>SJYQ01104737.1:1670026-1725270 GCA_006410935.1 Redunca redunca
GCATTGCTTATAATCCTCTTCCCTGTAGGGAAGATTGAAAAGGGTATTTGCAAAATCTGTGAATGAGTAAAACTCATATAAACTGAGTATGTCCGGAGTTTCGTAATCTTGTATTTTTTTTGAGAAATACCAACTTTGGAAAAGTAAAGGTTAAATAAATATGGGCTTACGTGGGTCCAGTGATATTTGTTAACTACAGCTGTGTGCTTTCCTTGAATTAATATCGTTAAACTGGGTATTTTATGGTTATAAGCCAATATGCTAATGATGATAACTAGAATTATAGTATTTTCTTGATTGACTAATACAAGACTGAAATATAATTTACCCCAAATTCTTGATGCATCAAAGGTTGACATCAGTAAGGACCATAGAGAAAAAGATTTGTGAGTGATGACTAGAATCGGAAAGGAAAAGCCTCACTTTGCAGGTTATGTCATTTCACTTTCTTAGGTGGCTTCCTCTCTTTAGGAGAAGTCTTTTATCAGTGTGAATAGTGGCTGCAGAAATCACAGTTCCCCCCACTCTGGTGATGGTTTTTAGACCATGGTGAACGAAGCTCTCACGTAGCCTTTTCTACTGTTCTCCTGTCCTCTGACTCCCCCCGACCCCAACCCAACACACACCTTGTAACACACCTCCAGCTTCTGCTTAGTTACCTTCTGCTGGCTCTTCAACAGTCGATGAGTCTTACTTCTCACGTGTTGCCTTTCAGTAGAACGAAGCTGAGGGTGTGAGCTGCCGGTGGCCTGAGTTCAGATTCTGCCTCTGTTCGTCTCTGGACGAGCTCCCTGTCTCTCTTCTGTAAAACGAGAATGACAGCAGGACGCAGGAAGTGTCCCAGACCTTGCCCACAGACACATGGCCTTCAGTCTCATGAACTCATATTCTTTCCTGGTGATGCTGATGTTAAAGAATCTGCCTGCGATGCAGGAGACCTGGGTTTGATCACTGGGGTAGGCAAGATCCCCTGGAGATATCTGAACTGCTCACAGTTTACATAAACATGTTTCATCCTTATTGTCAAAACTCCTGTCATGTGCCGATGCTGTTGGGGGTGCTGAGAATACAGTGGTGAACAAAGCGAAGTCCTCACCATCGTCACCCTTAAGTCCATCCCAGTGGCAAAGACACACACGGGTAAACACGGGGATATATGCTATGATGGCAGATGATACAAGCAGCAAGAATAGAGAAACAGCAAGGGGCACTGACAGAGAAGGCTCCTCTGAAGAGGGCATATTTGAGCAGAAAACAAAGAGGAAGTGATGGCATGGCGCACGTGCCCCAACGCACTGAGGCAAGAACATCTTAGGTATGTCCAGAAAGGTGCAGAGGCCCGAGCAGCTGGAGTGAAGCAGTCAAGACGGTGACGGGAGGTCAGGCTGCAGAAATGGGCTGAAGGCGCGCGAAGGTCTTAGTGTTTCATAATCAAGAGAAGAAGGTGGTGACAGGGGATGAGATGGTTAGACAGAAACACTGCCTCAGTGGACATGAGTTTGAGCCAACTGTGGGAGACAGTGAAGGACAAGGGAAGCTGGAATGCTGCAGTCCGTGGGGATACAAGAGTCGGACGTGACTTAGCGGCTGAACAACCACACCACAAAGCGATAGAATTAGCATTGTAGAATGATCTGGTATGATTGTATCATGGAAATCAGATCACAGATGCACAAGTGGGTAAGAACAAAGAGGTAGGATGGGGTGACTTCCCTATTTCAGGGTGGACTTGGGAACCTATCAAAGGCAGCAAGGTGGCTTTCTGCTGCTGTGGGCGATCGCTTGAAGAGAAAATGTGAGCGTCTGCAAAACTGCTCCAACTGTGCCTGCCACCTGGAGGGGCCCTCGTCGTCAGTCACTCAGTGTCTCTTTTGACTTACGGACAAATGGGCTGAGAAACAACCCTCTGGATGTCTAACTTGTCGCTGCAGAGATGTGCTTCCGTGAGAAAGTATATGAGAAAGAGGAGAAGGGAGTGATACAAGCGGTGAAGGAAAGACGCATCGTCCCAAGGGTCTTAGCAATATGCGTTGGTGCAGATTTTCTTTTGAAAGGTCTAGGTGCTGATTTTGAAAGGTCATACAGTAATAGAATTAAGATATTTCCGGGAAGTCAAAACCTGCACATTCTAAACAATCTTGCTTTTCTCTCAGTGACTTAACTCACGTTCGTCCTTTTCCCCAGCGTCTTTGCCGTTTCCACAGTTAAGTTCCAGCACTCTCCTAGCTGCAGTTTGCGGTGCCCTTTGAAGCCACATCACAGTTTGCAACCTCTCACTCCAGGTGGGTCCTGAGGCCACTGCCATACCTGCTGGCAAGCATGCATCTGTGACGAGGGCACTTGGTCCTAATTGGGGAAACTCCTGGTCTACCGTGGCTGTCATCAGAAGCAAAATCTTCTGTTCCACTTTTACCAAATCTACGTTTTTAAAAACTCAAGGCAAAATGGAGAACAGTATCTTGCATTGTTCTTTTAATTCTGTGACTTCTTTTCGAAGCAGCCGGGAATAGGGCTTTCTTGGATTTTCTGGGTGGGCTGCTTTCTGAACTTCATCTAATGAGGTTGAAGTGGAGATGTTCACTGGAGAATTCGGCTACACAGTGTGCCTAAGTTAATGGACTGTGGGACTGCGCTTCCCCGTCATCTCTGAAACCTGTAGCACAAGGTATCGGTGAGAATAAACATGGGGACATTTCTGTCACACTGATGTTAATATCTTATGTTACTATTATCAAGACTGCCATTACAATACCATGTGAGATGAGACAGGGTCATCCCCATTCTTTTGGAATTCTCTAATTCCTATATTTTGGAGTTTTTTTTAAGTATTTTAAAACTTTTGTAACTATTGCTGGGGGTCATATTTTGAATTCTCTTTTTCTGATGTGAATACACTAAATACCTTTTCTGCTTGATTAGTAACAGGGTAAGTAGTCTTTTAGTTCAGCTCAGTTGCTCAGTCATGTCTGACTCTTTGCGACCCCATGAATCACAGCACGCCAGGCCTCCCTGTCCATCACCAACTCCCGGAGTTTACCCAAACTCATGTCCATCGAGTCAGTGATACCATCCAGCCATCTCATCCTCTGTCGTCCCCTTCCCCTCCTGCCCGCAATCCCTCCCAGCATCCAGGTCTTTTCCAATGAGTCAACTCTTCACATGAGGTGGCCAAAGTATTGGAGTTTCAGATTCAGCATCATTCCTTCCAATGAACACCCAGGAGTGATCTCCTTTAGGATGGACTGTAGCTCAATTAACTTATGTAAATGTTTTTTTTCCTGTGGTATCTTCCTGTTGGTGATAATATCTCTTAAACAGATGACTTTTTTTTCTGGTGTACAGTCAGCATTGCATATATGTAATCATAATTTAGGGCTCCAGCAGTAGTGAAGAATTTATCTCATCCATACTTCTCCACCCTGGCTGCATAGCAGTACTGACTAGGGAGCTGGGAGAAAAAATGCCAATAACCCAGCTAGCCCCTGGAGGATCTGTTATAGCTGTTCTGATTAGGAGACAAATTGTTGTTCTATTATATCACTCCCCAAGTGATGCCAGTAAGCGTCCAGTGTTGAGAACCAGTGATTTATAACTGATGGAATGTCCCCTAAAACTGGGTGTGCGTTTATAAAGTGATTAATGGATACACGTTTAGTTACTCCACATGAAAATCATGTGTTGTGATTGATTTCGTTAGCACGTGTAATTCCCAAAACAAAACTTTTATGAAATGAAAAGCTTTTAGACAAAAACCAAAGGACAACATAATTTACCATGAATATGTCTTTAAAAAGTAGATGCTGAAAGGAAGGAAGGAGGGAAGGAGGAATAGAAGGATGGAGAGAAAGAAGATAGATGATCCAGAGTAAAAATAAAAGTTCCCTTCATCTATGACATAATGCAAAGGAAGGCTTTAGCCACATTCCTGCATCCGTATTCAACACTAATACAGTTTGGGCTTTCTGAATCTAAATGGGGAAGCCAAGCATTTGTACATGAAAAATTGCTTAAGAGGGAGTCCCATCACCCTTCAGGATGAGTCTTGAGCATCTCATCTCATTTATACAAAGCCATCAAGCTACAGTCCCTCACCAAATACCTTTTGTCTCCCTCATGTTGGTATTTTTGTTGAAAAAAGAGCATGAATTGGAATAGACTCAATTCCTTAGCATCCTCCTGGGCAATTAATTTGTCTGAATTTTACAGTCCATTTGGGATGTAATTTTTCTGTGTTTTTCTAGATCCACTCCTCAATGAAAACATAAGATTCTCAATGAACTCCATTTTATTGAGATTTCCTTGCCATAAATCATCACAGCAATATCTGACTATAAACTTATGACTGAAAATTAAGTTATCTCCTTATCATATCTTTGTCATTAAAATCCCAGAAGATAAATTTTGCTTTGATAGTAATCTGAGTAGTTTTCTTAAGTCTTTTTACATGTGATATTAAATATGGTAGAAAGCTTCCTCTGAATGAGTTAAAGACTGTGAGGAAGACACAAATTCTCAAATCAGGAAATATTCTGAGATGTCTTATGACATAGCTCAATTTGCAGCATGCCATTATTATTTTAAAAATGCATGTTTTACTTTATTTAAAGATGCATATCCATGTAGACAGGGCACACTTCTATGTTTTATATTTGTCATCTTAAATTAGCCTTCCAAAAAGATTTGAACATTTTTTTCTATTTGATACAATGTCTTCATCCATATTCATCCACATAAATGTCATTCACTTAGAAACTGCCTATTTCAGAACTCTATATTGTAAGGGTAAAAGGTTGTACATTAATTTGTACAGCCAAAATGATCATATTATCAAAAAGTTCCATTAAACCCAGAACATTATTTGTCCAGTAGAACTTTCTTTGAGTATGTGAGCTACATCTATATTGTCCAATATACACACACGTGACTTTCAGTGACTTAAAATGTGGCTGGTGTACCTAGAAGACTGGATTTTTAATTTTTAGGAATGTTGTATTAATTTCAGTTTTAAAACCATATGTAGGCAGTGGCTACCATATTGGAAAGCACAGCTCCAGGAAAAAGAAAATGTAAAAGTTAGATTTTACTAACAAGTTTTAGTAAAAAGCTGGATTGAAACTCAGCATTACTTCATGGCAAACAGAAGGGGAAAAGTAGAAGCAGTGACGGATTTCCTTTTTTTGGGCTCCAAAATCACTGCAGACGGTGACTGCAGCCATGAAATTAAAAGATGCTTGTTCCTCGGAAAGAAAACTATGACAAACGTAGACAGCATATTAAAAAGCAGAGACATTATTTTTCCTGCAAAGGTCCATATGGTCATAGTAATAGTTTTTCCAGTAGTCATGTATGGATGTGAGAGGTGGACCATAAAGAAGGCTGAGTACCAAAGAATTGATACTTTCAAATTGTGGTGCTGGAGAAGTCTCTTGAGAGTCCCTTGGACATCAAGGAGATCAAACCAGTCCATCCTAAAGGAAATCAACCCTGAATATTCCTTGGAGGGACTGATGCTGAAGCTGAGCTCCATTACTTTGGCCACCTGATGCAAAGAGCCGACTCGCTGGAAAAGATCCTGATGCTGGGGAAGATTGAAGGCAAAAGGAAAGGCGGGGAGCAGAGGCTGAGATGGTTAGAGAGCATCACTAACTCAATGGACATGAATTTGAGCAAACTCTGAAAGGTGGTGAAGGAGAGGGGACTCTGGCGTGCTGCAGGGCATGGGGGCAACAGAGAGCTGGACACAGCTTAGGGACTGAACAACAGCAACAAGCTTCACTGCTGGCTTTTCCTTAGGCTACAGGAAACTTTGGAAGTTTTAACTTGCAAAAATTTTGCAAGAACTTAAGCCAGTGAATAAATTGCTTTCAGTGGTTGTCTACCATACCTAAGGAATACGATGTTGGGTGACTGAACTAGCAAGACCTCAGCAGGAAATGATAGGTTTTAGTCTAAATTCTAAGCATAGTATTCTTACTACAGAGAGCACCTGTGTTTTGCACAGTAAAGCCTTTTGCATACAATTTCCTGCCAGGTTCCACTGAGTTTGTGAGTCTTTTTTCTTTTTAATCTGTGCCCTTTTGTTTTTTGGCAGTCCCGTCTCCCATCCCCTTGTGAAGAGCCCATGTTCTTCTGTCTTCGTGCTCTTTTTGTCTTTATCTTTCTAAATAATTTTTCCCACCCTTTCATTGTTGCTGCAGCAAAGTGAGGGTAATACTAATAATAATCATGGTAAGATACACAGTTGGGCACCTCGTTATCTGAGCTGCCGATAGCTCTCCTGTAGATGTGGGTATTCCCCCAGATATCTGGTAATTGTTAGCAACACTTTCTGCTCATTTTCACCTCTTTGCTAAGCTACTGTCCTGTGCAGGACTTTGAGCAAAATGCCCAGCTGTGACCTCTTCAGGCACTGCATAATGGCACACTGATTTATACTCAGCCCATTTCTGCTCCAGAAGTCAGACAATGGAAGGGTTTTGTTTTTTGACTTGTCTCTGCCTCTGTGAATTCCAAATCCCACAGTCATTTCTTAAGATCCCTGCTCTTCCTTCTGCTCTAATCTCATCCCATCATCATGACTTTTTGTTTCCTACATTGAACTTATTAAATTCAATTCTCTTTCAGTCAAAATAACATAACCTCATGTCTCCCGTGAGAAGCAGAGAGCTCTTTTCAAGCACATGCGATTCAACTGTACATTTAACTTGTGATCTCAGTGTGTAATATTCTTTTCTTTCCTACTCTCTGAGGCAGTGCTTTCAATTTTTTTTCCCCATTAAATATCTTTTCACCAAGGGCTCTTTTAAAGTTGCTTTAATATCTGTGTTTATGAAAATAGGCAAACTGTACTATCTTTTTCTCACTTGCATTGATCAGTTATGCAAATCAAATTCATTCTGGGGTATCTCACGAGGATCATTGATTATCCATGTCTGTCAGGATCATGCAGGTTAACAGATTTATCTGTCACCATCTTTCCAGAAATTATATTTCAATAGCTGACACTCATTAACATTTGAAGATGAATGGACTGTTCATTCTTGAGTCTTAACATTTGGTCCTGTAGATATTGAAGAAGAAAAAGAAATCATGTGTTTCCGAGCAACTTACATAATGTTTCGCCCTCGTGTGTCTCCACCAATAAATTACTGGTAGCATTAATCTAGACTCACTGTAGCATTTCCAACTGTTTTCTTTTTCTCCTTCATGTTAATCCAAGGAGATAAAAAAAAGGCCAAACTAATTAAAAATTGAATTGGATGAGAAGAACTTATTCCCTTGGAAATGTTTAGTTACAACTCTGAGTAAATTTTTACAGATGAGAAATAAATCCATACCAATAAGTCTCATAAAAGAAATAATAGAATTCTTAAAATACCTCAGTGGAAACTGTCATGTATGTGTGCAGTGACTGTAAAGCAAACATACTTTCTAATCCGGAAGGTCACCATTTAATTGTTTATTGTAATTTTGGAAAATATCACTGAAAGATGAAGCTTTCTCCTCTCTCCTTTCCTCCATCCAAACATAAGCGTTATTTTTGATAATTTATCATAAAGAATAAACTCCAAGGCAGCATTTTCTTCCAGAGAAAACAGAAATGATAGTTTTATTATGTTTAAATTGTCTTGGTAGGTTTTCTGTGGCAAAAGATTTTGGCAAAAACATCCTGAATGGGGAAATGTTCTTGAATCAGATGTTATATATAACCTTCAGAAATACTCATGAGGCATCAAAATAAACAAATATGGTTGAACGGTCTTTTTTGAAAGTCATACCTTTGACCCCATGAGAATTTTTTGTGACGTTTCTCCCAGCTCTGGAAAACAAAACAAAGATTCTAAAGAAAAACAACTTAATCTTTGAAGGAGAGAACAAAGAAGGGAGAAGAACACAAAATACCCTACATTCTCTAACAGGATTTCAAGATTTACTTTTCAGTATTCAAACAGGATGCGAACTTTGCTTTGTTCTCATTTAAAAAAAAAAAAGATTGCTAAATATAATGAAGGCANAAACTTTGCTTTGTTCTCATTAAAAAAAAAAAAAAGATTGCTAAATATAATGAAGGCACAACTTAATGTATAATGTAAAAAAACTAGCTCTGTGGTATGGGCTGAAGATAAGCCAGGAAAGAGCTGGACCTTGAAGGGTAAAGAAAAATGATTTTTGTCTTCCATGTTGCAAGAATACTTACAACCTGAAAACCTACAGGAAAAAAATATTTCGTACCACTTGAAGCATGTCTTCAAATGAATTTTTTTAAATGCACAGATCAAGAGTGTACAAAATGCTCTGGCTTTCAGTGAAGTGCAGTGTTGCTGTTTGTGCAGAATGAGATAAAGATGTGTGGGCGGAGTGAGAGGACACTCCAGGTCCCAACAAAGTCAGCAAAGCCGAGGGGAGGAGATGCTCGCCCCTGGAGGACGGGGCATCCTGCCTGCCATGTGCTGAGTTCCCCTTTCAGGGGCTAATTGCTCCTCCAGGAAGCCCTGTCTATGCTCCATTCAGGGTGTGGGGCTGGGCCTCCAGAGAAAGGCAGACCGGGGGCATGGACGCATGGATTTGGCAATCAGACACACTGAAACAAAAACCTCTGAACTGGGAGAGGGACTTAATTTCCCTGAATATCCAAGAAAGAATTCCCCTTATCTTAAGCTTTTTGAGAGTCAATTCTTTTGGGGGGAATAAAAAAATATATATATATATATATGTGTGTATATATATATATATATATATANATATATATATATATATATATATTGAAGATAGGACTTCTTCCTGCATGAATTGATAGACAAACAGTATTTTTTTTCTATTTGATGCAGTTTTAGCTTCTCATGGCAAACATGCCTAGGGAAAGATACAAAGGAGAAAAACAGCAAAGTGAGCATATGAATGCATAAAATCATTTAAATGGTTGTCTTAGGATCCACTTTACAGTAAGACTCTATTAATAGATGAAATTATTATTAATAGGCATTGACCTAAAAACAGAGCTTTGCCTGGTGAGATGTAAGTCTGAGCAAGCTCTGTCAGTTACAGGAGGCCTAGATGCACATGGCATTTATGATCCAGGGCACAAGCATTTCTGTGTCTAATGTTTTGAAAAGCGAATGAAATTAAACTTTGGACTGGATTTCACTAACTACTAGAAACATAATGAAAAGTAAATTTTAAAATTTCAGTAGATCTATAGCTTCCAAAACTTTGGCCACCTAATGTGAAGAGCTGACTCATTTGAAAAGACCCTGATGCTGGGGAGGAGAAGGGGATGACAGAGGATGAGATGGTTGGATGGCATCACCGACTCAATGAACATGGGTTTGGGTGGACTCCAGGAGTTGGTGATGGGTAGGGAGGCCTGGTGTGCTGTGGTTCATGGGGTCGCAAAGAGTCGGACACGACTGAGCAACTGAACTGAACTAAACTGATAGCTTGCTTCTGATCAACAGGAAGACCATATTTTTCTTGGCATAAGTAACGCAGGTAAAGAAAAATTAGCTATTGTTCATTTCACAGACAGTTGTTAATTCGTTTCCAATTTTAGAAACAGACTTTTAAGTGTCACAAAGTCATAATGAGAGCAGAATTATCCCACGCTGACATGTCCCACCAGCCTCTTTTATTCTGGTTATTGTTGTTGCTCAGTCCTGTCTGACTCTTCGCGACCCCACAGACTGCAGCACCCCAGGCTTCCCTGTCCATCACCATCTCCCAGAATTTGCTCAAACTCATGTCCATTGAGTCGGTGATGCCTCCAACCATCTCGTCCTTTGTATTTTGGTATCTCAAGATTAAAGAGCTGTTTCCAGCTATTATAATAGATGCTTTATGAATTAAAGTTAGTGTTAAATTGCCAAGTGATCATGGTCCTGGTCAGCTAACTCATTAAAAAGTGCTGATGGTGGACTTCCTTGACCATCAGAGATAATGAGAAGCATCTTGTCCTCTGGGTCTTAGTTAAATAAGTAAGAGGAAAACATACTTATTGTCTGCTGTCAGTGAGGATCAGATGACAACTCTGTAGCTAAACAAAATTAGTAGGCAAAGATGAATACGTCTTTCCTTTGACTTTATGACAGTACAATTGGAAATACATTTATAATTTATTAATTGGTTTCCCATATACTACCCCCATTGTGTATTTCAGTATTTCCATCACAACAGTATGAGGTAGGCAGAGAAATATTCTTTTCTTCTATGAGGACTTTGAGTCAACTATGGAAACAAAACTTCTCAGATGAAAGGAAAGGGAGATGAGAGATAAGCCTCAAAAGATGGGTAAAAACCAGATCATGGCTATTCCCAAAACACTGGCTATTTGCCCTCTGACATGAAGAATCTGTGTCAATGGAACAAACGCATCTACCCTTGAAGACAAACAAATCTGTCTTCACAAGTCTGCAGTTCCTATCCGTCTCTTTTGATCTTTCATAGGGAAAAAAATGGAATTATTCTCGTAAGATACTAGGTCACCGTGATGAAGCTCACATAGTATTTACATAATAAATAAATAGTAGTGTGAATACACAACTCTTGAAAGTGACAGTATGTATAATACTGTACTGTGGTATTCTTCTTTGACCATCAGAAATTACAAGTAACCTCTTTTCCCAGCAAAATCACCATAGCAATTAATATTTATTTTATCAACGTCACAACTTTGTTCTGACTCAGGTTTTTGCAGCGCCACTGCAAGACAGTGGAATCATTACTGCAGGATTTGAAATGACTTCCTGTGGACGGAAAATTATGTAGCAAAGACTGACACAAAAGGATGGCACAGCTCGTTGCTAAGTCCTTGATGTGCCTTTTAACTGATGGACTCGCTACCAAAGGCAACATTCCTGTAGTCCACAAGGATAACCCGACTTCTGTGATTTCAGAAACACTTGGCATTGCTTTCTCCAGTAGTTTTCCTTGGTGATTGGATTAGGGAGGAGGGGGCTGGGAGGGGTACGAATGTGAAATACCTTTCAACAATACATTTGTCTTTGGCAAAACTGAGTGCCTCACAGAACCCACAGCACAGGAGTCATAGAGGATATCATATTGTTTCATCTCCCTTTCATGACAGAGTATCCTTTGGATTCCTGATCCCTCCCGACTGTCAGCCCCATATATATATATGTATGCTGTAGCTAAAAGAAATAAAACTAAAGCTTTAACACAAGTAAGGGGACTGGAAGGGAAGCTGGCATTAACTATCAGAAGGCCCTTCTCTAGCTCTTCCTCTTTTTCAACAAAGCTGTATCCTTTTAACTTACTTCATGAGATGTCTTTATCAGTATAGCAATCAGGTCTTTGATGTTTTAACATTAAAATGAATGTCACGAATCATATTACAAGAACAATAAAAGTATTAGTGACTGAAAGGTAAACCCTTGATACTACTACCCTTTGGCCATTTTTATTTTTGTGTTTCCTTGAGGTTAGGTCTGGTCCACTGGAAGATATTATTTTTACCTACCTGTATCCATGGCAGAGCTATTAAGTTGAACCACGTGGAAGTTTCAACATTTGACTATTTTCTCCTAAAAGAATAATTATTTTATATGGTTCAACCTGATATTTTTCAGCTTTAGATTTAAAATTAAAATCTGATTCTTTCTATACATGCAGATGCTCAGCGTGGTTATTTGTCCATTCATTTCTTTAAGATATGTTCAGTGAGTGCTCACGGCCCTCCAAAGCATGAAGCTGGGTGCCGGACAGTCAGTGAACCCAGGTTCGACCCCAGGCTGATACCTGAGTCTTAATAGGCTCAGGATTTGGAGGGCTGCTGTTATTCAGTGGCTAAGTCATGTACAACTCTTTGGGACCCCATGGGCTGCAGCACGCCAGGCCTCCCTGTTCGTCACTGTCTCCCAGAGTTAACTCATGTATATTGAGTCGGTGATGCCATCCAACCATCTCATCCTCTGTCACCCCCTTCCCCAGCCCTTGATTGTTCCCAGCATCAGGGTCTTTTTCAAATGAGTTGGCTCTTCCCATCAGGTGGCCAAAGTATTAGAGCTTCAGCTTCAGCATCAGTCCTTCCAGTGAATATTCAGGGTTGATTTCCTTTAGGATTGCCTGGTTGGATCTCCTTGCAGTCCAAGGGACTCTCAAGAGTCTTCTCCAACACCACAATTCACAAGCTTCATGGAGTGATGAAGCACATGAAGGCATAACTGACACACAGTGACAAGGACCCTGGAGGAAACCAGCTGGGGCCGTGACAGGAAACCAGGGCGGGCAGGCTTGTGGTTGAGCTGAAATCACCCCGTGATCCGGGAGCCCTGTCTCAGGAGGGAGGAGAAGGAAAAGGTGGGGGACAGGGCAGGTTGCGTCTAGCACGTAAGGTGAATAAGATACAAGAAGAGCTCAGCTTCTCTGGAGAACAGAAGCCCAAGGCGGAAGGCTCGAGGGAGAGACCTGGGGAAAAGACGGCAGAGAGGAGGCAGGGGTCAGAGGATGCCAAGTCTCAGAGGTGGGACCTGGTCCCTGAGTCCCAGGGCAACATGAGCACAGAAAAGGCTCGAAAGTCGAGAGCAGTGAGCTCGGGACCCTGCTCCCTGCCTGTCTTCTGAGGAATCTGTGGGCCAGGGCGTGAGTGAGCTACCAGGAGGGGACGGCTGGGCCTAAAGCTGGGAGTGGTGATGGGGTAAGGAGGCATTCTGGATACTCCCTGGAAGCACGGCTGATGACAGGAACAGGAGCCTTTATGCTGGTGGAGCAGAAGTTGGAAGAGTTAGGTGATCGTTTTTTGTCCGACATATTGAGTGATATGTCGGCTATTGAGGAGAGTGTTAGTCTCACATCTAGAGACAGAATCCATAGACAGAGTCTTCTTCCAGGGGGCTACACAGTAAAAGGGATCGTAGATTCAATGGAAAGACATAAATATTGTGTGCATGGCTCCAAGCTTGAATTATTTATGAATCCTTTGTTAATTAATGTGGATCAATTAATTAAAATAAATGTAAATGCAAAACATATTCAAAAAATATTCATGTTTGAATGTGATGAAGGAAACCTGCCACTGGCCCAAAAGCAAAAGGCAAGTTTATTCCATAAAATAAGTGAAAGAGAGCTTATTGAAGGCGCCTGGCCGTCCTCCGTTATTTCTCCTTCTTTCCTCCTTGTCAGGGGCTGGCAGCTCCTGCCGAGAGCTCACCTGGAGCAGAGCCTGGAAGAGAGGCCGAGCGTCCTCCCCAGCAGGGGTGCGCTGCGGCCTCTGCGGCGAGGACGCCAGGTTCTGGCGGGAATGAATGGAGGATGGGGGTCGGGGGGCAGCCAGGTCCACGCTGAGAGCCAGAAAGTCATTGATCAAGAATCAGTCACTGATCTGGCAGAATCCGCTTTGAAGGTACATTTCTGTACTTTCCTGAGCTGGGAATGCAAGCTAGGAAATGGACTCAAAAGGCCAATTTGAAGCAGTTTAAAAAGTAGGGGTGAGTGACTCAATGTTCTGTGCAGCCAAGGGTTTAAGAATTTGGAGGTCTGTCAATAGCAAGAGTGGCGCTAATTGGAAAATAAGATTTCTGCAGATCTTCCAGAGTCAGCAGGCCCTCCCACGCATCCCAGGCAGCATGCTGTTTGGACCCACTCAGCATCTCCTGCCAGGGATTCAGGCGAGCCAGGCATGCTGTCTTCCTGGAAAAAAAGGAGGAGGGGTGCTGCACTCCCCTCCTCTCTGCCGCAGCTCTTCAGCTTCATGATCGTCATCTGACCAGTGGCAATAAAACCTGTGAAACAGACATTCCCATTTTGCAGGCAAAGAAATCAAGTGTCCCGATCATTAAATGACCTTTCCAGGATCCTACGTGCAGTCACAGCGCCTGGCTTTGTGTCAGCTTTCCAAAAGTGAAGTGAAAGTCGCTCAGTCGTGTCTGACTCTTTGCAACCCCATGGACTATACAGTCCATGGAATTCTCCAGGCCAGAAGACTGTAGTGGGCAGCCTTTCCCTTCTCCAGGGGATCTTCCCAATTCAGGGATTGAACCCAGGTCTCCCGCCTTGCAGGCGGAAGAACAACGCAAGAGATGGGTATCTGATGCCAGACATGGTTTTAAGGACTTTTCTTGCATTAACCATAAAGCCCTCACAGCCAGTGAGCAGCATGCCATGAGTAACCCATTTTATACCTGGGAAGAAATCGAGGCACGGAGACACTCAGTAACAATCAGGCTTATGTCACAGAGCAGGCGGGTGGCTGAGTAGAAGCTGAGAAGGATTCCCTTTCTAATTGAGAAGTCTCCACTGTGCTTATTTATTAAACCTGCAGGTAACTATTGCAAACTAATACCAAGCATTCCGGATGCCTCCATCCTCTCATCCCAGCCTGACAGGAGGGGCTGTAGCTGGGTGGTGATTAGCCAGGACTCCAGTTGCACTTTGAAGCTCAGCCAGTTTTCACATCTGATATCAAAAGCATTGAGAATTACCATGGTTTATAAACACTGCAGGGCTTCCCTGTAGCTTAGCTGGTAAAGAATCTGTCTGAAATGCAGGAGATTCCAGTTTGATTCCTGGGTCAGGAAGACCCATTGGAGAAGGGATAGGCTACCCACTCCAGTATTCATGGGCTTCCCTGGTGGCTCAAATGATAAAGAATTTCCCTGCAATGAGGGAAACCTGGGTTTGATCCTTGGGTTGGGAAGATCCCCCTGGAGGAGGGCATGGAAACCCACTCCAGTATTCTTGCCTGAAGAATCCCATGGACAGAGGAGCCTGGCAGGCTACGGTCCATGGGGTCTCAAAGAGTCAGACACGGCTGAGTGACTAAGCACAGCACAGCATAAACACTGTAAGGACTTCCCTGGTGGCTCAGATGGTAAAGAATCTGCCCACAGTGCAGGAGACTGGGGTTTGATCCCTGGGCCTGGAAGATCCCCTGGAGAAGGGAATAGCAACCCACTCTAGTATTCTTGCCTGAAGAATCCCATGGACAGTGGAGCCTGGCAGGCTACAGTCCATGGGATCACAAAGAGTTGGACACAACTGAGCGGCTAACACACACATAAACGATATACTTTTGGCTCTGCCGACCGTGTGCTTCAACCAACCACAGACTATCAGAGCTGGAAGAATGTTTAGGACAGTAGGAGAATATTAACTTCTTTGGTGCAGGTAACTCAAGTCTAAGTGAATCAGTCGATGTGTTTAAGATGGAGAGTACATACCCACGATGAATGCATTTCAGGAGAAAACTCAGGCATTCTCATCTCTAACCCTGCTTCTTTAGAGCCCCTTTCAGCTCTGAACCACTCCACCCTGTGCTAATCATAGAACAAAACCAAAAATGAAATCAGGATCATTCAGTAAAACACATAATGGTACAGAGGAGAGAGGGTATTGAAGTTCCATTATAGTCTAATTAAATTCTAAGGAAATCAGGTTGGCCCGCATAAAGATGCCCAGAAAACTTATTTCAGTTCAAGTAGTCGATTGGTCATGTCTCTACTCTTTTCGACCCCATGGACTGCAGAAAACCCAGGCTCCTCTGTCAATGGGATTCTCCAGACAAGGATACTGGAGTGGGTTGCAATTTCCTTCTCCAGGGGATCTTCGGGACCCAGTGACTGAACTCTTGTCTCTTGTATCTCCTACATTGGCAGGCGGGTTCTTTACCACTAGCGCCACCCAGGAAGCCCTTAATTCACTACATTTTATATTTATTTTTAAGCTTCAAGATAAGCCTAGAAGCTTTTTTCTGCCATAACAAAATAAACGTTTTGTGGTTTGTGTCTCCTCTATAAGGATTCATATGTTGTTGTTCATAAATAAACATCCAGGTTATTTATACAAGTGGATTTTATCCCTCACTGAGCGGATTAACCCCTGTAACACCACTCTTAAATGGTCATAGATTATGTATTCACACTACTTGATTAAATTTAGACTGATAGATTTATAGCTGATAAAGAGCCATCTGAAAAGAATTTCCCTGTTGAATAAAACTCATAGGTAGGTATGATGATGAGGAACTAAAGCAAGATGGGGTGGGTGAGAACTCAATATGCAGTGGTCACAGAGCCAGGAAGAGTGATGCAGGCAGGAATGGTCTTCTGGTGGTTCCACCAGCAGATTTGGGAAAGAGTTTCCCTTAACCATTCTGAGACATCCTTATGTGAGGACGTCTTTACTTCCAACTCACCCCTTTTCCACTGGAGTTCAGTCTAAAAAAATAAGTGAAGCAAAGGATATCTTTAGTTAGAATTTCCTCTTTTACATGTAAACTTTAAATTTTGACACCACATACTAACAACACACACACACAAGTCCAATTTATATTCTCGGAGAATTCTTAAAAACGTGCTGTGACACAGAAATGCACTATAGATTCCTGCCTCAGATGCGGCTGTCCCTGTGCCTATTTCCTAAAGCACAGGTGATGTAGTCGGTGTGGTCTGAATAAAAAATGCCTGTAGCTTCGTGTCAGTCACCTCCTTTGTTAACATAAAGGGTGATAGACACGCACTTACCAAACATGTGTTCTAAAGGCATCTTGTGTTCGCTGCTCAGTTGTGTCCAACTCTTTTGTGACCCCCGTGGACTGTAGCCTGCCCGGCTCTTCCATCCATGGGAATCCCCATGCAAAAATACCGGAGTGGGTTGCTGTTTCCTTCTCCAAGGGATGTTCCTGAGCCAGAGATGGAACCTGGGTCTCCTGCATTGCAGGCTGATTCTTTACCATCTGAGCCTCCAGGGAAGCAGTGCTTATCATAATGTCTCTTAAAATAATCAAGAAAGATTAACAGAGAGGAAAAAAAAAAAAAATATATATATATATATATAACATGTCCCAAGAACATAAAGTATCTACTGCATAGTATGTCCCAGGAATACAATTCTATTGGTCAAATATTAAACTATTGAATGGAGAGATGGCATCTACAGCCTACGTGTCACTAACTTGTGCAGGATGGAGAAACACACCACTTTGTGCGTGTGTGCCTGTTTTCACCATGAAGTCACTGTGCGTTCTGAACTCCTGACCCAGGAGTCTGCAGTCTGCTGTCCTCTGGGCTGAGCCAGGGAGAGGAGCCGTGCTTCCCTTCTCCTTCCCCCTGACCGGAGCCCAGGCGTTCTCAGAAGAGAAGACGCTGACTTCCAGCCGGGCCCAAGCACCCCGAGGCGTCTGCCTCCTCCGCAGAGAGCACGGTTCCTGGACGGGGAAGCCTGAGGAGTTCCAGCCTTTCACGGGCCCTTTCTGGCCCTCCTGCTTCCTTCTCTGTGTCCTTCGGCAGATGCCCGTCGGGCACCAGACAGGAGGCCAGGACCTGATGCCAACTCCAGCCCGGGGCAGAGAGCGGGCCGCAGCAGCAGGCTGTGGAAACTTCTGTCTGTGCCGTCTTTCCTGCCGTCTCGGGCAGAGGGCACCTGGACCGAGGTCAGAGGAAGAGGAGGCGGCAGACACAGGGCGCAGCTGGCAAGCGCTGTCGGGAGACGGAAGTCCTCTGTATCGTTCTCTACAATGGTATCTATAAGTGAGGAAAACTCCCGCGTCTTCGATCGGTGGTGGGGTTAACCAAGGCTTTTTAGGTAGTATACCACACCAAGTATTAAATGAACTGAAAAAAGTGCTATCAACCTCTATCATTTATGGGGTCTTCTCAGATGGTGTTAATGGTAACAGACCCACCTGCAATGCGCGAGTTGTAAGAGGCTCGTTCAATCAGTCAGGAAGATCCCCTGGAGAAGGATATGGTAATCCACTCTGGTATTCTTGCCGGAGAAATCCCATGGATGGAGGAGCCTGGTGGGCTACAGTCCATAGGGTCGCAAAGAGTCAGATAAGACTGAAGTGACTTAGCATGCAGACAAGCACTACCATTTATGATTTCATATAATTCTGTCATAACTCTTTGAAAAATATTTGATTAAAAGTGTTCTTGAAAATGGTGCTTCTTTGAATCATCACAGCCATTTACTTTGCACCAAATGCAATATATTTTTTTGAAAAATATGTGTTCAGAAACGGGTTTCTTTATGTTACTTTTTTAACAAAGTGGAATTATTAGTAAAGATATATTAACTACTTTCAGGAATTATTTCAATAATAGGGCAGTGCACTTCAACAATGAAAATTGCTTACTGATTTCTGGTAAACTTACTCTACAAGTTACATGAGAATAGAACAGTGATAGAAATACAGAAGCATGTTGCTGAAAAAATCTTTAATTTTCCAGTGCTGTGGACTCAAGTATGGTATCCAGTATTTTGAGTCTCAAATGAGAAATTAGACATTAGGGCCAGGGCCACTCTTCTATATTAAATGTAGAAAGCACAGTTCAGTGGAGACCTGTGTGTGTCCCATTTTTAACACTTGCCTTTTTTCACTTTACTTTTCTGTATGTGTCGGTCTTTAATGGACTCATGCACTATGATACTATCAGGCATGCGGATTTTCAGTCTTCCACATTCAGAGGAAGGCTGAGTGGGGACTGCTTGGATAAGAGCATCTTTGGGATGAAGGAAGTGGAGACGAGGGGGAGGCCTCCCGGCATTAGGGTCATCGAGCCATCATCTCCTGAAGCTGATGAAGGGTTTCGGAGTGTCAGTCGGTCTCGCTGGTGACTGTCAATCAGCAACTGCCCGAAACAAATATGTCACAGACCAGTTCTTAAGAATAACCATGTTGCAAAACATTTAAAATTTTAAAGCAGATGAATAGAGAGCCTAATTTTTTTTTTTCTGTTTTTGCTGAGTTACTGTCTGGACACAGTGGTGGGAGCTCGGGATGGCGCTTCCCAAGGCCACGCAGCCCTGGCGAAGGAGAGCAGGTGCCTCGAGGGTGCCTGTCCTGCCGCTTTTCCACGGGCCGGCGGTCGGCACCTCTGAGCCCCGCCGGGCTGGCTGTCCAGCCGGGCTTTGATGTTTATAAAAATGGCATCCTCATTAAAGCAGAGAACACAGAATCCTGCCACCTCAAGGACACGTTAGCCCTTGTGAAAGGATAATCAGGTCACGGCTGGCACAGACTGCTGTGCAGGTGGTGATGTCTAGAGTCTGAAGATGCAGAAAGTCACCAGGCTCCCCTAGTGCCAAGAAGGGGCTCGCCAGAGCTCGGGGAAAGTCTTCTTTTTCATTAGCTTTCGACCAGGTGCAAACTCGATTTCTTTAAAAAAGATAAGAAGGAAAGATAGGGTGTATTTGAAACAGCATGTTGATTTATGCCTCTTTAAAACCGGAACACACATGAAGTTCCATTGAATTGTGCTTGCTCCACTGAAAAGATAACAACACCCCTGATGCCTAATTTCTTGTCTGAGACTCAGAATACTGGATCCCATACACTGGATTTCCAGTGTATGTATATAGCCCTGGAAAATGAAAGATTTTTCAGCAACATACTTGCTTATTGATAATGCTGTCCTTTCCTGATATAATTCATCTAATAATTTCATAATTCAAATAACAGTGCAATGAAAGGAATGCAATAATAGAAAAAGCTCGTGTGGTACAGTGAGATACTGTGTTAAATCAGCTATAGTGTTATATCATAACTTTTATTTTTTGACATCTTACCAATAGACTATATTCTTAATCTTTGTGTCTTTCTTCATATAGCTCGACAATGAATAACAACTTTTAAAAGTGATTTGCTAGTTGTCTCATGCACATTTGATGAATTAAACTCTTTCCAATTATGATTATTCGACTCATTGCATTTTGAAATACCTCTGCAGTCAATTTTCCTTTCACTGTTAAAAAATTACGAATTCCTGGATGACAAATAATTTTTAGACAAAGAGTTTTAAGAAAAAAAACTGATGCAGAAGAAATGACTTTCACTGGGTAGATGGTTGGATGCAGAAGTAGTTTCTAAAGTGAGGACTATGATTCTACAATTCTACGTCCATGCTTCTTTATTTTTATATATATAGGATGATAAGATTGTTGTTCCCTTTGCTGTTTGATGGTGTGTGTTAGAAGTAAACACCTCTCTGCGTGTGTGTTAATGGGAGCCTTCCCCCTTCTCCCTCACCCCGTGCCTCTGCCCGTGTGGTGTAGACACGGTTGTTCAGGCACCGAATTCACTTTAGTCGTATTGATTGTTGTTCTGCTCTTGCTGCCCGAGATCTGCTTATATAACACGCAGCAGACAGAGCCAGACAGAAACGCCCTCGGAACTCTGGAGCGAACCACTGGCGGTTATTTTTGTCCTTTTTTGTGCCCCCAAATTTTGGCTGCAATTGTCTGTTGGAGATATTTTCCACTCAGTTATGTATGTGAATAACCCAATAAGGCCTTTCTCTCAAGATCTGTTGAAGACTGAACTGAACTGGGAATTCGTGGGCCCACGCTATGGGTTATGGATGCTGTACCCTTTCCACTTTCTTCTAAATGGTTTGTTGTCTTCAGATACAGTGGACTACAGATACATCTTGTTTTAACTTGTCATTTCTTTTTAGAAAGAGACGATAGCATGAGCTATAGATGGCTGGAGACCTATAGATGGCGGGAGCTATAGATGACCTCTTACCTTGGGTTTCAGCTGTGTCCTGACTTTATCACAGTGCCTCATCTTTCCCTGTGCTCCTATTTCCATGTTTCTTCCCAGTCAACTCAATCTTCTTGATTTGAGGTTTCCAAATATGACATGGAGATGAATCTCTATCTTTCTATTGATACTTATTATCAGCAGACCTTTTATCAACTATTTTAGTTGTTAAATGCTTGTTCTTAACTAAAAAGCTTCCCTGTGGACTTATAACACTCTCCATATGAGAAGCAGTATATCAGGGCAGAGAAGTGCACAGGTTCTGAGGCGGGTCTGTGGTCAAAGTCTTGCTCCAGCACCAGCTACCTGTGTGATCTCAGGCAAGTTACTTAACCTCTGTTGGTCCCAGTGCCTTCCTCTCTGAAGATGGGGTACAAGAGTACCTACTAAATGGAATTCTACAGAGGATGCTATCAGCCACAGTGCATAAAGCCTCCAGAACAATAACTGAAAAAAGAGCAAGTCTCAAAAAACATAGGTCCCTTTTATCCTGTATGTTATGAGTTTTCCGGGAACTACGCATGGTGTTTTTGCCTGGGGTTTTAGCCCTCTGTCTACTCTGCATCCGGCCCAGGAAAGTGCCTTTGTCCTTTCATCACTGATGAGTGAGAAACATCATTCAGATAAATGGACTTTCCTGGCTTTTAAGTCCACGTCTAGCAATGTGAACTTATCCCATTGCTATGTATTCTGAAGAAGAGCCCCTTTTGTAGCCCTTTTTGAAAGACTGAGGAAGACCTTCAAAGATACGTGTGATTAAGATGGCACATCCAGGTAACTTCTGGGTCTCGGGCAGGGCTGTGTTAGGATGAAATAGAGGCAGCGGAGAAGGCAATGGCACCCCACTCCAGTACTCTTGGCTGGAAAATCCCATGGATGGAGGAGCCTGGTGGGCTGCAGTCCATGAGATTGCTAAGAGTCCGACAGACTGAGCGACTTCACTTTCACTTTTCACTTTCCTGCATTGGAGAAAGAAATAGCAACCCAGTCCAGTGTTCTTGCCTGGAGAATCCCAGGGACGGGGGAGCCTGGTGGGCTGCTGTCTATGGGGTCGCGCAGAGTCGGACGCGACTGAAGCGACTCAGCAGCAGCAGCAGCTCAGAGGCAGAAGGAACCTGCAAGACTGTGTTGCTGTTTCCGCACTCTCCCCATCTGAGATCTCTACAGCTCTCTACAACATGGAAGATACCATCTGAATGTCGAGAAGACCACAGTGAAGGCAGCCTTCTCGTGGTGAGACCACCCTCCTGTCCTGTCGAGGACACGGTTCCCCTTCTTTTGAACTTTCCACCTGTCAGTCCTCTAATGTGGATGCCTGGCATGACAGTGGGAATGGCAGGGCCTGCCCCCACACGTCTCACTCTCTTGGCTTTGTTTCCAAGTGCCTACGTAAATACTGACTGCCAAGGAGATCAGGCCGTGCTTTGCAGGACTGACGTACAGACCCCTGCATTCTTCCCAGGCCTTGTTTGCAGATGTTAAATATAGATCAAATGGCTCGACCACCCTTGATTATGGTCAGTGCCCGAACTTCCATGGTTTTTCCGACACACTAGGAACACCCATCCATTTTGAACTCTGTTATTAGAAAATGAAAGGAAACAAAATTGTTTAAAAACGTTTGACAGCTCGCACATGTGTGACAAAGCATCAGAACTCCTCTGCTGTCAAGGATACTGTCTGTAGACATCAGTTAGGCTGAAAATGTGAGAGACTTTTGAAGAGCACTTAGCATTTTCCATTCTCCTCCCCCTCTACCTTGATGCCACAGCATATGATTTTGGGTTGCTCGTTAAGTGCGTGGCTCAGACATTAAAGAATCCACCTATGAGGCAGGAAACCTGGGTTTGATCCCTGGGTCAGGAAGATCCCTTGGAAAAGGGAATGGCTACCCACTCCAGTATTCTTGCCTGGAGATTTCCCATGGACAGAGGAGCCTGGCCGGCTACAGTCCATGGGCTTGCAAAAAAGTCAGGTACAACTGAGCTACTAACACTCTAACACTTTAAGCACACAGACCAGCTTTGGTACTCAAAATCACAGCAAAAATTAACAGCTGTCTCTTGAGGGAAATGTTTCTGCACAGCTCCAAAACTGTTTTTGTATATTATACTCAGAAGCCCTCAAAGAGCAAAATAAGAACAAAATGCAGTTGGTTGTAGCAATGCTAAGGAGCAAAGTGAAAAACATAGGGCATAGATTTTTTTTTTTTAGTGTGGAACTCTTCCATGCCCTTTTAGACTGGACAATTTTGTCCAGTCTAAAATTAATGCAACTTCAAATATGCACAGTTATACATAGATCGGCAGGGAAAAAAACACTGATCATGTGAACAATTAAGAAAGCCACAATCTGGACCACTGTTTTCCAGCAAATTATACCTATGTAACATTTAAGATCATTCAGACGCTAGAAGACAGTTGACTAGCACAGACAAAAATATGCAAATAACCAAAGGAATATGGAGATTGTTACTGGAAGATTTTTTTGTATTGGATGGACAGCCTTAGATCTCATATTCATTCTTGTAATCCCCTCTTCACGCTGCCCTGGGCAAATATTTTTATAGAAACTACATTTGCCAATTTTCCATTTCAAAATACATGCTACTTAGCTTTCACTTGGTAGATTGCAGACCCTTGAATGTAGGACTACCCACAGCCATCACAAGGTCTTAGTATTCAGATGCCCTCAACGGTTCTTTTCCTCCGCTCCCCAGCCTGGCTGGCACCTTTTTCTTTCACCCCGTTCTTATCTCTTTCTCTAGTCCCCTTTCATTTTTCTTCCTCGTGTCTCCTTTGTATTTCTCTCAACACCCACTAGGCATACAATAAATATTTATCATCTTAAAGTCTGTAATTTTCCTGCTTCATCCTACTGTTCCTTGCACACTGAAGGGCAAAAATAAATAAATAAATAACACCCCAAAGAGAAGACACGCGGACCTATGGAAGTCGATACAAGAATGTCAATATATTCACACAAAAAAAGGACTGAAAGGCTTTTTCACCCCAACAGGCAACCAGAGATAAAGTTGCTGACCTTATTCTGTGCTTCTAGTCCACAGGCATAGATACAGAAAAGCTTTTGAAATTCAAGGGCATATAGAGATGAAGGAGAGAAAAAAGATTTGGTGCTACAGTGGAGTTCTTCTTCGTATAAAATTTAAACTTTCTAGTTTATTATATTGAACCATATGAAGTTGCCATTTTTATAGATCAAAATAATTGAATACCAGACTCAACCTAATAAATCTGGCTCAATTAGGGCTCAACCTAACAAGATTAACATACTCATGAAAAATTTTTTCTATCCATAGAAATAGAAGGCTGCTTCTAGAATCCTCCTGCAATGCAGGAGACCCTGGTTTGATCCCTGGGCCAGGAAGATCCCCTGGAGAAGGGAGAGGCTACCCACTCCAGTTTTCTTGGCTTTCCCTTTTGGCTTAGTTGGTAAGAATCCACCTGCAGTGTGAGAGACCTGGGTTCAATCCCTGGGTTGGAAAAATCCCCTGGAAAAGGGGTTACCCACTTCAGTATTCTGGCCTGGAGAATTCCATGGACTATATATGGTCCATGGAGTCATAAAGAGTCGGACACAACTGAGCGACTTTCACTTTTACTTTAACATTTCTCCAAGACAGTTTAGCCCCAGGCACTTAGCAACAGCACATTCTTTCAGGGTAACCAACAGTAGCTTCCTTCTCAAGGGCAAAATCATAAGAGGAAAGCCTTCCCTATAACGAGCCTAATCTCCCATCACCAAGAGGAATTGTCCTCCTTTGCTTTTCCTTCTGTCTTGCATGGACTTGAAGCTCGGTTTGGAATCTGAAGCAGTAAAGATGGTTTTGCTGAGGCAGCAACAGGAAGATGAGTGACCCTGGGAAACCCCTACCTGGCAAATGAGCTTCCTGGAGCCCAGGGAGACTTTAATTAATGTTAATGGAGAAACCTCCTTCAAAACCTAATTAAGCACTTGAATGTGTTCTTAATGGTCTCTGCTCCCAGAGTCAGGATGCAGCGAGGGGAATTGATTTAACACCAGGAATAAAACTAGACGTTCACTGGTCTAGTCTGCTGCCTTTTCTGGGGAAGCTTTGCTTTCCCTGGTAAACAAGCCTTCCCCGGGATTTCTCACACACTCTGAAGCCTCTGTGGGCTCCTCGCACTGCTCTCCTGAACTGTGCGATGCAAAGGTTAGCAGCTGAGCTAAAGGCCTCCCTGGATGCATAATAACAGTTACATAAAGCACTTTCCAAATACAAACAGACTTTGAGTACCCAATTATGCTGCAGGTGTTGTGCGTCCCCCGCAAGAGAAAGGGCCCCACGCTCTCTTTATCACCAGGCCAACAGGATGACAGTTCCCGGCCCCAGGGACAGAGGGCCTTCTTCAGCCCCACACGGTCCCCACCATCATGACGGTATTGATTTTAGATGACTGTTTCCCATAATATGGTTCCTTGTTGTGTGTGCATGCTCAGCTGTGTCCGACTCCTTTTCTTTTCTTGTCTGATTCTCTGAGACCCTGCGGACTGTAGCCCGCCAGGCTCCTCTGTCCATGGGATTTCCCAGGCAAGGAGACTGGAGTGGGGTGCCATTTCCAATCCTAGGGGATTTTCCCGGCCCAGGGAGCAAACCCACTCCCCCTGTGTCTCCTGCATTGGCAGGTGGGTTTTTCACCACTGAGCCACCTGGGAAGCTCAGTAATAGATTGTAGCTGCCATTAGCCTTCTTTGAGATTAATCTTCATTGATATAACTGTTTAGCCAGATTAACCAAAAAAATATAGGTTGATAAACAATGATACCACTCCTTTTTACCAATAAATCTGGCCCAGGCCCGTCACATAATACTTTGTAGATGTTGGTGGAAGGATCAAGTTAATATTCAATTAAAAAAAAAGGCAATCCATTCTTTCTGCCAGTGTGTTATATGTAAAGAGCTTACATTATGAAACAGCTGTCTTTGCCAACACATAACATTGGCAAAATCTTATTAGGTTTTATTGTATTTTATTTTTTCTTACATATATATGTTTCTTTTATCCTTCCTAAAAGCCTGTGAAGTTGGAATTACTGACTGAAACTCAAAGAAGTAATCTAAGTGCAAATAAATGCACTTCTTCAACTCATCCAAGTGATGAGTGACAGTGCTCACAGCTTCTCTCAGGTCCTTGTCACTTGAAGGGCTCTTATCTCTCCATTAGGTATTCCCTTCCGTTCCATTGCCAATCTCATCATGTAAATCTCGCATGTATTGGCTGTGGGGGAGTGTCGATTGTTTCAGTTATACCTACACTCTCGTCTATGAAGACGTGAAAATCACCAGTACTACGCAAACTTGAATGATGTTATGGAGAAGACATTTCAGAAAAACTGTGTGCTCAAATTTTAACTTAAAGTGGCCGTCAAGACTATTTGACCAGAAGGCCCAAATTCATTCATAATGATGTTTAAACGTTCTCGGCAGGCATGGTGTTTACCAAACATCTTTCTTGGAAGGATTTTTTACACACCTTGTGTCTTGAACATTTTTAGCTACGACAATTAGCCCATTCAGTAACTCTTCATAGATCAAGGCACAATGCTAGACATAGAGTCGTTCAGTCACTAAGTCGTGTCCCACTCTTTGAGACCCTGTGGATGGCAGTGCACCAGGTTGCCCTGTCCTTCACGAACTCCTGGAGTTTGCTCAAACTCATGTCCATTGAGTTGGTGATGCCATCCAACCAGCTTATCCTCTGTCAGCCACTTCTCCCGCCTTCAATCTTGCCCAGCATCAGGGTCTTTTCCAATGAGTTGGCTCTTCACATCAGGTGGCCACAGTACTGACGTTTCAGCTCCAGCATCAGTCCTTCCAACGAACATTCAGGGTTGATTTCCTTTAGGATGGACTGGTTTGATCTCCTTGCAGTCCGAGGGGCTCAAGAATCTTCTCCAGCACCTCTACAAATATCAGATAAAGTGCAGCTCTAATGAAGAGTCTAGTCTGAGAAGGAAATGGCAACCCACTCCAGTGTTCTTGCCTGGAGAATCCCAGGGACGGGGGAGCCTGGTGGGCTGCCGTGTATAGGGTCGCACAGAGTCGGACACGACTGAAGGGACTTAGCAGCAGTCTGTGACAGACTGCCTCAACACTACCAGCCTCTAAGGAGAAATTAAGGCAAAAACAGGTGTATCCTGATTCACAGCCAGTCAGAACTGCAGGATTTGGGAATAATTGCCTTGCTTGCTAGAGCGAAAGACGGTCACTCCTTTTCTACAGGAAATATTGGGGGGAAATATTACATGCAAGTGGCAGTCTTTGTGGAAGTGCACAGCGTCTGCGATGTGTGTAACGGAGGATTTATAGGGAGGGACTGGAGCTTCCACTCAGGAATCGAACCATTGATGATGAATCATAGCCAACCTCAGAGAATTTTCTACCCTGTTCTGATAGTGTGTTGGCTTGCTCCACCGACACTTTTTATTTGGCCAAAAAGAAATATCCTGAAGTGATGTAACACAAGAATGTTTACATACAACATATACAGTGAGGAATGGACCACGTGCTTTTGAGAATATAGAATATCCAGCAGCCATCACAGAGGTCTCACAGCTAAATGGCTGGGTGCACGGGAGCTGGAAATAGCCGACCCGCGTGTAAGTGCTGGCCCCTTGGCTTAGCTTGCTCACTTCAGCTGGGGAGTTAGCTTTCTGGGCCTCATTTTTTCACTTCTGTTTAAAGAAAAAGGATAAATACTGTTATTTATTTTGGGGGGTTTCTTGAGAGAATCAAGTGTACTTTTATCAGCAGCTTCTGGCGTGTGCATGGCTCAGTGGCAAAGAATCTGCCTGCAAGGCAGGAGCTGCAGGAGACCCGGGTTCGATCCCTGGGTCAGGAAGATCCCCTGGAGAAGGAAATGGCAACCCACTCCAGTATTCTGGAGTCCCATGGACAGAGGAGCCCAGCAGGCTACAGTCCCGTGGGTTGCGAAAGTGAAAGTGAAGTCGCTCAGTTGCGCCTGACTCTTTGTGGAGTCTAGCCTGTCAGGCTCCTCTGTCCATGGGATTTTCCAGGCAAGGGTACTGGAGTGGGTTGCCATTTCCTTCTCCAGGGGATCTTCCCAACCCACAGATTGAACTCAGGTCTCCCCCACTGCGGGCAGATGCTTCCCCACCTGAGCCACCAGGGAAGCCTTCGTGGGTTGCAGAGAGTCAGACAAAACCGAGTGACTGCGCACAAACAAGTGCTTAGGTGTCAGTGCTTATCAGCTTCGTTTTTCATAAGGTGCTGTTTTTGTACGATCTGGAATCACCAATTTGCTGTAATCATCATCATAGTTCTTCAAATCTGTAGCGGGAAGCTGGTGTTACATTTTTCCAGATGGTCGGGCTTTGAATTTCAGCCATCGGGACCTTACATTTTGTCACGTACTCACCTTATTCCACAGTGAATAAACAGCCTCTCACATGGGAACTTGTGAAAGAAACAGGTTATTGGACAATTGTTCACCGAACGGAAGCAACTTGCATCTAAATGTTAACAAATTCCAATAAGTATGCAATTGACCTTGTTTCACTCTTGTAACAGCATACATTTTCCGGCTGAAACTGACTTTAAACCATGAAGAACATGTTGCATTGTAAGGAATAAAATCGAACTATAATTTTGACAGGATTTCCTGATTTCTGGACTTGATATCACATATACAGTGCTGCTTTCTGCTCTTTCCCACCCAGCATCTCCCGGCCAATCGGCTACTTTGGCCTTGGTGTGTGTTTAAATGAAGGCATTCACTCCGGTAAATTGCCCTCCTCCCCACTCACTGACCCTCAAGAAAACAACCTTCGTGAAGGGAACTAAACGTTCTCAAGGCTCTTGGAGTTATAAGGCTCTGGGTAATTCTACCCAGAGGAGAAAAACATAAGGAGGGTGCATGGCTGTGGAAAGTAGTCAGGTGTTTTTACTTTTAACTTGGAGGGAATAGCTCGTTTCTAAGTCCACTGTAAGAGAAAAGGCAGGAGATGTTTTTTCCTTGACGAGATAATGAAATCTGGCCAACTGTAAAGAAATGTGTGTGTCTGTGTGTATGTGTATCCGTGTGCATGTCTGTGTGTATACGTCTGTGTCTGTATGTGTGTCAGAACACTTTATAAATAAATACCTGTGAAAGGGAAATATGTTCAGACTTTAAATGGACATAGTGAACATGTTTATCACGTGCATTTTCAAGGATAAATAATTTGGGTGTCCATTCTACGTAATTTAATGGTCGAATAAATGTTCACAGGAGAAATAGAGGAAGAGCAGGACTGAGGGCCAGGACTACGAAAAGCAGCTTCCCGATTTGGTTGGTGGTGGCTGTTCGTTTCAGGGACAGGCAGTGGGTGCACGCGACTGAGCACGTAGCGCAATTGTTTGCAGACATAATCCTGACTCTCTTCTCATTAACAACGGCATTACTCATATCACCGGTGCTTGGAGTTACGAGCGTGTGTTAATAAGATCACAAACACTGGGATCCTTCGCTGTACTGAAAATCTGTCACTACAGAGGAAAATGCATAGCAGTTGCTGAAATATCTTCTTGAGATGAAACAAAGTACAAAGCGTTAAAAATGTTCAAATCTCCAACGCCTATCCCCAGAAGACCCAAGAACGACCTACATAAACTCTCAGAAGCTAGTGTTTTCTTTACACCGGAGGTCTGTGGGGTACATCAGAGCACATTTTGTTCAGGGCAGGAGTGCAGGGTAAGGTGGCCTGAACTCAGCCAGGCTTGGCTGTCTTCTCTGCCCGTGGGACTTGGGCATTGACGAAATTCTCTGAATCGTAATGTTCACGTCATGAAACTGGAACAACCGCACTCAGCTGATGTAGGCGAGGCTTTGATGCCTAGGTGAGGGGCTGAGCACAGGCATCCCTCGGTTTTACGGCATTTGCTTCCTTTGAGTGTTTTTTACGAATTGAACGTTTGTGGCAACCCTGGTCTCTCAGGTCTGTTGGCACCATTTTTCCAACAGCATCTGTCACATGTTGGTAATTCTAATAATTTTTCATTACTTTGATATCTGTTATGGCGATCTGTGATCAGTGACATTTGATGTTATTATCATAACTGTTTCGGGGACCCACAGTCCCTGCCGTGTAAAATGACCAAATTAACTGACAGAGTTTGCACGTGTTCTGACTGTGCCGCCGAGAGGCCATTCCCCGGCTCTCTCCCTCTCCTAAGGTCTTACTTGAAGCCTAGCAATATTGAAATTAGGCCAATTAATAACCCTAAAATGGCCTCTAAGTGTTCACTGTAAATCAAAAGCTGGAAATAATTAAGCTTAGTGAGGAAGGCATGTCTAAAGCTGAGACAGGTTGAATCCTAGGCCTCTTGTGCCAAATAGCTAGGCAGGCTGTGGATGTTAAATGGAAGGTTCTCAAAGGAAATTAAAAATGCTCCTCCAGCGAACACGCCAATGATAAGAATGTGAAACAGCCTTACTGCTGATGTGGAGAAAGATTTAGTGCTCTAGAGAGGTCAGACCAGCCACAACATTCCCATAAACCAAAGCCTCTTCCAGAAGGCTCCAGCTCTTTTCAGCTGTAAAAGGCTGAGAGAGACAGGAAGCTGCAGAGGAAAGAGCTGAAAGCTGCAGAAGGCGTTGCTTCATGATGTTTAGGGAAAGAAGTGGTGGCCGTAACACAAAAGTTCAAGATGAAGCAGAAAACGCGAAAGTAGAAGCTGCCATATTTCCAGAAGATCTTGCTGAGAGTATTAATAACGGTGGTTGCACCAAACAACAGATTTTCAATGTAGACAAAACAGCCTTCTGTAGGAAGACACCTACAGGTTTCTGGGACTTCCGTAGCTGGAGAGGAGAAGTCAATGCCTTGCTTCAAAGCTTCAAAGGACAGGTTGCCCCTCTTGTCAGGGACCAATGCAGCTGGTGGCTTCAAATTGAAGCCAGTACTCATTTATCATTTTGAAAATGCCATGAGCCTTAAGAATTATGCTGAACTGCCCTTTCTGGAAAAACAATGGAAACAGGGAGAGACTTTTGGGGGGCTCTAAAATCACTGCAGATGGTGACTGCAGCCATGAAATTAAAAGATGCTTGCTCCTTGGAAAAAAAGCTATGACCAACCTAGACAGCATATTCAAAAGCAGAGACATTACTTTGCCAACAAAGTCCATCTAGTCAAAACTATGATTTTTCCAGTAGTCATGTATGGGTGTGAGAGTTGGACTATAAAGAAAGCTGAGCACTGAAGAATTGATGCTTTTGAACTGTGGTGTTGGAGAAGACTCTTGAGAGTCCCTTGGACTGCAAGGAGATCCAACCAGTTCATCCTAAAGGAAATTAATCCTGAGTATTCATTGAAAGGATTGATGCTGAAGCTGATACTCCAATACTTTGGCCACCTGATGCAAAGAACGGATTCATTCGAAAAGACCCTGATGCTGGGAAAGATTGAGGGCAGGAGAAGGGGACGACAGAGGATGAGATGGTTGGATGGCATTCACTGACTCAATGGACATAATTTTGAGCAAGCTCCAGGAGTTGGTGATGGACAGGGAGGCCTGGCGTGCTGCAGTCTATGGGGTCGCAAAGAATTGGACACGACTGAGTGACTGAACTGAACTGAACCCTTCCTGTGCTCTATTAATGGAATGAAAGAGCCTGGATGTCAGCACATCTACTGGCAGCATGGTTTACTATTTTAAACCCACTCTGGAGACCCAGTGTACAGGAAAAAAAATTCCTTTCAAAATATTACCACTCATTCATAAGGCACCTAGTGGAGAACTCTGATGGGGCCGGACAGTAAGATTCATGTTGCTTTCATGCCTGCTAACACAAAATCTATTCTTCAGCCTGTGAATCAAGGGGAAACTTCAACTTTTAAGTCCCATTATTTAAGAAATTCATTTTGTAAGGCTATCACTGCCCTAGATAGTGGTTCCGCTGATAGATCTGGGCAAAGTCAATGGAAAAACTTCTGGAAAGGACTCACCTCTCTAGGTATCATTAAGAATATGTCGTGATTCACGGGGAAAATGCAACTATCAACACTAACAGAAGTTTGGAAGAAATTGATTCCAGCCCTCATGGATGACTTTGAGGGGTTCCAGACGCCAGTGGAGGAAGTCCCTGCAGATGTGGCAGAAGCAGCAAGAGAGCTGGAATTAGGAGTGGAGCCTGAAGACACAGCTGGATTGTTACAACCTCATGGTCAGACTTGAAAGGGTGAGTACCTGCTTCTCATGGGTGAGCAAAGAAAGTGGTTTCATGATCCAGAAACTGATCCAGATTGTTGAAATGACAACAGAAGACTTAAAATCTTGCATCAACGTAGTTGATAGAGCAGTGGCAGGGTTTGTGAGGACTGGCTCCAGTTTTTAAAGAAGTCCTGCTGTGGCGAAATACTACCAAACAGCACTGCCGGGGACACAGAGATGGTTTGTGGAGAGAAGGGTCAATTGATATGGCAGACCTCACTCTAGTCTCCTTTTAAGACATAGCTGCAGCCAATCCAGCCTTCAGCAACCCCCTGACCTGATCAAATCAGCAGCCAACGTGGAGGCAAGACCCCCCCACCAGGAAAGGCTGAGGATCAGACATCACTCATTGCTGCTTTCTCCAAACCAAAGCACCTCCTGGTAGCACACAGTCCACCATGTCTTGCCTAGTTTTCTTTAACAATACTATGCTTGGTGCCAGGGAAAATGTCTCATCACGAAGCTTTCAAGCCGCCCTCCACCCCTGGTGGGAATTCCCTTCGGCCAGGCCGATAGGTGATGCTCAATAAATAGATGTGGATTGATGGAAGGATGGAACGATACCTTTGGAGCCAAGGCTGGAAGCAACCAGTCAGCTCCTGCGTCAGCTGCAGCCTCCCAGTACACTGTCGATACTGTGCATGAAATAGGTAACTAACACACACCTCCTTTGTAGCTCAGGGAACCCTGCTCAGGGCTCTGCACTGACCTGACTGGGAAGGATCCAGACGGGTGGCTGATTCCCTTTGCTGTTCAACAGAAACCAACACAACCAGGTAACGCAAAATTAATTCCAAAAAAACCATCAGTTGGCTCCTCCCATGTCGTGATAACAGGCTGCAACTGTATTCTAATGAGAGCTGTGGAGCGCTCACTCTGTCCCTCTTTAAAGCTCTAAATTCTGACAGGCTCGCAGGCACTTATCTGGCTGTGATCCTGTTAGCTAAGGACCAGGTGTCAATAAGCGGCTTGTCTCAGGGGCCACATGGCAGGCCACCGTGCTGTGCCTCTAAAACACCAGCGTGGGCATCGTCATCTCCATAAGGAGCTGTCCTCTCTCCCATCCCTGGCTCTCAGAACAGGACCTGCCAGAATAAAGCAGAAAACCACAGTGAGCGCTGTTGAGCATGGACTTGATGACAAAGGACCAGAAGTGCTGCTCCCCACCCATGGGAAAAATAAAGAACGCAGTGTCCATTCAACCGAGGGGCAAAGACATCATTATTGTTTTAATCGACAGCACCTTGAGGCTCTAATGGGCTTCCCAGGTGGCTTTGATGGCAAAGAACCCGCCTGCCAATGCAGGCGATGGAAGCGATGTGAGTTCAGGCCCTGAGTTGGGAAGACCCTCTGGAGAAGGAAATGGCAACCCACTCCAGTATTCTTGCCTGGAGAATCCCATGGACGGAGGAGCCTGGTGGGCACAGTCCATGGAGTCTCAAAGACTTGGACATGACTGAAGCAACTTAGCACAGCATAGCACATGCCTCTGATATCATAAAGGATTTCTTATCATGTATTATTCATCAGAAATGTCTTGACAATACTGCAAAGAAGTAGAAAACTTAGATGCATACTCCGGGCATTTTATATGCTAGTATTAGAGTCCAAGGTTATATCAAATGACCAGATTGTTAGAAAACTCATTTTACTTTATTACTGCAAGTTTTCCATATTTTATCTTGGAGTCAATGATAAAATTATGCCTTGATTTTCTTTAGACCTTTGTTACGTGTTTCCATTAAGTGAAGGAGTTATAGTGTATCCCATTCTATTTAGTTTCGTGAAAAAAAAAAGAATACATCTGCATTTTTTAGTTAGTGTATTGGTTACCTACTGAATGCACTGGTATTTTCTAGACGTGCTCTAGATTCTGGGTTATAACATTCATTTATTAATCAACTGTTCCATGAATTTGTTTGCGAGTCCTATAAAATAAGGAGAGTCTATTGTACTAACTCCCATGCCCTTGCTGAATGCATTATCCTGGCCATGCTTAAAGCTAGTCTCAGATTTATCTACAGACTTACTTCCATTTCCTTCTTCAAAAAGTTGAATTCCCAACTTTTTAATCCATTTCAACGTTCTCAACTCACTTAAGTACGGGACTCCAGATTGAATTTATGTCGAAGTGTTTCCTAGCTGTCTTTTTAAAGCTATAAATTCTAATGGGATCATTGGCACTTTGATGGGAGTTAATAAAGACCTCGTTAAATACATGGTATATCTAGAGGACCATGGGACATAATACTGCCGCATTTTCGAGGTGTTGACTGGCTGACAGTCTACAGAAGAAGCTGCCATTTGCCCCCTTCCTTTCCTGACCCTCAAAAGGGCTGTTGAGAAAGCTGCTGTTATGTCCACCAATGGCCGACAAGCAGAAGTGGTTTCCATTAAAGGACTTCTTTTTTTTTTTTTATTTTTCAATAGACTCGCTTACTATCTTGGAGCCACAGTGTTATTAACATGCTGAGCATATTCCCTGTGTCCTCTTGTTCACTTCACGCCTGAGTTTTTCCAAAGTTATGCCATGTGCATCATCTTTAAAGCTCCATCTGCAGTCCAAGACCCAGGGTTTCGAGGGCTCCTCGAGCCGTGTAAAATGACAAGCTTCATTCAAGGAGTCCATCACCGTGAAGGCAGCTGCAATGTTAGAGCTGTCCATAAAGAAAGGGAAAGCCTTGCCTGATGTTTTGGCAATTCTCAGCTGTCTCTGAAGAGATACTAAATTCACTCTTGGTTTTCCCAGACAGATAAAGAGGAAAGTGCTGGTGTGATGGTTCAGCAACTCCAGGATCAGGTGTTTTCCCAAATACTCCCTGGCCTCACGCTCCTGTCGCTCATTGCTGGGTTCTTGCTGCCTGGCCTTCCTCTCCGATGCTCACAGCAAGGCTCCTGGCAGCTTTGTCACTAACGGGAGCTTTCACTTCTCCCACTTCTGTCATTATGACCATTCATTTTAGAAGTGCCATAGAACGGTTTTGGAAAGGGATGAGCTAGTGTAATCTGACTTCTGGACACTTCTTGCTGTAACCCCAACCAGAGCAACTCATGCATCTCAAAGGATAAGTTCAGAGCAAATCCCTCCCTCGGGACTCTGCAGGCCTCCCTGAGCCCTACTCATCGGACCACCTCCTGCCTCCTCTTTGTGCGGAAATCTTTCTCTGCTTATAACCCCACCCCGTGTTGCTTCTCAGCATCCAAACCACAGTATCTGCCTGGAAAGAGAGATTTAACTCATGAAGTAGGCTTCTCACTTTTTATTTATTTGTTTTTATTTTATTTATTTGTCCTCCCATAAGGGAGTTTGCCGATACCTCTAAAGGGATCCATAGGACTCAATATCTTGGAAGCACATCAGAGTTCACAGTTTGAGTCCATTCTCTGCAGGATCTCAGAGTCAAGCAGACTGGCTCACAGGAACCAAATAGCCAGAGAGTACAGTGGACACCTGGAAGGTTTCCTTGGAGCCTCAGACAGTAAAGAGGAGGAGACCCAGGTTCAATCCCTGGGTCAGGAAGATCTGCTGGAGAAGGGAATGGCAACCCACTCCAGGATTCTTGCCTGGAGAATGCTATGGACAGAGGAGTCTGGCGGGCTACAGTCCACAGGGTCACAGAGTCGGACACGACTGAGCGAATAAACGCACACACACTCTCTGCATACCTGAAGGCCGTGGTGTGGATTTCCAGTAAGAACGCTATGGATGGGCATTTTCTCCCAGGTACACCCAGGGCACCAAGAAAATAAAAGTGTGCACAAGGTCCCATTATGGGAGCCGAGAAAGGGAGGCAGACAAGCAGGGTGTCATCTTTAGCATGAGTCCACAAGAAGAGAACATTCAGAAGCTTCAGAGGGCTGGGCTTAAGATCGGCGGCAGGAAGGTTTACAGACGAAATCACACGGGATGGGTAGGAACCGGCCAGGCCAAGGCCTGTGTGCGCGGGGTGGATGGGGGAGCAGGGTGCAGGGTCTCAGGGGATGAGGCGCATCACTGACCCTGCGCATCACCCTCCACGGCCGCGGGGGATCAGGGGAGGGTCCGAGACTGGAGGGCTCAGCTGGGCAAGGTCACAAAGCTCTGAGTGCAGTGAGGGAGTTTGAACTCCCCCTGAGTGCCATGTAGAGGCCCAGGTGACGTAAAGTGGAGACCACCAGACGGGTTTCACAGTGGCTGCCCCAACTGCCGGGTTGGGGCCAGCCCGTGGGGGCCTGTGCGACTGAAGCACAGGGGCACGTCCCTGGATGCGGTGTTGCCAGGCGAGCGAGGGGGATGGCTGGAACAACAGTGCCAACCGAAATCCAAAGGTTGGCAGACTTGGTACTCAGGAAGCAGGCTTGCAGGCCCTGGGCCAAAGAGCCTGGATAAAGTGGCTGTGGGAGAGAGCAGCAGGGGCACTGGGTGACCCCCAGATTTCTCACATCCTGTTTCTCTCTGAAGAGCAGACGCTGGATTCCACTCCAGACTTGCAGAAGCTAAGATGCTAAAGAGCGTGGACACAGAGACACACAGAATGCAGCTTGTAGGCAGAGCAGATGAGAGAGAAGGAGAAAGGGGTGCCCTGGAGATACAGATTTAGGCTTCCCTGTTTTAAAGACCGCAGCTGAGTCCTGAGAGTGGGCGATTTGCCTGAAAGACCGTGTGTTAGAAAGTTTAGAACAGACGCCCAGGGCACACCGACACTTGGGGAAACAACAGTCACAGCAAAACAACTGAGGATGCACTGATTGGCAGAGCCGGAAGAAGCCCAGGATGGATAGGATTCTGGTAATTGGGGGCCAGCATTGCAAGAAATAGTTCATTAATCAGAGTCAATCATTGCTGCCAAGAGGGCAAATAAGAAAACAGCCCATTTTAGCAGCTGGGTTTGTCATCACAGAGGCCAGGTTGCTTAGAAAAAGCAAATCTCTGGATGGTGGTTCGGGCTGACACCAAACCATGGTGAGATGAGGGGACGAGATAAGGTGTGGCTGGGACGGCATTGTCTCAGACAGCGCAGGGCGTCTACTGATGGTGGAAGGAGGGAAAGAAACAGCCAGCTGGCCCTGTGTCCCCCAGACCCTGGACACACTGCTGATCCTTCTCTGGTTTCCTTCATTACCGAGATCATCACTGATTGGGCGCATCCTCTAGTCCAGGGAGCTCCCAGAGTAGATTCGCCTCTTGTCATCATTGCCCGTCGAGGGTCTGTGGACCTCCAGGTACCACTCCTGATGGGCAGAGGGGCCAGGCCAGGCCTGCCTTTTCATCCCTCACCCTTGCCCTCCCTTGAAAGGACTGTGCCCAGGGCTCTGGGCTTGCAAACCTAGGGCGGCGCCGGGAAGCGAGGGCCGTCATTCTGAAGTTCAGGGGATTAGACCAAGTGTCATAACAGGATCCGCAAAGTGGGTCACCGAGAGAAAACAGGAAGGCATTTGCATTTTATCTCAGAGATGGAGCCAAGCTACAGCAGGACGAGGTGTGCCTGCTGACACTCTGAATCTCGGGCGGATCAAGGAGTCTGTCCCCTTAGGCTGCCCGCCTCAGCGTCCTCGGAGGAGGAGGACTTGGCTCAACCCGCAGGCAGGGTTTGTGTTTTGTTTTCCTCTTAAAGCACGGCAGTCTTTCCAGTCTCCGGGTGCAGCCTGTGCTGTAGCCAGACGCTGACACAGATTTAGACGAAAGACGTTCAGATATATGAATGTGAAGATGTATGCTGACTTTCTCCTCCACTTAGAATTGTAACAACATGCCTGGCGCATCAAAGTGCATTAGCCGGAGGCCGTCACCACGGCAGACCAGTGCTTGCATAACCAATTATTTCCCCCTGCACCCACCCCGCACGCTCAAAACACAGTCCACACACACATGAAAGCTGACAGCCAGGGAGCTCAGAAAATGCATCAACACAGGCTGCCCGTGGAGAAATAGGCAGCCCCTAGCAATACTCACGGGAAAGGGGAGAGAAAGCAGCTCTCCTCTAAGGTGAGCATGAGGACCCCTTTCAGAACCTGGCATTTTTCTTCATAATGAAAAATTGTGACCGGCATTATTTTTTTCAGCCTGCTACCATGTATTTGCAATATAAATTGGTTCCCTTGCTCCAAAACGTGGATATAGATTTGGGAGGTTGGAGACAAGTATACTTAAATGAGACTCTAAGCCCCATGGGGAAAAATACAAGCCCAGGTCGCTGGGACCTCCCAGAATCAGGACCTGGAGTGTGCTGACCTCACATGCAAGGACGAGGCTGAAAACCGTGATGCAAGTTGTAGTGAGCAGAATGGTGGCTGTTTCAGGCTCCTCCCGCTACCCACATAAAGCGCCCCCTCCCAGAGTCCTGCGGCTCAACCTCACTTCCCACCATCGGGGAACAGACACCTCTCGACTTAGTCCGTCTCTGGGGATTTCCTCTCAACCATGTTTCTGTCTCCTGCCAGTTACAGCCAGAATTTTTTATGAAAACCGAGAATCATCTTTAAAAAAATAAGTAAATTCATCAAGAGTCTGGTGTAAGACTCAAGTGGATCACAGTTCCCTGGGGTCCCCTCCTCGCCTTACACCATACAGTAGGCCCCAGTAACCGAGGCGATGTGTAAAGTGATGCTGGTGCAGAGAAGACCCGGGGATCAGCCAGAGGTGGGAGCAGGGGCAGGGCTGCTTGCTACAGCCCACAGCACAGAGTTTCAAGGGAAGATAAGAAAGTGTGGGTCTGGGATGGAGTGACTTGCCAAAAAAAAAAAAAATAGGTTACGACTGGATCAGTGCATGCCTCTCCCCCAATAATGTGCTAAGTTATTAGAATACTGCCTGGGAGGGCAGGGATTGGGGGTTGCCGTCAGCTGTGATCTTTCCCAGCCCCCCTTCTCACTTTAAAATGAGGGGCTCAGCTGGGCATTCCGTAGGACCTTTCCCTCCTGAACTGCCCTCCTCCCCTCGGGGACTCCAGAGACCTGGCCCCTGCCTTGTCATCCTCACTTTCCTCGTCTCAGAAGAGTCCCAGCCACCCAGGGGCCCAGGAAGGGAGTACTGGCCTGAACTCCATGCAGTTGCTACAATAATCTCTCTATAATCGGGTTCTTTACTTATAGAATATTTCCCAAAACTGTCTCAAGGGTTTCATGGGGGAAAATAACAAATGAGACAATGCTCTGGGAGAAAAAGAGAAAACTGGTATGCAACTGTTTAAGTGCAAAGGTCCTTCTTACAGGGTCCACTGTAGCAGTCTAGCCTAGTTCGTCTGTTCCTTGTCTAGATTGTAACTGGAGCATATTTCCTGGTGCCTGCAGGCCGGGCACTGTCAAGCCGAGTGGTACACTCAGCTGTGATTTCCAAGGGGGGAGCGTGCAGTGGGGTGGGGGAGGGCTGTCTTCCTGGAGCATAGTTACCTAGCAACGAAACTGCTTCCGGGGAGAGAGGAAGAGCAGGCCCTCCAGGAGAAGGGGGTTAAAAGTAGTTTAACCGTCCATTTATCACCAGAAGACCTTAACTCTATTTTTGTTCCTTCCCCAAATTATTCTTTAGCATCATAGAGCCATCTATGCTATTCAGTGACCCCTGGAAAAGTGGTGGTCCAGTATGTCACTGTAGGAGAAGGCTAAGCCATTACAAGAAAGGTTTCTGGCCTTCCTTATACTGCAGCGTTCTTATGAAGGAAGACAGTGTTCATTTTTCATCATGTGCTTCTGTCTGAAAATCCTGCTGTCGTTCAGTCATTAAGTCCTGTCTGACTTTTGGCAACCCCAGGGGCTGCAGCACGCCAGGCCTCCCTGTCCATCACCAACTTCGGGAGTTTACTCAAATTCATGTCCATCGAGTCGGTGATGCCATCCAACCTTCTCATCCTCTGTCGTCCCCTTCTCCTCCTGCCTTCAGTCTTTCCCAGCATCACGGTCTTTACCAATGAGTCAGCTCTTCGTATCAGGTAGACAAAGTATTGGAGCTTCAGCTTCAGCATCAGTCCTTCCAATAAATATTCAGGGTCCTTTTGTTTCCCACCAGAAAACACCTAACTTTCTCAACGCCCGCCCCTCAAAAAATTCTTAAAAGGCAGCGTTGGAAAGTGTCTCAGAGCCATTTATTTCTCTCTCCTTTTCCTGACACAAGAATCCTCCTTACAGATATTGGCAAGAGTTACCTAGATTCTGTTTGGATTCTGGGTTGTCCGCTTATTTCTATTGCTGATTATCATCCCTGTGCTAATGCGTGTGCTGAGAATTACATGGGGAGAAAATGTATGTCAGTTGCTTAGACCAGAGTGTGATACACACTTCCTATTATTCTTGCTATTACTGTCTGGTGTTTATGATCTCTCAGTGTACGTTTAACTGCAAACCACCCACTTTTCCAGGTAGGACATAGGTGACAAAATCTTACCTGAGTAGTGTTAACCCTGAAAATAAGAGAATAGAAGCAAGCATCAGGGAAATACCTGACTCACAGCAGTGGCTACAGCGGGATACTTCGTCACCGTTTTATTGAGACCTAGGTTCAGTTTGTTCCCTTATAATACAGAAAAGCCTAGTTTTTTCCAACATTTGTTTTCCAAAATACCTATCAAGGACAGAGGGTTAGATGAGATCATAGCCCTTTCACATGTCGTTAAGTTAAGCAAATGCTTATCAAATGTTCCTGCCGATCCCAGAGGCTGAAGGTCCAAGATCTGATAAGCGATCCTAACTCCTTGTCCTCACCACGCCACGAGTGTAAGCTATCTGATTTAGGCTGGGTGTTTCCGGGCTTTCAGACGGAGAGATCCTCAGTGCCTCTGATGTGAGACAAGAATGTCAGGGTCCACCGCTGTCCGGCCCTGGAGTTCAAGCTCAAACCAGGGCATCCTCGTTGCCGGGGGCTCAGCGCCACCTAGTGTCTATGGCGGGAATAGCCGGCCTCTGCAGAGCTCTGGTCCTGCAGAACAACAAAAGCCCCAGTTCAGTTCAGTTCAGTTCAGTCGCTCAGGCGACCCCACTCTTCGGGACCCCAAGGACTGCAGCACACCAGGCCTCCCTGTCCATCACCTGTCCAAGAGTTTACTCAAACCCATGCCCATTGAGTCGGTGATGCCAGCCAACCATCTCATCCTCTGTCATCCCCTTCTCCCCCTGCCTTCAATCTTTCCCATCATCAGGGTCTTTTCCAATGAGTCAGTTCTTCGCATCAGGTGGCCAAAGTATTGGAGTTTCCAGCTTCAGCATCAGTCCTTCCAATGAATGTTCAGGACTGATTTCCTTTAGGGTGGACCATTTGGGTCTCCTTGAAGTCCAAGGGACTCTTGAGTCTTCTCCAACACCACAGTTCAAAAAAGCATCACCTTTTTACAAACAAAATAAAACTTTATTTTTTGTCCTTTTGTAAAAAAAAAACAAAAACAAAATACTCCCCATGTAAAAGAAATGGCATCACCGATACAATGGACACGAACTTTAGCAAACTCCAGGGAGGTGGTGAGGGACAGGGAGGCCTGACGTGCTGCAGTCCTTGGGGTCTCAAAGAGTCAGACACGACCGAGCGACTTAACAGCTGCAGGGCCCAGCACCCCGCACCTGCAGTAAATAACCCCAGTGGATCCACACGACTGTTTCCTTTCTTGTCTATCAGTGGATTTTGAAAACTTCAGGTCTTGCTCAACTTCACAGTTTTTCACTTGAACTGGGGCTTCCCACGTGGCCCTAGTGGTAGAGAATCCACCTGTCAATGCAGGAGACGTAAGATGTGCGTAGGATCCCTGAGTGGAGACAATTCCCGGGAAGAGTGCAGGGCAGCCCACTCCAGTACTCTTGCCTGGAGAATCCCATGGGCAGGGGAGCCTGGGGGGCTACAGTCCACAGGGCTGCAAAGAGTCGGACACGACTGCAGTGACTTAGCACGTGGACCCCTGACACGCGAACGTCCCCATCACCTGTCGCGTCCTCCGAAGGGCTCTGTAAACTATTTCACTGCTGCTAAGACATTGCCCGCAGCTGGCCTTGTGTCATAGTCTTTCTCCAAGTGCGCATCTTCTCAGGAGCCACTTGAAGCCCCATCATGCTTCTCCCAGGACAGCGTGTCCTCCGTTGGTCAGAACTGTTGTCATCCCACCCTATTTCTGATTCTTCTGTGTTTCAGATCGTCTACAAAGCCTGGCTGTGTTCCCAGTACTTTGAAGTCGCGCAGCTGAACTGCAGAAAGACGATCCCTTGCAAGCAATACTGTTTGGAGGTTCAGACGCGGTGTCCGTTCATATTGCCCGACAATGATGAAGTCATCTACGGGGGCCTCTCCAGTTTCATCTGTACAGGTACAGTGCTGGGCGGGGCGGGCACCCAGCCCAGGTGGCGGACTCCCGTTGGCACCTGGGGCTTGTTTGCTTGGGGGTCTCCTCCTACCCACGAAGCCCTGAAGGCTCGGCCAGGACTGTTCCATGCTTTCCTTCACAGACCCCCCAAAAGGACCCGAAACTGACTCGGAAGCGCCACACGATGATGTCTTGTCTGTCTGTGACCACCATCATTACGTTCGTAAAAGGGTAACATGGCAACATGTCAGCCAACATTAGATTTGCTCCGAATTTGACTTAGAGACGGTTGGGTCCCCCCTGCCGTATCTGTGTATTAACCTGAGAACAGACGAGGAGATAAGGCCAGTAAAATTACGTTTCTTCTTCAAACCAGCAATAAGTTGAGGTCAGAATGCCAGCACTGAATATTTGGGAATCCGTCTCTTCTTTCCCGAACCATGAGTTGCACTTCTGTTCTTTTTATTTCTTTTCAAGAGTGTGCAGAATAAATTCTGAAGTCATTTTTCCCCTAGGGCCTGTGAAATTTTCTGACCAAAAAAAAAAAAAAAAAAAGAAGGTCCTAATAAATGCTTATTTACTTAGCTTAAATAAGTATTTAAGTATATACTTGTGAAAGTTGCTCAGTCATGTCCATGGACTGCCTCTTTAGCGACCCCATGGACTGTAGCCCACCAGGCTCCTCTGTCCATGGAATGAATTCTCCAGGCAAGAACACTGGAGTCGGTTGCCATTTCCTCCTCCAGCGGATCTTTCCAATTCAGGGATTCAACCTGTGTCTCCTTCATTGCCGGTAGATTCTTTACCATCTGAGCCACCAGGAAGCCCAAGTATATACTTAAGTATATGTGTGTGTGTGTGCGCACGCATTTTAGAATCACATACTGAGGACCAGGAGCAATTTTATCTCATATTTCCCATTGATGATGTTTTCTTTCATCAAATGACTCAGACTGGGCAGAACACCAATAGCGGCCTTCAATTTCTGGATATTTATAAGCATTACACCATTAGGCATAGAATAAGGTGTAAAGGAGAAGAGGAGATTGCTTTGTAACATACATGTTGAGTAGGCGGGTGAGGACGGTCCACTCCGCCGCCGTCATGTACCCATCAGAGCTATCGTTCCGACGCCTCTCAAAAAGCGCTCCGCGATGTCCTCGTAACTGGATGGCTCGAGTTGCGGCATTTTCAAGTTTTGATCAGTGAGGATTTACCGGATTCTTTCTCGAGCCATTTATCTCCATGCCCACCCACTAGCCGTACTGCTCTCAGTGATGAGCTTTCAAGAGACGGTCCAGCGAGGCTCTGCCCTGAGGCGCTGCCTACGCTCGGGAGGACGGCTATGCTGCCCAGACTCGTGGGGAAATCCTCTGGATGAAGGCTAAGAGATGCGGGCTCTCCTGTTTCTGCGGTGCATCCTCTCTGAGCCGCTATCTTCTCGGCAGTGAACTAGTGACAGCAGCAGCCCCCAGGCGCGTCTGGCTCCAGGATTCCGACAGGGCGGGGCGCGTGAGATCCGTCACGGATGCGTCATCCACGGGTCGCGGACGTGGCACCGGAGGAATGTGAGGGGATTGGCCAGTTGTTTATGTGGCTTCACCCATTTGATGCTGAGATCACTTTTCATGCAGCTCCTCTCTGCTGGGAGGACAGAGAACGAAAGGGAGGGAGAAACAGAGAAAGATAGTAACACCTCCTTCCGTTGAATCAGAGGCAGAATTCACCAGTCACAGGCTATTCAGTTATTTGACTTCTATAGAACATTTTCAACACATGGTCAACATAAGGCCTTCATCTCTTGACTTTGGTGTCAATGAGGTGTCCATGATTTTAAGACTTCGGAGAAACTTCTGGAATTCCATGTGGAGGTGGCACTCTTGTTCATGCACACACACATAGCTTTTTCCCTTGAGAAGGTCAGCAGCTTCTCAGAGCTGACAGCAGGCTCAGACCAAGGGGGTAAGGCCTGTCTCTGTCTCCTGCATCCTGTTCTCGTCTCTGTCAGTTTGAATCTGAGAACCTGGTTTCAGTGTTTGCCTTTCCTTGCACACTTCTAAGGCCATTAGAAAGCTTAATGTGGAATTTAATCTCTTTCTGCACAACGTGTGCAGAAAGTCTGTCATATATTTTAATTACCTTTGAGTTTTTGGAAGTCAGATGTTTGTCTGCATCATCAAGGAACACAGACAGGGAAAGAGAGAGCTGTCGTTTTTCAGGTCTGGGGAAACGGTCCCCGACTTTGGAAGCTTCCTGGGAGAACCTCATCCCTGAGGCTTTGGGAACCGGCCTCCTCTTTCTGCACTGTGAGTTCAGCTTCTGTTCTTTCTCTTACTTCTCAAAACTGCGTAGAATAAAATTTTGAAGGCATTTTGCCCCTAAGTTCTGTAACATTTTCTGGACAAAAATGTATTAATCTTCAGACTGATCTTCTTTTCCGAGCCGTGGCCCAGGCCTCCTGGAGGAGCTCTCAGGTGCCCGCATCACTGGCGGCCATCCTTCCCCACTTCGCGGCCCGGAGGTCCCTCCAGTTTTGTTGCTTTGTTGCTCAGTCGCTCAGTCGTGCCTGACTCTTTGCGACCCCATGGACTGCAGCACACCAGGCTTTCCTGTCCTGTGCTGTCTTCCGGAGTTTGCTCAAACCCATGTCCCTTGAGTCGGTGATGCCATCCAACCGTCTCATCCTCTGTCGTTCCCCTCTCTTCCTGCCTTCAATCTTTCCCAGCATCAGGGTCTTTTCCAGTGAGTCAGCTCTTCGCATCAGGTGGCCAAAGTATTGGAGTTTCAGCTTCAGCATCAGCCCTTCCAATGAACATTCAGCGTTGATCTCTTTTGGGATGGACTGATTTGATCTCCTTGCTGTCCAAGAGATTCTCAAGAGTCTTCTCCAGCGCCACAGTTCGAAAGCATCAAATGCTTCAGTTCTCAGTCTTCTTTATGGTCCAATTCTTTGTTACTGATTCTGAACAAGATACAGATTTTTGCTGATAAGAACCACTTGCTGCCATGTCCCTACTGACCAGGGTCCCAGATACCAGGGCCTGGGTAGAAGGGAGCTCTCAGGGCCCATGAGGGAGACCCCACCCCAGAACCCAGTGGCCGCTCGCATTGGTAAGGAAACTAGTGAGACTTTTGCATATAAAGTCTCTCTATGTGCATACATAATACATAAAGAGACTTTTGCATATAAATGTGTCCCCAAACTTTGTCACACAGTCTCTTACAGATATGGAGATACAAAGAATTCACCTTTTAGGTAAAGTTGGAGTGAATGCAGAGTCATCTCACACATCTTTACGCATTTTGAATAAAGCGTCTTCTGAGCTGTCAGAATGAGACTCAACCTAGTCGAGAAATGGGAGTCTTTTTGCTAGTTCTCCGGTCAGCTGCACATAACCTGAGACCGCCTTCCCCTCCGACCCCGGGAGGCGGGCTCACAGGCGGGTTCCAGTTCTTCCTCAATGAACTGAGTGAATGACACAGCAAATCCCAGTTCCACTGAAAGGATTTCACCAAGCAGACTGGTCTTCGCCTTGCCTCCAGTAATTCCTCTTCTTTAAAAGGATTAATAAACGGTTTTGTTTCCATTCTGTAGGCTGGAAAATAGCATCGTTTATCATCAAAAGTTGAAGGAATGGCGTTTCCTTCAGACTCAGTGCAGTTAATCGCATGATCTTCCTACTAATGTGGCTCCAATACATCCAGTTCAGAAGCTTCCAGAAGGAAAGCGATTCCGTCTAAAAGTCAAGCTCAAAAAAGTACCCAGTGAGCATGTGCCTGCAAAAGGCTCGCTGGCCAGATGCGGTCTAGGGAGGGTCAGCTGTGTTCAAGCTGCTTCTCCGTGGCGACGGACCAGTGCTGAGATGATGGCTTCGAAGTCTTTTGGAGATGCGGGGGTGCAGGTCGCCACTGGCCGCTCACATGGGCTTTCACTGGACGTGTACTGATGCTCAGAGTTTCTGTCCTCCGTCCAAAAAAAATGCATCTCAGCCCTTGGGATCAGGAAGCCAGTTAGAGGGCTCAGAACAGACAAGATTCCTTTAAGTTATTTTAAATATTCAAAATTCCTTTAATCAGGGAGTTATTTGAAATTTTGAAAAGTTACTAGATGCCATCTTTAATGAATCATTTCTTAAGAGGCGCGTTACTTACCCATGTCCTACATGGGAATGTCTTAAATTCCTATTTTTGGGTCATCCTTAACAAGCTGGTAGCTTATTTAAAAAGCAATGAAATATCTGAGAATGTATGTCCACTGCTGAACAGTGTCTCTCACTGAGGCTGTTACTGAAGGTCAAGACCAAATGTTGTAACCACAAAGCTAGAGGAGAGAAGGGCATCTTCGGATGTTAGGTTCTGCTTCCGTCTAAGGAGACGAAGGAAAGACTGTCTTTGCCTTGAAATTTCTCCTGGCTTTCCTGTTAGAGAAGAAAACTGACATGTTGCTGAAGCAGCGTTTGAGAAATTAATCAGGGAGAAATTCCGAGGCGCTGTCAGGGTGAAGCCTGTCGCTGGAAGGCAGGCTTTATTGAGCTAAAACTTTTCAGAGTGGGCTCTGCTCTCAAGCTGGGCTCCACCACTGCTCCACTATTTTAGAAACGGTGTCTTCCGCTTCAGAGTGAGGGGGCGGAGTCGCTCACGGCTTCTGTTGCCAACCCATCATCCTGCTAATCAGGCAGGGCTCCCCCCTACACACACACACTCCCTCGCCTTCTCTCCGAATCCCCTAGAGGAAGCCCCTGATTGCTTACCTGGGCTGGGGAACCAGCATTAACCACCCAGAAGCAGCAGCACGCTCAGGCTGCAGGTGCTATGGTAACAAACATTATGAAAATTGCCTCTTGATTGACGGATAAAAGAGACTCGACAGGAGCCGCTGCCGTGTTTTTCATAGATGAATTATTGAAAAGGAAAAAAAAGAGAAAAAAGTAGACATCGATCTGCTGGGGGTTACTGACAATGGAGATAAAACATATTTGAGAATTTGTGTGAATTCTGCATTTCATTTTTTGAGCTGTGACAAGGAGGAGGTTATGTTTCTGCCGGTCGGGAAAACACGGTGGGCTGGCGTTGGTGCGTGGTTAGGGTGGCAGGTCTGATTGTGATGTGATGGGTGCCGGGCGCCCCCTGGTGGCACAGACGTGCTCCTGCAGGGACCCTAAAGCAGACAATGGCTCGCAGGCCGGGAAATTCAATCAGTGGAGAGACAAAGGTGGAGAAGAATATTTGGATATGCATGTCGATCACATCCGAAAGGAATTTAAAAAAAAAAAATGTTTTGAGTCATTCACAGGAGAGAGTTCGCAACTGTGAACAAACCTTCCCCAAATCGTGTCCTGACTTGACTGCAGAATTGATCAAAGATTTTATAGAAAGATGACGTAAGAGATTTTCTCACCAAGGGAGTATTTTAGTAGAATAATCTGCTACTCAGAGATCTCTTCATTAGGACATCTATGATATTTTTAATTTCCGTACTTTCTCCAGTATGTGAATGTTTCATGATTTGTCTAAAACTTGTTTCTGCTTCCCCCGCCTCAGACCCTGGAAGAAAGGATAATGGAATACCACTTAGCTATAGCAACATGGATTGCAATTAAAAAAAAAAAAATCTTTACATACATGCTTAAGCCAAAAGGGAAGTGTGAAGGAAGATAGCATGATCAGGATCTCAGTCATGTCTGACTCTTTGAGGCCCCAGGACTACACAATCTACAGAATTCTCCAGGCCAGAATACTGGAGTGGGTAGCCTTTCCCTGCTCCAGGGGATCTTCCTGACAGGGATCCAACCCAGGTCTCCCGCCTTGCAGGCGGATGCTTTACCAGCCGAGCCGCAAGGGAAGCCCATGGTCAGGCTAGAATAAGAAATATGAAAACAAGTTATTTTTCAAGACCTTGCGTAGCATGTACTACCTTCATGCGTTTGGGACACCATCTTCCATGAAGACACTGCGCTTTCGCATTAAATGCATATACTGAGATCTGAGTTCAGGTCCTCATGCTTAAGATTGTCTTCCCCGACATCCACCTCCGTGTGTTTCCACAGCAGCTCAAGTTTGCCTTGAGCAAGGAGGCTAATGCCGTGAAAGAGCCCTGGAGTGGAAATTTGGTTGTTGGGTTCTGCCCGTGGCTAGGAATTTTGGAAACTCGCACCCCACGGGTTTCTATTTCATCACTCCTAGGGGCTGGCCGCTCTGGGCCTCCAGCACTCTCGCCCCTCCTGGTAGCTGAGGGCCGGATCTGAGTCAGACGGGCGGTCTGCGACCATATCACCCTGAGCACGGCTGGTCCTGTCTGAGTCAGACGGGCAGCATGAGGGCGAAGCGCTCTGGCTGCAGACCACTCGGCCATCCTTTTGGGTGTTGGTGGAGGACGGCCTCTGGCTCCAGGTCCCCCTGGATGATGCTGGTGGGAGGGCCATGCAGGACTGGTGATAAACTCACCTGCCTCCAGGCATGCTGGCCATACCCTCCCAAGCGCACACACCTCCACAAACTCAGGAGACATTCTGACATAGTCCAAGTGGTGCTTCTGCATTTTCTGTCTCTACCCCTCCTGATCCAAGAGGAGAAACAAAAGGGATTAGACTGAGGAGAGTTGAGGAGCCCGAACCTGGGGCTTTTGCGTGGCCTGGGGTAGAATCAGCCTCGAGGTGTGCCCAGTCTGTATGGCAGGGAACTCGGGTCTCACCATCCCAGGAGCCAGGGGGCGAAGCCTGCCACCACTTCCTGGCCTGTCCCCAGGTCACTAAGCAGAAAGCTGTCCTCTCTTTAACACCCCCTGGCGAGGACCCTAGTGACATCATCTCACAGTTTCGACCCCATGGACTGTAGCCGGCCAGGCTCCTCTGTCCATGGGATTCTCCAGGCAAGAACACTGGAGTGGGTTGCCATTCCCTTCTCCAGAGGATCTTCCCAACACAGGGGTCAAACCCAAGTCTCCTGCACTACAGGCAGATTCTTTACCAGGTGAGCCACCAGGGAAACCCCTGTTGACCCGAGGCCACACTGAAACTGGCTGACCTGGGCAGGAGCACCGCGTGCTCTCTGAGCTCCCGAGGATGGACAGCAGCCTGTCGCTGAAGCCACGATGATTGGATGCTGCCCTGGAAGGACCAGAGCAGGGCACCTGGGCAGTCAGGCGGTGGGTCTGCCCTCAGATGGACATTGAACTAAAACATTTAGAGAGCTCCCAAGAGCGAGGGGGAGGGTAAAATACACACCCTTCTGCAGGTTCCCCAGAAACCTGGCTGACTGAAGAGACACAGAGGTGTCAAGGGCTGACATGCAGCAGTCAGAGCAGCAAGACAAGGAAGGACTTTACTTCCGGAAATTAAAGTTTGTCTGGAAGGATGAAAGTGTCAGTCACTCAGTCGAGTCTGACTCTTTGTGACCCCATGGACTGCAGCCTGCCTGGCTCCTCTGTCCGTGGGATTCTCCAGGCAAGAATACTGGAGTGGGCTGCCGTTTCCTCCTCCAGGAGATCTTCCCGACCCAACGGGTCTCCCACATTGCAGGTGGATTCTTTACTGGCTGCACCACCAGGGAAGCCCTATAGCTTTGGGCAAAGAGGGATCTCCTAGAACAAGTGAGACCTTTTCCAGTGAAGGTGTTTACTAACTGTGTCTGCAGTTGAACATCTCTGCAGTCAAGCCTCTGTGAAGCATTTGTCTCCACCTACTACCTATCCTGGGTACCAAACTGCTCTGGACATTCCGATGATCTCACGTGACTCGGTCAGTCTTAGAGCATGCCCGAGACAGACGTCATGGAGTCTGATGCCGCTTTCGTACTGGATTAAGCAGAGCTGCCACCCGCTAACCTGCCCCCCCCGCCCCAACCTGTTGCTGCAGAAGCTAGGATAGTCCCACATTTCCTAGCTATTAGTCCAGTGTTTGCATCACTAGTGAAACAGGAAGTGACCGGTGATCGGTCTGTCCAGAAGTGAGCCCGGAAGTGAAGGCCTGCTTTCCGGCCGCCAGCAGGACAGGGTCCCTCTGTAGGGAGAGAGACGAGGGACACACAGCTTGTGGCGTGAGCGGTGCCGTCTCCAGCAGTTCAAGACACACATCCTGCTTTCACAACACCTCGTACCTGAAAAATGAACATCACACGTACTTTCTTCCTAGACCATCCATCCTGCTTAAAGAAAGGGGAACGTCTGGCACTGTCCTCTGAGGAGTCTGCTTAGAAGGCTAGTTTTTTCAGTCTGACTAGTTAGCAAATGTTTTAGACTGCCCACATACAGACCTACACATATATTACTATGAAGGGGAAAGACAAGGACCAAAGGTGTCACCGACTCAATGGACATGAGTTTGAGCAAACTCCAGGAGAGAGTGAAAGACAGGGAAGCCTGGCGTGCTGCAGTCGATGGGATCACAAAGAATTGGACAAGACCGAGCGACTGAGCAGCAAAGGCCTCTAAAGTGTTTACCTAAATAATTGTGACTCTACACGAGTGTCTGCTTTGTGTTCAGTCTGTTTGAGTCCCATGAGGAAATGATGCATTTGGTGCATTTTAAAAGGTAAAAGGAATCAATTCTTCTCAATTTTGAAATCTTGTCTCTTTGGTGGCCTGGCATGACATTACCAGATGAGATGGCCATTTTAGTCGTAATTGTTAATGTATCAGAGAAGGCAATGGCAACCCACTCCAGTACTCTTGCCTGGCAAATCCCATGGGCAGAGGAACCAGGTAGGCTGCAGTCCATGGGATTGCTAAGAGTCAGACATGACTGAGCAACTTCACTTTCTCTTCTCACTTTCATGCATTGGAGAAGGCAATGGCAACCCACTCCAGTGTTCTTGCCTGGAGAATCCTAGGGACGGGGAAGCCTGGTGGGCTGCCGTCTATGGGGTTGCACAGAGTCGGACACGACTGAAGTGACTGTATCAGATCATCATAGTGTTTACTCTCGTGTTTAATGTGAAGTTTTCTTCAAATTAGTAAAAATTTAGGAGGTCAGTGGCATCCGGTCCCATCACTTCATGGGAAATAGATGGGGAAACAGTGGAAACAGTGTCAGACTTTATTTTGGGGGGTTCCAAAATCACTGCAGATGGTGACTGCAGCCATGAAATTAAAAGACGCTTACTCCTTGGAAGAAAAGTTATGACCAACCNAGGAGGAGAAGGGGACGACAGAGGATGAGATGACTGGATGGCATCACGGACTCGATGGACGTGAGTCTGAGTGAACTCCAGGAGATGGTGATGGACAGGGAGGCCTGGCGTGCTGTGATTCATGGGGTCGCGAAGAGTCGGACACGACTGAGCGACTGAACTGAACTGAACTGAACTAGGTCAGTTCTTTCACCCACGATGCAATTACTGTTCAAAATCATTTTTAAAGTTTCCTTCTTGGGGCTGAATAATCTTCATATTCTACAGCATTCTCTTCATGCTTTGGGAGATTTATGTGAGCCTGCACGTTGTTTATCGCTTCCCTGGTAGCTCAGCTGGTAAAGAATCTGCCCATAATGCAGGAGACACAAGTTGGATTCCTGGGTTGGGAAGATCCCTGGAGAAGGAATAGGCTACCCAATCCAGTATTCTTGAGCTTGCCCAGTGGCTCAGTCAGCCTGCAATGCAGGAGACCTGGCTTCAGTCCCTGGGTGGGGAAGATCCCCTGGAGAAGGGCATGGCAGTCCTCTCCGGTATTCGTGCCTGGACAGAGGCACGAATCCCATGGACAGAGGAGCCTGGCGGGCTACAGTCCACAGGGTCGCAAAGAGTTGGACGAACGAGCGGCTAAGCGCAGCACAGCACGTGTTTGTGGCTGTATCCCAGCACCTCCAAAGGCGTTTGACACAGTTTGTGCTCAATGAACAAACAGTGAGTGAATTAATTAATGGGGGGCCTTCTGTGATAGCCCCTGCTGTGCGGACAGATAGTCCGTTGAAGGAGGGAGAAGCTCCAGGAAGGCCGAGGGTGCAGGTGTCCCGTGCAGGGCCACCAGGCTCCTCCCATCTGCGTCTGTCGCTGGCGATATTACGGCGACTGCAGGAGGGGGGGCTGACAAGCAGGTGCGCTTTAACAAAGCATCCCTCCGTTGGAGTCAGAAAAGAATGTCAGCATTTCCCCGAAAAGCCATTCTGTCTCTCACGGTGACCCTCCTGTCACAGGCAAAGTGAAGACTCAGGTCCAGTGTCCTTCAGACGCATCACACACGTTGCTCACTGACCTGGGAGACGAGGGCTTTACGCCTGATGGACAGTGTGACAGCTCACTGGTGGAACTGACATTTTAAATGCCCCCCCTCAAACTGAGCGTCAAGGTCACACTGCCTGCTGTCCCGCAATTCAAGTCTCGACCCCCTTCCCCTAGTCTCTCGGCACGTGACTTTACATGAAAACCGGGTATTTGCGGAGGCGATCAGGTGGCTGGTGGCTCAGATGGAGAAAGTGCCGGCAGTGTGGGGGCCTGGGTTCGATCCCTGGTTGGGACGATCCCCTGGGGGAGGGCGTGGCAACCCGCTCCAGTATTCTTGCCTGGAGAATCCCATGGACAGAGGAGCCATCAGACACGACTGGGCGACTAACGCGCGCGCGCGCGCACACACACACACACACACACACGGAGGTATCAGGTTAAAACGAGGTCATCAGAATGGGCCCTAACCCAGTGCTGACCAGTGTTAACTTGCTTGGACTGCCATAAGGAGATGCCACAGACGGGGGTTTAACCAATAGAAGGTGTCATCCCTCAGCCCTGGAGGCCAGGCATGCAGGCCAAGGTGCTGGCCGGCTTCGCTTCTCCAGAGGCCTCTCTCCCCTCTCCCCCTTCGCACGCTCTTCCCATGTGTGTGTACCCAGGGGCTTCCTCTTCACAGGAGCCACCCTGGACTCGGGCCCACTCCAAAGAGCTCCTTCTAGCGGAATCATTGCTTTCAAGGGCCTCTCTAAATATGGTCACACTCAGAGGAGCTGAAATTTAGGGCTCTAACACCTCAACTCATCTCACTGCAGTGTCCTTGTCCAGCGGGGCCCTTTGGACCTGCAGCATACCTGGAGGGAAGATGCAAGGAAAACCACCACCTGCACCCCAGCCTACCCCCGGTCTCGGCCCCACCTCCAAAGCCATGAGGCCATCAAGTCCTAATGGTAAGCCGCCCAGCGCCTTGTCCCAGTGGCTCTGCACGACTCCTGGCGGTCTGGGACTAGAACAGACACATTCAGCATTGCTTGTTCTAGAACAGAATAAAGCCTCACCCTTCCATGGAGACAGATTCTGTGCACTTCAGAAGCTCTGGGGGATTAGAGGAGAAGAAGCAATAAAAAGGAATTATAAAGGCAAGGAGACAACTCAGCCAAGAGGATTTGGAGGCTAATAATTATGCAGAGAGAGTAATGATGAGGAAGAAAGAGTATTAACCAATATGGCTCAGTTTTAATTATACGAGAAAATTATTTTCATCGATTTCATGAGTTTCCCTTTGAAGGAATTTAAAACCACCACATGCAGTTTGCGAAGCTGTTGTGTATGCTGTGTCCACGGTTTTCAAGGCTTCCTAATCAGAAGATTTTAAACCTGAATCTGCAAACCTTTCATCTCAGCAAAGTACCGTTAGCGACTTTTCAGTTTGGAAAATCAAATCGCTGTCCTTTCTGCTCAACATTCTGCCAACCTCAAACTGCTCTAAAAAAGAAATCCTGATGAAAAAGAGGTAATATCTAGGTAGCTAAACGTTCGATCTCTAGATAAACTGCCTTCCTTTTGGAAATGTGTGTGTTCTCGTCATTTCCAGCCCATTCTTGTGGTGTCGGGAGGAAATGCGGGCACATTTTTTATATAACAGTTTTATGAGATTTGTGGACAGCTTTCAAACTCCCAGTCTCAACCCTTACAAAAAGAATGGCTTGTATCCCTGTTTTTTCTGTTATTCTTTCCTCAAAGATGGAATACTTAAAACACGTGGAGCATCAGGAAAAGTGTGAAATGCATTAAAAACCATGAGCTCTGTTAATTAGCACAAAAGAACCAATCGTGAATGTATAATCAGGGAAACTCCATATGTGGAGTCTGATGGAGGTTTAGAGCTGGAAGGACATGAGCTGTGGACGAGCTCTTGAGGGCAGGTTTCCTGCTGACTGTATGGACGCTGGGGTCTGGACTGTAAGGAGGACCGAGGTCTGGACTGTTCATGGATCCAGGGGTCACCTAGAAAGATCTGAGCAGTGAGGAAGCAGGCAGGGGTTTCTCTCAGCCGTACGCATCCAGCATGACCGCTCAGCAGTTGAACCGAGCAAAAAAGATCACCGAAGAACAGAGGAAGCAACTCTTCTCCCAGGTTCCCCCTAAAGCACAGGCATCTGGTTCCCTGGGCAGCGCAGGTTTCCTTCCCACTCACCAGAACTTCACTTCGTATCCAGAGTGGCCAGCCTTCCCTCAGCCGTGACCTTCTCCTTACATGCGTGGTCCTTTTTTCCTCTTTTATATCTCCTCTTCAGTTCAGTTCAGTTCAGTTCAGTCGCTCAGTCGTGTCCGACTCTTCGCGACCCCATGAATCGCAGCACGCCAGGCCTCCCTGTCCATCACCAACTCCCGGAGTTCACTCAGACTCACGTCCATTGAGTCAGTGATGCCATCCAGCCATCTCATCCTCTGTCATCCCCTTCTCCTCCTGCCCCCAATCCTTCCCAGCATCAGGGTCTTTTCCAATGAGTCAACTCTTTGCATGAGGTGGCCAAAGTACTGGAGTTTCAGCTTTAGCATCATTCCTTCCAAAGAAATCCCAGGGCTGATCTGCTTCAGAATGGACTGGTTGGATCTCCTTGCAGTCCAAGGAACTCTCAAGAGTCTTCTCCAGCACCACAGTTCAGAAGCATCAATTCTTTGGCACTTAGCCTTCTTCACAGTCCAACTCTTACATCCATACATGACTATTGGAAAAGCTATAGCCTTGACTAGACGGACCTTAGTCGGCAAAATAATGTCTCTGCTTTTGAATATGCTATCTAGTTTGGTCATAACTTTTCTTCCAAGGAGTAAGCATCTTGATATCTGTCTAATTCTTAATTGAATGCATAGCCCTTTCTTCCTTCCTCCCCTCCCTTCTTCCCTTTCTCTCTGCCATCACTCATGCGTATTTTCCTTTTCCTGCGTCTCTGTTTTCTTGTGTAAAATTAGAGGCCCAAGGAGTCTGCTTTTTAGTGCATGAGGTTATGCTGTATTGCCTCTGAGAGATACTACTTCAAAAACTCACTTTTACTGTCCCTCATATCTTTTTAGCTTAATA
>SJYQ01104737.1:1725575-1750291 GCA_006410935.1 Redunca redunca
CACACACACACACACACACACACACACACACACACACACCTTTCTATAGGTATTTTTAAATGTAATCAACAGAAACCAGAACACATGCCTTTGTTGTTCTCAAAGAACAGATACTCTGTGTCTGTCACAAAAGATCCATAACTGAGTGTTGGATCTTGTTATCCCCCCACCCACACCCCAGAAAATACCAATGCTCAAGGATTTTATTTCTGTCACTTCACACTTCTTGACTAATTAGCGATCACTGTCAGATAACAAACCTCAGGGAGCAACAGCTGGGAAGCATGACAGAGAGATAACCCAAGTGCCAGTGGATGAAATCCACCAAACCATGCTGCCTGCCTGACCCTGTAACTGAGATAATAAGCAACTAATACTCCTGATACCTTTGGACAGCAAGAGGTCAAGCCAGTCAGTCCTAAAGAAAATCAACCCTGGATAATTATTGGAAGGACTGATGCTGAAGCTCCAGTACTCTGGCCACCTGATGCAAAGAGCCAACTCATTGGAAAAGCCCCTGATGCTGGAAAGATGGAAGGCAGGAGAAGAAGGGGTCGACGGAGTTTGAGATGGCTGGATGGCATTGCCGACTCAATGGATATGAGTTTGAGCAAACTCAGAGAGATAGTGAAGGACAGGGAAGCCTGGCATGCTGCAAGCCTTGGGGTCGCAAAGAGTCAGACATGACTTGTAGACTCAACAACAACAACACACCTGATACTGTCCTCAGTCAAATGACGTGTCAGAATCTGTCTGTGGAAAATATGTGTGACTCTAAGATATGACTTTACTTTTTATGGAAGTCTGCCTTCTAATGAGCCATATCCTCTTTAAATGGACCTATAGCTCATTCCCCAAACACCCACCTTCCTGCCATCAGTCTCATTCCTTCCAATATTTTTATAATTCCCTTTAAAAAAAATTGCTGTCTTATAAACTTTATTTTCACTTGAACGCCCTGCTTCGAATGTCAAAACTATTGGAAGTCAATTCAGTTCACATCTGACAAATAAAGATAATCATTCTAGTTAAATTTTTCATTAAATTTAATATTGACTCTCACATATTGAAACTAATTTTCTTACTTCATCCACTAACAATTCTAGAATGGTAGCTTTTCATTAGAGTCCTAGTATGACAAACTAAGTTTTGGCATTTGTTTTGAGTAAAAACATTTTGATGAAAATCAAAACTATTTTTGTTCACATTTAATGCTTCAAAAACTGGTGATCACATTAAGAAAACAGTTTCCCCCTACCTCATTGAAAAGAAAGCACATGTTTGAAGTCAGGGTCTATTTATGAGGTGTTTTGATGTCTTGAAGCCATCAATGTGTGTGTGTGTGTGTGTGTGTGTGTGTGTGTGTGTAGGCAGGAGAGCACACACACAGGATGGTCTGAGCATGTTCTGTGATTACACAGAAAGTCTGTTTTTCTTTTTTGGAAAGAAAAGCAGGAAATGTTGGTAATGCTCTAAATACATTCGTGGATGGATGAAAGCATTAGCAAAACTGTCTCTTCAATTACCAGTCACTGTTTGAGATTCCACAGCCGTCGGCTTTTTTTTTTTTTAATGTAGTTTCCTGTTTTTAAGGCTATTTCCTTTGTAGAGTCACAGTTACTAAGGATTTCCAAATTAAAAAAGACTGAGTAATCTACCAAAACATAACACTGGTTTACAGTATGTGAGCTCCACCGCGTCACTTCACGGGAGAAATAGCAAAAGTAAGTAGAAGTAGAACACAGTAGGTAATTTCCTTAACCAGGACCCTGCAGTTTTCTCTCTGGGTAACAATGCTGCCCTTAGTCGTTCAGTCATGTCCAACTCTTTGCGACCTCATGGACTGTCCCAGCCCACCAGGCTCCTTTGTCCCTGGAATTCTCCAGCCAGGAATACTGGAGGGGGTTGCCATTTCCTTTTCCAGGGGATCACAAACATCTAGGAGAGATCCACTGTTCACACCTCCTCCTAGACTCACGTGACACAGGCAAACGAGCTCTCTGAATTCTGGAAACGCACTTCATGAAATCCCATACACAGCCTTCTCATTGTAAGGGCAGCCCGAGCAGAACAGTGAGGCACCTGGAACCAGAGCTGGATCATGGGGGTGGGAGAGGAGTCAAGATTATAAGAATAAGAAGCATAAGAGTAAGAATAAGTCAAATTCTTATTCCTCCCCTCAAGTGACTTTGACCAGCCATGCCTGGTTCAAGCCCCTGGGGGTGGTGATGGTGGCGGTGGCGGTTTACTTGCTCAGTCCTGTCTGACTCTTGACTTCCTGGACTGTAGCCCATACCAGGCTCCTCTGTTCATGGAACTCTCCAGGCAAGAATGCAGGAGTGGGCTGCCATTTCCCCCTCCAGGGGATCTTCTCCAGCCAGTACTTGAACCTGTGTCTCCTGCATCACAATCGGATTCTTTACCAACTGAGCCACCAGGGAAGCCCCTGGTACTTGGGACAGGAGGAAGAACACAGGTCTTTCTGTCCCACCAGCAGCCCCTGGCTCTGATGCTTTGCACAGGTGAAGACCGCTGCAGCCTAGGCTGTGGGCTTCTCCCACATGGCTCTCCTTCACCCCTTCCGGGGAAGTCTACATCAAGGCCACCCTAAAAGGAATCACCAAGGATGCAGTGGAAAATTAAATGATGTATTTGGTGAGCAAATATGTTCTTCATCCAATACATTTTTTTCCTCTTTATTTACTTAGAATAAATCTTTCATAACTAAAAAATCACTGTAAGCATTTTAGGGCAATAACAATGTAACATGATATTTATCAGCTGTTATGTTACTTCTGTTGAGGCTGCAGAAGACAGTCTTTGTTCTTTTAGTGAACTCCTAGAAAAGTTTAGGACCCTTTGTTGGGGAAGTTCTCTGTTGAGCTTTAAGACATTTCTAATTTATCCCTAAATTTAGCTTATGGTCTTAGGAAAGGAGTGAATTCTTTGTCGGACTTCCCTGCCATTGTAGTGTGGGCCTTTGATCTTCATTCGGTACACTTTTCAGTTTTGAGAGCAATCTCTCTTCTGTCTAGCATGCACTTAGCTGTTCTCCCTGAATGACCTTCACACAAGCAGGCACCTGTGTGGCCAGTTCTTGAGACTCTGTATCCCTTTTCTTCCTGATTCCTGATCCGTGTACTGATGTTTTACTATTGGGTTATCAGTTCAGTTCAGTTCAGTCGCTCAGTCATGTCAGACTCTTTGTGACCCCATGGACTGCAGCACGCCAGGCCTCCCTGTCCACCACCAACTCCTGGAGCCTATTCAAACTCACATCCATCACGCCAGTGATGCCATCCAACCATCTCATCCTCTGCCATCCCCTTCTCCTCCTGCCTTCATCTTTCCCAGCATTAAGGTCTTTTCCAATGAGTCATTTCTTCGCATCAGATGGCCAAAGTATTGGAGTTTCAGCTTCAGCCCTTCCAGTGAATATTCAGGACTGATTTCCTTTAGGATGGATTGGTTGGATCTCCTTGCAGTCCAAGGCACTCTCAAGAGTCTTCTCCAACACCACAGTTCAAAAGCATCAATTCTTCAGCGCTCAGGTTTCTTTATAGTCCAACTCTCACATCCATATGTGACTATTGGAAAAACCATAGCTTTGACTAGACGGACCTTTGTTGGTTATGTACATGTGCTAATATATTCAGTCCACTGAAATGATCTCTCACCCCTCAGTGGTGTTGATGCATGATCCTTTGGTTTCTCTCCTTCACTAAACAAATACTTACTGTTCTCCAGGAGATAAGTGGATTGCTAGGTGTTCATAGTAAAGATGGAGTAGTTAGAGCTAAAAGCGATATTAGCCTTAAAACTTATCATATAGGTCTGACACATTCGCCAGTACTCCTTTCAAAAATAAAACTAATCAATTTCAAATGTATACTTTAATGGGGGGCTTAACTGATGGCTCAGCAGTAAGGAATCCACCTGCCAATGCAGGAGACATGGGTTCAGTCTCTGGGTTGGGAAGATCCCCTAGAGAAGGAAATGGCAACCCACTCTAGTATTCTTGCCTGGAGAATCCCATGGACAGAGGAGCCTGGTGGGCTACAGTCTATGGGGCCCTAAAGAGTTGGACACAACTTAGCAACTAAACAGCAATAACAGCATACTTTAATTACTTACAATTTGCCCTTGCCTTAAAAAGATACTGTAAAGATGATCAATATATAGATGCTCCTAAGTCGTCTTCTTTCTGCAGATGGTCACTATGATTTGGAAATATTTTCTAGATTTCTGAGATTGACTTATCATTTTATATTGTTTTACCAGGCCAATGATCAAATAATTGCAGAAATTTAGCAAAATCTCTACAGGTCACTTATTTTTATGTTTACCTTTTTAAAAAATGTGGATACAAGTTGCATACTGGTGCTAATTATATATTTTTTGTATGTTATCTCTAAATAAATACTAGGTTATATGCATGTGAAGCCACTGTTGTAACAAACATAAAACAAAAGGATCTTAAAGATGAAACACTAATTTCAGAAACTGTTTTTTTGCAATGCTAAGGATTTATGTGGTAGTAAAAAACGGTCTTGTGCTAAGTCCCTTCAGTGGTGTCCAACTCTTGGTGACTCCATGAACTGAAACCCTCCAGGCTCCTCTGTCCATGGGATTCTCCAGGCAAGAATAGTGGAATGGGTTGCCATTCCCTTCTCCAGGGGATCTTCCCAACTCAAAGACTGAATCTGCGTCTCTCACATCTCCTTCATTGGCCAGTGGGTTCTTTATCATGAGCACTGCTGGGAAGCCCTCCAAAAAGTAGTCTTGGTAATGAGCAGACGACTGCATTTGAGTTTGGGTGTGACTTCCCGTTCAAGGTGGCAAGCTGAAACCAGACTTTTACTTCCCACCTACCTCTGACTGTTACTGAAGTTGAAGTAAAAACTACAAAACGGGATACATTCACGGAAGCTATAAAACCTAGGAAGTGGGACACGGCTAAAACAGAGACTGTTTTTAAAAATGTACAGGAGGGCAAAGGCAGGTGCAGGCCTCTGGGGAACAGAGCAGGCTCTGAGAGCAGACTGCAGCCCACGCGGGGACCATTCTGCCACTGGGACCCTGTGATGACCAAGACCTGCTCCGGGACAGAGAGAGAGCAGAACAGAAGGAGCAGGAGCTCGGTGATGGGTTACAGGCCCTGAGCCGATGCCTGAGCCAGCAGACTCTCCCCAGTCCTGCCTGTGCAGCAGGGCGTCTGCCCACAAAAGCCGGGATCCACTCTCTAGACACTGAGTGCGCTTCCTGGATGGGTGTGAAGAAGCCTTCCTACTAAGGACTTTTGGGGGTGTCAGGAAGGGAGATGACATTTGCCCATTTCATCTCCGCTCACTCACCCTGAAGACAGTCCTGCCTCCAGGAGAGATGTGACAACTGAAGGTAACAAGAGAAAGAAGCATTGCAGGGAAGGACCAGAGTCCCCCATGTGGATAAACAAAATGAAACAACAAAAATGGTAAGAAGGTGGAAATGGGGAAAGGAATTTATAATCAAAGCCATGCTAGAAGGAACTTCTCTAGTGTGGAAGAAAACCATGGTTAGATTGCAAGAGCCCCAGCAGGAGAAGCTGCGAAGAAGCCATGTGGAGATATAATTTCTTGAAATTTTAGAAAACAACCAGTCCAGGTTTGATGCATGAGACAGGGTGCTCAGGGCCGGTGCACTGGAATGACCCTGAGGGATGGGATGGGGAGGGAGGTGAGAGGGAAGTTCAAGATGGGAAACACAGGTACACTCACGGCTGATTCATATCAATGTATGGCAAAAACCATCACAATATTGTAAAGTACTTAGCCTCCAATTAAATAAATTAATTTACCAAAAAAATAAAAAGTGATACATCAAATTCCAATTCAAAAGAAAGAAAACAACAAATATATGAAATATCCAAAGAGATGTCACAAGGTATCTGAACCCACAGTGAAATGAGAAGGATATTAACGTCTGTGTCGTAGCCAAGATTTTAGCCCCTGTGGTCTCTCCTGATAAGCCCATGAATATGGCACATTACATGGCAGAAAGGACTTTTCACATGGCATTAAAGTGGCTAATCAGCTGACCGTAAACTAGCGAGATCATCCTGGGCTATCCGGGCCCACCCAGCATAATCACAGGATACAGAAGTGTCAGCCAGAAAGATGGAGCTGAAGGAGAGATCACAGAAATGGACAGCATGGGAAGGACTCAACTCACTGTTGTTAGATTTCAAGATGGAGAAAGGGGCCGTGAGCCAGGGACCCAGGAGGTCTCTGGACGCTCAGGAGTCTCCAAGCAGCAACCAGCAAGGTAGAGAGAGCTCAGCATTACAGCCACTTGAAACTGAATTCCTCCAGCCTCCTGACCCAGTGTGGAGAATCATGGCCAACGCCTTGATTTCAGCCTCAGAAGATATTGTCACAACATCATCCTGGGTTAAAATGGCATCCAGGTGTAAGCTCACAGCTTACTAGGTTGGAGCCTGGGCTGGTTCCAGGCTCCAACCTAGTGAGCTGTGAGGTTATTTCTGGATGCCATTTTAAGCCACTCTGATGTCTGTGACAGCTTTTTATAGCAGCGATAAATAGAACATTAATAGGGATTCCAGCACATCAAAGTGGAATGCAGCTGTAACAAACACCTTTGCTGTTGTTGTTCAGTTGCTAAGTTGTGTCTGACTCTCTGTGACCCCTTGGACTGCAGCACGCCAGGCTTCCCTGTACTCTGCTATCTCCCAGAGTTTGCTCAGACTCATGTCCATTGAGTCGGTGATGCCATCCAACCATCTCATCCTCTGTTGCTCCCTTCTCCTCCTGCCCTCAGTCTTTCCCAGCATCAGGGTCTTTTCTAATGAGTTGATTCTTCACATCATGTGGCCAAAGTATTGGAGCTTCAGCTTCAACATCAGTCCTTCCACTGAATATTCAGGGTTGATTTCCTTTAGGATTGACTAGAAATGCAGAGATGCATTTGGAACCAGGCAGTGGAATAAGTTGGAAGAATTCTGAGAAGCATGATAGAAAAAGCCCAGATTGCCTTCAAAAGGATGTTAGTAGGAATATGGTCATTCAAACCTGCCAGGGATGGCTCAGAAGGGAATGAGGAATGTGTTCATGGAAATTGGAAACATCTTCAGCAGTATCAAAAAGCTTAGCAGAGGGGACTTCTCTGGTTGTCCAGTGGTTAAAAATCAGCCTTCCAAGGCAGAAGATACAGGTTCGATCCCTGGTCAAGGAAATAAGATCCCACATGCCTCAGGGCAGCTACACATATGAGCCAAGACTAGTGAAACCCTGTGCAGAAACTAAGGCCCAACATGGCCAAAAATATATAAATGGATTTTAAAAGAAAGAAAGGTTAGCAAAATTGTATCTGCAGTTATCTGGAAAGCAGAGACGCTAAGTGATGATGTTGGCTCCATAGCTGAGATTTCCAAGCAAATGTTTAAGGTGTGACCTGGTTTTTTCTTGCTACTTATATAAAATGCAAAAGGAGAGACACACACTGAGAGAATAATTATTAAACAATGAGAAACCAGGATTTGATGATTTGGAAAAGTCTCAGTCTACCGAGATGGCAAAAGATTAAAAAAAATAATAAATGCTCTTGGGAAATCATGCCCTAGAGATAACAAAGCAAAAATCCTGAGGTTGTGTCTGTACAACCATTCTATGACCTCGGGAAGTCTGGAAGGTCAGAGCATTAAGTTGCACAAAAGGCTTTTGAAGTGATTAGATGTGACTCATAGATTCCCCTCAGCCCTTTGAGGAGCAGCCATAAGTATAGGAGCGACTATCTAGAAAGGGTTTGTTGGGGAGCTTCTTGTCTAACAAGGTGAACCCTTGTGACATGGAGTCTCACAAAGCCAGTGAGAATTTTATATTAGCAAAAACATGGCCAGCTTGGACAGAAAGGGGCAGAAAACAAGATGAAGTGAAGAAAGGCTGTTGTTGTTCATTAGCTCAGTCATGTCCAACTCTTTGAGACCCCATGGACTGACTGCAACCAAGCTTCCCTTCCTCCACCATCTCCTGGAGTTTGCACAAACTCATGTCCATTGAATCAATGATGTTATCTAACCATCTTATCCTCTGTCCCCCACTTCTCCTCCCACCCCCAATCTTTCACAGCATCAGGATCTTTCCCAATGAGTTGGCTCTTCATATCAGGTGGCCAAAGTATTGAAGTTTCAGCATCAGTCCTTCCAGTGAATATACAGGGTTGATTTCCTTTAAAATGGATTGGTTTGATCTCCTTACTGTCCAAGGAACTCTCAAGGGTCTTCTCCAACACCACAGTTCAAAAGCATCAATTCTTCAGTGCTCAGCCTTCTTTATGGTCCAACTCTTACATCCCATTCATACATGACTACTAGAAAACCCATAGTTTTGACTATGGAATAGCCTTGAATTTTTGACATATTCCTCCCATTAACTGTCCTGTTTTGGTTTGGTTTTGTTGCCTAAATTAGCTCTTAAAAGACGCTTACTCCTTGGAAGAAAAGTTATGACCAACCTAGATAGCATATTCAAAAGCAAGACATTACTTTGCCAACTAAGGTCCGTCTAGTCAAGGCTATGGTTTTTCCTGTGGTCATGTATGGATGTGAGAGTTGGACTGTGAAGAAGGCTGAGTGCCAAAGAATTGATGCTTTTGAACTGTGGTGTTGGAGAAGACTCTTGAGAGTCCCTTGGACTGCAAGGAGATCCAACCAGTCCGTTCTGAAGGAGATCAACCCTGGGATTTCTTTGGAAGGAATGATGCTAAAGCTGAAACTCTAGTACTTTGGCCATCTCATGCAAAGAGCTGACTCATTGGAAAAGACTCTGATGCTGGGAGGGATTGGGGGCAGGAGGAGAAGGGGATGACAGAGGATGAGATGGCTGGATGGCATCATGGACTCGATGGACGTGAGTCTGAGTGAACTCCAGGAGGTGGTGATGGACAGGGAGGCCTGGTGTGCTGCGATTCATGGGGTTGCAAAGAGTTGGACACGACTGAGCGACTGAACTGAACCAAAATGAAGTTTCTTTTAAATGCAACTGAACAATCCCTGAGTAAGGCATATTTAAAACAATATGCAAATATTATTAATAATCATTGAGGGGAAGATACAAAATGTTAGTAATTTGATAATAAATAAGTTTCAGACATCTGATTATAGCCTCAAAAATGATGAGGGATTAGAAATGGAAGGAAGTAAACTTTTGATAACTTCCTCATCACTGATCCTGATAATCAGACAAATTTGTCCAAATGTGTGGATTTTTTAAAATAAAAGGTAAGTTCTAGTAGAATTAATAATTGCACATATTTAACAAATTAGAAGATATGCACTTAAATCCACACTGCAAATGATTAGATAAGCAACAAAGGAAATGGTCAAGAAACACTTGTAAATGTTTGCAAATGTTGTTACATGATGATTAAAGTAAGAACAGGCACGACAGGTCCGGCAGTGAGTGTAAGTGAATTGAACTGCCCTTTCAGATCATGGGGAAACTCTTCAGTGTACAACACACTACAAAGGAAAGTATAAAAAGATGAAGAATATGGTTGTTATAATTCAATGTCAGATAGATATTCGTTCATTAGAGATTGCAAAGAGAAGAGTCTGTAGCAAAATATACCAGAACATTTCGGTAACTGAAAATGTGCTTTTGTTCTTTGTTCATCCCCTTATGTATTTGTGCAATGAGATTAATTATTTGAAAAATCCTTTCATTTGGCACTGTGTCCTTATGGCTCCTTTGAATGAGGAGGAAGAGTCAGTGGCTCTAAGTTGGCTTTCCTAGGAAATGCCTGGGTCCAGGTGGTTGAGCAGGAAGACACTGTTACCAGGCAGAAATCCAAAAGGGCAGAAGACTGGATGGGGCGACAACCACCACGCCCTTGTAGGAGCCAGGAAGAAGGTCAGTGCCTGTTTGAAAGCATTTGCTGACCGCTGGGGAAACGAATGCTAAAGCAGCAGAGAGGAAGCAAGGAGTCAACCAGATTTCTCCACAAGACTCCACCCAGACACAGGAATGGACACCATGGAACACTTCGGAGGAGGTGAAGACACAAGGTGACCGGGCGGAAGTGTGTTGATGAGGCATCTCCGCAACCCATGCTCCCTCGGCCGAGAAATACGCTGGCATATCCCCTTGTGGGAGGGGAACGCTATTTTTTGGAGATGGTTGGAAAAAGCTGTTGGACCGGGTGACAGACATGAGCAGGGCTTCCCATGTTAAAAAAAAAAAAACAAAAACAGACAAACAAAGAAGAGAAAAGCAACCCGGAGAAAACAGAACATACGCTGGGAGGACATGAAACAGGACAGAACAAAAGCACTGTAAGAAGCTCAGAGCGATAAAGCGCACACTGCAACTGCGAAGCGAGAACAGCCACCTTGGGAAAAATGCAAAGTACACATAAAAGAGCTCTCGGAAGTTACAGTGTCAGCATTTTTAAACAGAGACCGCCTCGGTAAAATTGTTGCGTGGTGTTAGTCTCTCAGTCGTGTCCGACTCTTTGCGGCCTCATGGAATGTAGCCAGGTTCCTCTGTCCATTGGATTCTCCAGGCAAGAATACTACAGTGGGTTGCCATTTCCTCTTCCAGGGGATCTTCCCAACCCAGGGATCAAACCTAGGTTCCCTGTGTCTCCTGCATTGGCAAGCGGATTCTTTACCACTGAGCCATGTGGGGAAAAATTATGGGAGTAATGCTCAAATAAGTCTGAAGTGAAGTGAAAGTGAAGTCGCTCAGTCGTGTCCGACTCTTTGCGACCCCATGGACTGTATCCCACCAGGCTCCTCCATCCATGGGATTCTCCAGGCAAGAATACTGGAGTGGGTTGCCATTTCTTCTCCAGGGGATCTTCCCAAACCAGGGATCGAACCCAGGTCTCCCACATTGCAGGCAGACGCTTTAACCTCTGAGCCACCAGAAAATCTGAAGGATAAGACTTTCTAGACCGGAATTCCACGATCAGCCAAATGATCATTAGATGTAAGATAAGCATTTTAGGCATACAGCTTCTCAGGAATTTACTCTAGAATTTGTCCTTATGAATATACTAGATGCCTGGTCCACCAAAATTAGCTAAGAGGAATATGGAAAAAGAGAAAGGAGAGAGGCTGCCAGCATTGCCAAGAGAGAAGTTCATTGGAGTTTTCAGGCTGGAATCTGTGCATTAGGCATAAAAGCAACCAGCCCAGATGGTTAAAGACTGCAGGAGATAGTTTAGGAAAATAAAGCTGATAGGAAAGAATTGGCAAAGTACTGGGTATTGAATTAGTAAGTACTTAGAAAACTCTAAGATAACCATTATCTCTAGGAAAAACTGGAATAAGAACAGAAAATGAAAGTTCACTGCACATCTGAGTTGAGACTTGTTTTTACAGCATCCTAACAAAGGAACATATGTATTAAACTTGCTACACCGTAGCGGAATGGGGGTTACTTTTGCCTGGAGAAGGCTCAGAATGAATGTTTTATCCTCATGTGTCCGGGGGAGGGGGAGATCTATAGATAGTGATAAAAAAAAAATGAAAAATCAAGAAGAGCAAAAAGCAGGTTACTTCCAGGAATGGAGCTGGTACAGAAAGAAAGAAAAGAAGGGCAATATCTGCCTCTGAGCAGGAAGAATTTGAGATGGGAGTGTGGACGAATTTTTTAATAACGTATCTTGTAGAAGTATTCAATGACTAATGTGAATGTGTAACTCTGAATAAAAATTCTTAACAGATGGAGAAGGGAAAGAGTATTAATTTTTTAGTCAAGAAGAGTACATGTATTGACCTGAATGAATTACCTTATTTTTTTCTGAAATGACTTCAGGTATAAATCAGCAAGCTGGTTTTGAGCAACTTGGGAAGAACTTGTTATGTGGATGACATTGTTAAACATATTCTGTATTCTGACTGTTAACATTCCAAAATGTTTATCAAAATGCCCTTTAGATTTCTATTGTTATAATCTTAACTATAAACTCTTCTTTGAAGAATATAATTTTGAAAAACTTATATACTTCAATAAATGACTAGTCTACCAATGAGGTATCTTATTTTGAAAAAAGAAAATATCATACAGTAAAAATGTCAGAGCTGCAGACCTCATTAATTCAGTTTTTTTTTTTTCCATATTCTACCTAGGCGAAGGTGAAGTTTACCTTTGAATGCCTAAGAAGAAATGACTATTGTAAGCATCATTATAAGGATACCTTGGCCATTTTTTTTTTAAGAAATGAAGGTTGCATTGTGTATTATTTAATAGACTTTTACTGAGTAAATATATATTGAATTTATTCATGTAACAAATCTCATTAAGTATCTATTCAGACATTCTGCAACATATTGGGAATGTGAGGCTGATACTATATAGATTTTGCTCATACAGTGACACATAAGTAAGGAAATTGACATGAAAATGAGCAATTGTGATTAAAAGAAAAAATATAATTGCTCTATTGAGGGAGAAACTAAAGTTATGAATTGATGGAGAAAATTCCAGAAAGAAGCTTGGGCCGTGTGGTACAGATTTGGGTGAAAGTGTCACATGTTCTGCGAACTGCCAGTAGTTCAGGATGTCTGGAGCCTGAGCAGTGAGTCTGAAAGAGGAGACAGGAGACTAGCTTTCATGAATTAAGTAGAGTCAATGAGACAACATTGTGTATGTTAGTTGCTTAGTCGTGTCCAACACTTTTTGACCACATGGACTGTAGCCCTCCAGGCTCCTCTGTCCATGGGATTCTCCAGGCAAGAACACTGGAGTGGGTAGCCATTCCCTTTGCCAGGGGGATCTTCCTGACCCAGGGATGGAACCCAGGTCTCCTGCTTTGGCAGGTGGATTCTTTACTATCAGAGACACTAGGGAAGCCTGAGACATTATTAAGAATAGTGATTACAATTCAGAGTAGCCGGATTTTTTCAAGTTATTTCTCTGAGTTATTTCAAGTTATTTCAAGCTATATCCTGAGTCAAGCACTTTACATACATAATTGTATTTAATCCTTACAGCTACTCTATCATCATTTTTAAGTTTTTCAAGCTTAAGAGCAACAATAAAATTGGTGTTGAAACACCGTGCTCTCATAAGAAAAATGTTTCAGTCCAATTAAAAAAATAAAGATACAAAAATCATGAAAATGTTATATATGATGTAACAAGAAAGGAGATTGGAGAGGTTATAGAAAGCCAGTTGTTTTATTTTTTCACCCCTCAAAAGTTTCCAAAATATCCATTTGTCAATTGAAAAGTAAGAACAGCGTGTATTTTTAGAGGGAGAAGAGCGATTGAGATTCTGTGACTAGGGAAGAAAAAAAAGGAGAGAAAATAAGAGAGGGAAAGATGAGTTACAGCCACAATTACTGAAAAGCAATGCTGGAGAATTGGAAAGGGAGAAGCATGGGGCAGAGGTCCAGGTGGAAGACAATAAAGGCTTCAGTTTAAGCAGTCATCAATAGGATAATAGCAAATGGAAGAATAAGAGACGTGCTGGGAAAAGGGTCACCCACTTGGTGTGTAGATGGTTAAGCCGGTTCATCAAGAAAGGGAGATGTGAACCCTGGTGAGGTTCCGGAAAGGAAGTGATTATTGACATGGTCCCTGTAGCTCTGGTATTAACAGTAGGGTGGTTGTTTCCTAAATGAAATACGCTCAAGTATGACTAGGTGGTGTCACTTTATACATTGCATTAATTAATCACAGTCCTATTAAAGAAAAAATAATGGTGGCTGAATGTCTTTGGTGGCGCCACATGGATCCAGAACGTGGGGTTCTGATTTGGATGCAATGAAATCTTTCATCCCCGAATATCCATCACAAGCCAGAACTTTCAGGGGGTAACCACCAAGGGTCCAACGAACAGCGAGGAACCTGAAAGCGCTGGCTTGGGAGCACGGGGGACCGCTGACCCAGACCCCTAGTGCCGCGACCTTCCTCCACACTGGCTATGACGATGCGGTGGACCAGACTTTAAGGTCACCCGCTGCCCTCCGCCCTGAGCGCTTCCCGCCCGCCTTCCGCCCGGCTAACCCTGCGCTTTCTTCACCCCCCACCCAGGGCTCCACGAAACCTTTCTAACCAATGAAGAACCAGAATGCTGTGACGTCAGGAGAGAAGCCAAGCCCAGGAGCGCCTCCCAGGGGGCGGAGGACAGAGGCGGCGCCTGCCCGCGGACGGCGCCCTCGGCCTCGGCGGCGCCCCGGCTGGGCCCCAGCAGACTCAGGCTGTGCGTGCTCGTGCTCATGCTTCTCCACACGGTCCTCACGGCCTCGGCGGCGCACAACGCCACGGGCCTGGGCGTCGGGGGCGTCCGCGCGCTGGACGAACGCTCGGCCAGCGAGGAGTAGGGACTCCGCGCCCCGGAGCATCCTCGCCGCCCTGGCCGCCCGCCCGCGCACACCCCCGCCTGGGTACCGGACTTGCGGGCGCGTCCCCGCCTGGGTACCGGACCTGTGCGCGCACCCCTTGGCGCAGGGCCTGGATGGCCTGAACCAAACCAGGAGACACACACACACACAGACCACACAGACCACACACACGCACGCACACACCACACACCACACACACACAGCTTTTTACGGACTAAAAGGCTGGAAAGTGACTTCGATTTCTCACACCATTTTATACACTGTGTTTTAATGTTTGGAGGTTTTCTTTGCTTTCCTTTGGACTTGAGTTTATCTGTTTTGTTTTTGCACTTGTTAATACAGGCTTTATTTTGGGGGATGGTTTCTCAGAGGTAAACTAAGTCTTTTCACTGTCTCTCTCTCTCTCTCTATATATATATATATATTTCTAGTCATTGTATGTGTTCATCAGATAGTTCTGTCTCATGTCCTGTCTGTTTCTATTAGCGGAATGACAGCTATGACCTTGCGGTATAGCCAAGAAAAAACAAACAAAAAGACAAAAAAACTACAACACACACACAAACACACAAAAAAATCATAAAAAAGGAAAAAAGACAAAAAAAAAAGAAAACAAGAAAAAATAAATAAAAGAAAAAGCTCCCTAGCTCTCCCTCCTGCCTAAGGAACCCATGCCCCTCCACCCCGCCCGCCCGGGGCCTCCCTCCCCAGCAGATGCCATCCGCTTGCTTCAGTCCTTGTTGCCGCCGAGGTGGGCACAGTGCCTGCTCCGCTGGGCCTCTGAGCCGCTGTTGCAGAAAGGGGGCCCCCTTCTAGCTGAACAAACAAGTGCTCTCCTTAACAGGTGGCATCAGACAGTTAACACATCTTTATGTTGAAAATAAAAAAGCAAAGAAAATTACCTTGAACTCCGTTGGGTTCATCCCAAGGGCCCCGGGCCTTCCAAGCTGGTCAGGTGGCTGGAGGCAGCCGCCCAGGGTGGGGGGTGTGAGGAGGTGGGGACACCCCCAAACCCCCTGAAGCCTGCTGGCGGCTGGGCTTTCATTAGAATTTCAGAATACTCGAGCACGTGCCGCCCACGGTCAAGGGGACAGGAATCCAAGGACTCAAATCTGGACTTCTTTTCCCACCTTTTCTGTTGCGGGGGAGTTGGCAGACGTGCGTAGACACCTGCTGCATACAGAATCTAGACCGTTTTAGCCCGGTATTCCCACACACAGGGTTTTTAATTCCTCCAGGTATAAAGTGTATCCAACTCAGCATTAAGGAAAAGACCTTCTTTTCAAAAAGTAGGGCAGCCATCTCCATTCAAGTGCAGAATCGCTGTCACTGTCCCATGCTCTAGGTAGCTGAAGACGAGAGGAGAACTCCGATCGCTCTGTCTGTATTTTTCCTTTTTGTGGGAACATTTCACCCGCTGAGTGTCTACGAATTTGCTTTCTTAAAAACAAACAAACAAGGCTTTTATGAGTTTACAGTAGAATCAGTGAAAGGAAGAGTTAATAAGGGCTGTTTTTAAAACAAACAAACAAATAATTTTAAAAAATAACCACTTCACATTCCTTACTATTCTCTAACTACACTCGGGAACTGCGATTCAGGGGTGACTGCTGTATAGCTGGGAGACGAAGGTAAACCGTGGAACAGGTCCTCTTAGCGAACAAAATTTAGTTCTTAACTTTCTAGCTATGAAATTCCCCCAGGCATTTGTTTTTGTTGAAACAAAACTTTAATCTCTGCATCATACCTAACTCTGCGACACGCGTTACAGTATGCATATTTTGTTTTGAATAAAAAAAAAACAAACCTGTTTTGTTCCAGTCTGTTAAGAATATTCAAAATAATAAAGGTATTGCTTAATAAAATTGCTAGAATTGTTTAGCAGTACATGCACAAATATTTTACTAGATTCTTTGTTTTAATAGTGTTTTGTTGAGACTGAAAATCCTAAAACGGTCTGCGCAAATACAGAAAAAAAAAAACCACCTAAAATGCAAAACTCTCCAGTTTTTGTTCCTTTTTTTAAAAATTGTTTTTTATGCAAATGCAAACACACATTCACACGTGCACACACACAGGTACAGTATTTGTAACATATGGAAACGACGGTGCTATTTCTGGGGGCAGTGGGTGGCGAGTGGCTGGGGGACACAGTGACTGCGGTGCATTTTGTGACACTTTGAGAAGAAAGTTTTGGTAGGGCCTCACCAGTGGTTATAGATTTCAGTGGAGTTGAGGATGCAATGAGAAGGGGTAGAGAGCGTGACTACTGGAAGGGGAGGGATGGATGAGGATTCAGGAGGAGGAGCTCAGCCGCTGAACTCCTTTTCCACTGACCTCTTCACGACTTTAAGAAAATGACCAGAGCAAAGTGTGTCCTGACTTTCACCTCCCTCTGCCTGGCAAATACCACCCCGCTGCTGTCCCTTCCTTCAATGTTCCTCCTGCTTCAGTTCTTGCCAGAAGCGTTTCCACTCCTTCAGGAAGATGACGCAACAACCCAGATGCAGGGCGCACCCACTCTTCCTGGGATGCCAAGAACTTAATGCTTCTAGACACTGGGCCAAATGCTGACACATAGCATCCCTTGACAATGGGGTTTCATTTTCTGTTCATACTAACCTCTTTGTGCGTGTGATTGAGGTTCTTGTCCAATAGAAAGGGACTGGAAGTTTCCACCTGCCACTGTTTTAGCTTTGGTTTGGGTAAGTGGCAGCCTGAAGACGGAAACCAAAACCACCACTACTGTTGGTGAGAGGTAAGTCCTCCAAAAGGCAAGTTCAGCAGCCGGGAGAAACAGCACAGTGTCCTGAGCATGCCCTTCTCGTCTAGGTGAGGAGGGGAGGGCGGGCCGGGGAGGGGAAAGCCTTGTCAGCCTGCGCTGGAATCGTCTGTAATTCTGGTCTAGTCTTTGCTTGCCATGTACTCCATGGTGAGAGGGCTCTCTCTGCCCAGTGCTCGAGATGGTAAACGCGTAACCATTTTTCCCTGCAGCCTTTCCATGGACTCAGTGAGCTAAAGCAGCTTTTCCTCTGATCACCTAATGGATTCAAATAGACACTGACTCCTTGAGAAAATTAAGGAACAACCATTGAGAATGCAGTGGACGGAGGAGCCTGGCGGACTGCAGTCCACGGTTTCACAAAGAGTCAGATACAACTGAGCCCGTGAACTCACCTAAAATGCAGATCTCGCCACATCCAAGGATCCTTAGCAGTGGTTCTCCTACTCAATAACATGCTCGATGTTCTGCACAGAAAAAATTCAGACCCTACCCCTTCATCATCATCTTATTCTCTTTTCCTCATGCTGGGTGACCACTGCAGAGTAGATAATGGGTTACAATACTGTTGTTGTCCTTCAGTCATTAAGTCGTGTCCAACTATTTATGACCTCATGGACTGCAGCACGCCAGGCTTCCCTGTCCTTCACCATCTCCTGGAGTTTGTTCAAACTCATGCCCATTGTATAGATGATGTTATTCAAACATCTCATCCTCTGTCGCCCCTTCTCCTCTGGCCTTCAATCTTCTCCAGCACTGAGGTCTTTTCCAGTAAATTTGAAGTCAGCTCTTCGAATCAGGTGGCCAAAGTATTGGAGCTTCTGCTTCAGTCCTGCCAATGAATATTCAGGGTTGATTTCTTTTATTATTGACTGGCTTGATCTCCTTGCAGTCCAAGGGACTCTCAAGAGTCTTCTCCAGGACCACAGTTTGAAAGCATCAGTTCTTTGGTTCTCAGCCTTCTTTATGGTTCAACTCTCACATCTGTACATGACTGCTGGAAAAACCACAGCTTTGACTAAACTGATCTTTGTCGACACAGTGGTATCTCTGCCTTTTAATATACTATCTAGGTTTGTCAAAGCTTTTCTTCCAAGGAGCAAGCATCCTTTAATTTATGGCTGCAGTCACGATCTGTAGTGATTTTGAACCCAAGAAAATAAAATCTGTCACTGTTTCCACTTTCTCCCCATCTATTTGCCATAAAATGATGGGACCAGATGTCATGACCTTAGTTTTTTGAATGTAGAAGCTTAAGCCAGCTTTTTAAACAATTTTTCTGAAAACAAGTTGAAAATCAAGAAAATAACAAACGTATGAAACAGACTTCTCCATATTTATTATTGTCTTTTTTTCCCTACAGTAGAGAAATCCCAGTTTGAAGAATATGTTGATACTGCAAAACCAAATGTCAGATAACATAAGTGGAGTTCTGCATTATTCCTATCACACTGACGTTTGGTGATACATTACACGGACTTTTCTTTCATTAAAAAGATAATATTGTTCTCCTATCTTACAAATAGTAAGCCACCGTTGTTCTTTTAAATGACATCATTAGAAAAAAAGGAATTTAGTTCCTTATCAGTGAATTGATGCCATTAATTATTAGAACCTGTAGTCACTGAAGGGGCCTCCCCAGTGGCTCTGCGGTAAAGAATATGCTTTCAAAGCAGGAGACAATCCCTGAAAAGCAGGAGGGTGTGATCCCTGGGTCAGGAAGATCCCCTGGAGGAGGGCATGGCAACCCACTCCAGTATTCTTGCCTGGAGAATCCCATGGACAGAAGAGCCTGGCGGGCTACAGTCCATGGGGCCGCAAAGAGTCGAACATGGCAAGCGACTGAGGATACACGAACACGGTCATTAAAACGAAAGAAGGCAGCAAGGGAAATAACAGGCAGGCAGGCAGGAAGGAAGGAAAGTAAAAATGGATTTTGTATGAATGAGTAAAACCCTCACTTTTATCAGGAAAAAAAAATAAACAAAAGATGTAATTGGGTGTCAGATCCATACACCAAAGCTGAATTGGCAAATGACATTTGGCATCTGGACGACATTAAAATATTGACCAGTCTCCGGCACTGTTTTAGTCCTTTCCTAGTAATACCCTAATTGACAGTGGTGTTGCTAGGGGAGGTATACAACGTGCAAAGGGATGAAAAGCACATCTCTTCGCTAGAACTGCAGGTGGGTACCTGGCTATGCGTGCATGTGTATATAGGAGAAATGGTGCTGATCTATGGCAGCTTTTTATAGTGAGAGTGGGGCGGTGTCTGGTGGGCTGGTGCTTAGGATTTAGCAGTTTCACTCCCTGGGCCTGCTTTCAATCCTGCAAGCCTCGTGGTGGAGGAGTGGGGTGGGGGAAAACACTTGATTGCTCTTCTACTCTTCTATCTTTTCTTCCTTTAGTTTCCATATCAATAATAAGCTTTTTAATATTTGCACCGAAACAGTATTTCCACTTTCTTAGTTCTGTTAACGACGTGTGATATATTAAAAACAGGGACAGCTATGCAAACACATATGTTATTTTAAAATTCTTATTCTAAATTCACTCAAGTACAATTTTTACGTAAACAGAAACATAGAGCCTAAGTCGCAATGACACTCAGCTCTAAGAGATGTGAAAACACGCATGTTTCACAGAACCTTCACGTGGTACGCTAGCAGCTAGAGACATTTACTTCTTAAATGTCAAACTTAAATCCTTAAAATATTAAATATTAAAATACTACAAAGACATAAAAGACGTTGCTAAGGTTTGTTTGTGCCGTTTCTCTGGTTGACTGGATTACTTGTTTTAAGTGAATTAGCCCTTTCAGTTCCATCATGTTGCTGTCGCAGTTGACCCCACTCAAAACAGCACTGGCTAAACTTCCTTCTGGAAATATGCATATTAGGTTTGATCATCTTGTTGACTCTCAAAAAATAATCTAGTTACCTTCAAAGTTTTCAGTACTAAGCTTAATGACTTTTTCTCTTTGTATCATTTTTATTTTTTATTCTTGGCTATATCTGTATATGGTATGGGAAAAAAATGGAGCAACACAGTTAAGGAAAAAATTTCTGCTGCTGTTATCCATCTGTCCAGAAGGCCAGTGGCCCACTACCGTGGACTGAAGGCAACCTGAGTGGCTGAGATTGGCCCAGCGCCCTCTTGGCTCAATGTCCACCTCCGTGATGGCCCTGGATAAACCCTGTGATGACCTAGGGATCTAACCACAGTGTTGCTAAGCCCTGGCCAAGGACGTCTCTGTTTTTAAATGCTAGAAACAATACCATGTGTTCTCCTTCTCCTTAGTCTAAAGGGTGTGCAAGCGTCATCGGCAAGGGAAAACTGAAAGGAGCAAAGCTCTAAGAAGTGACTCAGTTTTGGTGAAATTCCTGGTGAAACCTAAGCAGAACTCAAGACAAGCCAGTGCTTTGCTTTAATGCAGTTTTCTTTTCCTGAGATGTGATGCAATGAAATGAGAGTTTGGATGTGCAAAATACACAGCATGATGAATGAATACATAAAACATACATAAGACCTTCTCGGGGTTTTTTTTTAAAAATCATAATTAGAGTCTCAAATTTGGCAGTTTTTGGTTTTTCCCTTTCCCTTTAAGACAGCGTACCTTTTTGTTTAATTCCTGTGGGTTTTCAGAAAGTTTTTTTCTTTTAAGCTTCCTACTTCTCTTCACATTTCATATGGATTTTTGCAGAGTCATACCCTGTTCACTAAAACTCTTGAAATTAAAATATTCCTACTCATCTGTTAGGCTCAATACATATCAGATAAAATCTTCAGGTTGTTACAAGCAGATTTAATTACCTGCGTGTATCTCGAGTCCTTCCTCCTTTTCTTTCTGCCTCCTCATGCCTGTCCCGCCCTCTCTCTTTTTCCACACCCCCCTGCCGTCTCTATTTCTCTCTCTCTCCCACTCTCTCCCCGTCTCTTTTTCTGTCTCTCTGTTGCTCTCTTGCTCTCTCAACTTTTAGATATTAAAATGATCTATACCCAGGTCAGAGTTTTTGTTGTTAAATCATGTTGCCTCTCCTGTGACTCTCAGAATTAAAAAGGGAAACAAATCATCTCATCAGAACAAACAATATTAAAAATGTAAAACATATTAAATATTTCATTATTAGAGCAACTAAGACCCTTTAACTTTCTAGTGAAAACTTGAATGTACTAATTTATTGCAATGGCTCACAAAGAAATATTCTTTTCAAAATGACTTAGGGAAACTGTTAGAGAATGTGAAAGCTACTAATATAATAATACTCTCAGAATACATTGCAGACAATGACTTTGACTTTTTGGGGGGTTAGATTTACATACATTATAATGGGGGCTTCCCAGCTGTCTCTAGTAGTAAATAATCTGCCTGCCAATACAGGAGACACAAGAGTCAAGGGTTCGATCCTGGGTTGGGAAGATCCCCTGGAAGAGGAAATGGCAACCCACTCCAGTATTCTTGCCTGGAGAAGCCCATGGACGGAGGACCCTGGTGGGCTACAGTCCATGAGGTCGCAGAGTCAGACATGACTGTAGCAACTTAGCATACACACACGTATGCAGTGACAAATAACAGCTAAATCCTGCAAAATACACATTTAATGCATCCAATCAGCATGTGATTTCATTCCTGGAAACAGGTCAATGCCTGCTGTCTTCCTTTTTGGCTGCAAACTTGACCCATCAGTCATTCTTCTGTTCCTCCCTCAAGCTCCTCTCCAAGGTGAGGGGAAAGTGAAAATTTAATTTTTGTGACACCGGAGGGGAAGCGGTGAGGCCTGGGTGCAGTGTTGTTTGAGTCCCGGTAACAGAGTCTCTGGCGGGCTCACCGCTCATCGTCCTGAAGGCAGCCCCCGGTCTCCCCAGCGTGCGCCCTGCTCACTGATGCTCTCCCTGCTCACTGATGCTCTCCCACCGGAGGGGACAGGCCCGTCCTGCTCTGCAGTCAAGCTCAAGTCAGAGCAAGGTATGGGGGAGCAGGGGTGGTGTTTGGATTTTAAATGGCAGGATGAACGCCAAGAAAATTTCTGGATAATAAAACTATATCTTACGGTGGTCAAATTAGCATTATGTGCATTTCTGTTCTTCTTTTACGCTGTGTGGAAGTTTTCAGAAAGAGAAAAAGAATCTGAAGATTCAAATCAGTACCTAATGCTTTATTATTATTATTATTTTGAGAAGAGTATGCATGTTTGAGCACACTCCAGGAGATGGCGAAGGACAGGAAAGCCCGGCGGGCTACAGTCCATGGGGTCACAAAGAGTCGGACATGACTTTGCGACTGAACACACACTCCTGCACATTTTACGTCTTCATTCATTCGTTTATATGAAACAGACACAAACTGCCTACATTTGTGACTTTCATTCATTTATTGGAAAAAGAAAAACTGAGAGTCCTCCCTGTCACTGGGACTAAGCTAGGCTTTGGGGAAACAGACAACGAAACAAGCATTTCTGGTTTTCCAGGAGTTCTTAGACCAGAGTGGGAGAAGGTCGGATATATGATTATAAAGCAGAGGTAAGTCCTGAGCTTGCAAACCAGACCGTGGGACACTTAACTCTGCTTGGTGGAAATGAAAGTTCCACAAATTAAGTCACACTTTAGTAATCAATCTGAGGACTTCCCTGGTGGTCCAGTGGTTAAGAATATCTGCCTTTTGATGCAGGGAATGTGGGTTTGATCCCTGATCAGGGAACTAAGATCCCACAAGCCTTGAAGCAACTAAGTCCTCCAACCATGACTAGAGAGTCTGCGCCTCCATGAAAGATCTCGTATGATGCAATGAAGACTCTGTGTGCCGCAACTAAGACCCAGCACAGCCAAACAAGTGAATACCAAGCAAGACATGACCAAGTCGGAGTCAAACAGTCAGAGCGTAGACGGAAATTGTGGTCTCGTCCAAAGACACGGGAGCTGAAGGAAGCTTCCTGCAGGTCACAGAAAAGTACAGGAGAGCCTCACGGATGGAGAGACAAGAGGTGCACCTCATAACCCAGCCTGGAAGTCTGGATCTGACCCCCAACGTAAGAGAAAGCCATGAGAAAATGTTTTTAAAAGTAATATCGCATCCTGAGCTTTACGGACATCCCCAGTGATTCAGTGCATGAAGAATTCACCTGCAGGGCAGGAAACACAAGAGACAGGAGCTTGATCCCTGGATGGGTAAGACCCCCTGGAGAAGGAAACGGCAACCACTCCAGCATTCTAGCTTGAACTATCCCATGGACAGAGGAGCCTGGCGGGCTACAGTCCGTGAGTCGGACACAACTGAGCAACTAGGTTACAAAGGGTTGGACATGACTTAGCAACTAAGCACAGGCGCAGTGAGATTTACGCATGAAGAGTTTTTCACTTGGAGGCAGTAGAGAGTGCAGACTGAGGGCACTAAGTCAGGAAGGGACTGTAATGTTGATGAGATATGATGAGAATCTGAACAAGTTCAACAGCAAAGGAGAGGGGTGAGCTGGAGAAATAGTGTGATGCAGAACGAATGGGGCTTGATCATTTTTCTCAGCATGACTGACAAAGACAGGTGAAAGGCAAAAGGAAAAGAAAAATCAGAAAGGAATCTCAATTTTCCAGAGTGGCTATTCATGAAATAAAGGAGCCGGGGAGAAGAACAGACTGAGGACCGCAGCCAGCCTGTGTGCGACTGGACCCCTGAGCGGGCATCCTGGTGGGATCACTCCCCAGCAGCGTGGTGTGTGCTCCAGGTTAGGGTGACATTTGCTCTAAAAACCAGACACACAGTTTCTACGCTTACCTTTTGCTCCCTTCCACACCCAGTGGGCACTTCAGCTGTGGTTCATTCCAAAACCCAGGGCTTTCTCTTGTCCTTCCGGTAAACCTCACCCGTATCAATCCAGGTGAAGTGGACAGTGCGGGAAGGCCACACCTACTTTCTAAACATGATGATGATTAAAGCTTTGGCAAAGAAGACCTCTGGCTGAAGATGAGTCATTTGTCCCAGAAGGACAAAGAAGACTTCAAGGGAGACAGTGTTTTTTCTTTAAGTATCTGTCAGGCACTTTTCATAATTCATTTCTGGTTCTCACACAAGCCCGTATAAGAGATCTTTTTTCACCTACATTTTTGGAGGTGGTTCAAGTCTCAGAGAGAGTGTGGAAGTGGATCAAGGTCACACAAATACTCAACCCCTGTGCTTGGATTCAACTGTGTTTCTTTGTTGTTGCTGTTGCTGTTTAGTCCCTAAGTCTTATCTGACTCTGCGACCCCATGGACTATAGCCCACCAGGCTCCTCTGTCCATGGGATTCTCCAGACAAGAATGCTGGAGTGGGTTACCATGCCCTCCTCCAGGGGATCTTCCCAACCCAAGGGTCAAACCCAGGTCTCTGGCATTGCAGGTAGATTCTTTACCACTGAGCCACCTAGGAAGTCCCCCCTCACTTTTTTTTTTTTTAACAACATGAGGCTTTATTTCTTTTCTTTAAATTTGTAAAGTATTACTTGTTTACTTTTAATTGAAGGATAGTTGCTTTACAACGTTGTGCTGGTTTCTGCTGTGAAGCCACAGGGATCAGCTGTCTGTATAAATATACCCCTCCTTCCCTCCCCCC
>SJYQ01104737.1:1750446-1923492 GCA_006410935.1 Redunca redunca
AAAAAAAAAAAAAAAAGGAAATTGCACTTTTAGTTGTTAGGAAAACAGGAGAAATACAGTAAAATCACCTGGTAAAAGGAGCTCCCATTTTTATGTTCTTACCTTTTGATGCAAAAGATTAGTGAATTTATTTATAGAGTGTTCTATCCACAGCTTAATAGTTGTCAAGTCTCTTAGAATGAGAATTTGGGTTCAATACTGTTTAAATGTGATCAGGCCACGAGGCTGTGGAATTCCTAGGAAAACCAGTTGACGTTAGTTGAGACAGACTACCCTCCTGTTCGGGACTTCCCAGGTGGTGCAAGTGGTAAAGAATTTGCCTGTCAATGCTGTAGACACAGGACATGCTGGCTTGATCCCGAGGTCAGGAAGATCCCCTGGAGCAGGGCAAGGCGATCCACTCCAGTATTCTTCCCTGGAGAATTCCATGGACAGAGGAGCCTGATGGGCTACAATCCACGTGGTCACAAAGAGTCGGACACAACTGAAGCAGCCTAGCGTGCAAGCATGCACCCTAGTGCTCAGGGCGCTGGTCAAGGTGAGTAATAGCCGTGATCTCCCACTGTGACAGGTTTATAACCATGAAAGCTACAGGCACGTGGCTGAAAGGGACTGGGACCTGCGCACTTCTCTTTATGGTCTCGATCTGTTATCGCCAAAGGACCAAGTCATCTTGTGCCCAGGGGTGTAGTGATTGGGGTTCATTCTCTCAAAATTGACAGAGGAAATGAAGGAACTCTATTAAAAGCGAGAACACTCGCGCTATTGCTAAGGACACGTGACTTACAGAGTGTCTCATACAGCAGTACATGCAGCTTGGTGGCAGCATGGGTCATCGGCAGCAGGCGAAATGCTCCTGAAGTCACCCCCTGTGGGGCGACCAGGAGAATTCCCATAATTTCCTAAAGACCTATGTTTTTTAAAAAACATTTAATTTCCCCAAGTGATCCTTTAATTCTTTTTTCTTTACTTGGCTTTTAGAACCAAAGAGAGGTGCATAATTTCCTTTTTTTTTTTTTTTTNTTTTTTTTTTTTTTTCATTTAAAAAATGTGGGCTTCCCTGGTGGCTCAGGGGTAACGAATCTGCCTGCCAGAGCAGGAGATCTGGGTTTGAGTCCTGATCCGGGAGGATCCCATATGCCACAGAGCAATGGAGCCCCTGCACCACAGCTATGAAGCCGCACGACTGTGAAGCCCACATCCCACCGCTACTGCAGCCTCCGTGTCCCAGGGTCTGAGCTTGGCAACAGGAGAACCCGCTGCAACCAGAAGCCTCTGGACCCCAACTGGAGAGTCGCCCCCACTGTCTGCAACTAGGAAAAGCCCACCCAGAAACGAAGACCCAGCGCAACCAAAATTAAACATAAATGAAGTACAATAATAAATTAAAAAATAGTTTTAGGTAAAAAAAAAAAAAGTTTATATAAAATAACGAACATCTTTTTTTAATGTTCCCGCTTCTACTTAGAGAATAATGAGCTGCCCAGTGGTCAGGAGAGAGAATGTTATCAGCAAATGTCGGTGGAGTAACTTTATTATTTTTGATATAGAGGCATTGTACTGCAGTGTTATGAGATGATGAGCCAACAGAAATACCGCATGGAGCCAAATGGGCCACTGTGTTCCAAGTTACTCACATGGGAAGGGGCATATCTTGGAAAGATAAAAAAGCAAATTAGTTAAGAAGGTATTTTTCAAAGAGGAGAACGCCACGTACACTACTGAGTTTTATGAGTTGGGTGGGTTTTTGTATAAATGCTGCTTTGAAACTTCAATAAAAGGCTGTTAACTCTCCATGCTGGGACTTCCCTGGTGGCTCAGATGGTAAAAGCTATTCAAGCTGATGGGGGCAGAAAAGCAGCGAGGTGGAGAGTCACCCCAAGTCATTTTTGTTTGGCTTTGGTGTGTGTTCCGTGTGCTTTTGGTACCTGACTCACCCTAACAGCTACAGTTGCTTTGCTTAATATTAAAAATGATATTTCCTGGGCACTCACAAATCATGGCAAAAAAAAAAAAAAAAAAGAAATAGCTNAAAAAACAGAAATAGCTTGGGGAAAGCAGAGATTAAATTTTAAAACTGTCATATTAGACCTGGATGGTTGGTTCCTATTTACAGCTGCCAATATTTGCCACATGAAGAGGGTGCCAGCTGGGTCACAGGGGTAAGTCTTCTGGATCCCCCTGGAGAGTTCCTTCTGCTGAGCGCTGCAGAATTTCCTGGGTCTAAATTTCCCCCTGGCACCTCCGTGTCCCTCAACTTGACTCCCTCCTGATTCCCCTGCCTCCCTGGTGCCTTTCTGATCTAGGACTGAAGCCAGCGCTGGCTGGAGCGGACAGAGTCGGTAGCAGGAACAGCAGAAAGAGAACGAGAGGAAAACAGACGGGTCTGTTGAGTTGGCTACCATGGAGGCACGTCTCGCTGGAGGCACGGGTTAACGGAAAGTTGACGGTCTGGCTCATGCATCACGTGGATAAACCTAACCACGGCCCCTCAAGTGGGGCTGTTGGTGAACTGTGAGCAGCTGGAACCAAAGACTGCTCCACAAAGGGGAGAGAGATGGAAATACTCTTGAATACTCATGTACCTACACACGAACCCTGTCTCCTGGCTCACTGTTTTGGGTAATTGCCTCCTCCGGGTGTGTGTACGTGGGGGCTAGGGAAGGTCCTGTAACTTGCTTCCTACCCCAGAATAGGGGAGAGGCGACAGATGTGTGCCTGCGTGGATGTGATGATGCGATGACGTGATATAACTGATCACCTGACTTCCTGATTCCCAGGGGAGCGCGTGTCGGGGAGCCGACAGGCGGGGGGCCGGAGGCAGTCTCTGGACACACAGTGGCCTCTGACCAGCAATCACCAAGAAACCCAAGTCCTTGTTCCTACAACCCAAGGAACTGGACTCTGCAAACCCAAGTCGACACCTCTCCAGGTGGACCTTGATACCACCTCCCTAGTCAGCACTTCACTGATGATTTTTGAGAGCCCGAGTGGACCTAGATTTATCACACCTGGCTTCCTTACCCACAGAAAATATGAGAGAAGAGATGTGGACTTTCTTAAGCAGTCATGTTTGTGGGAAATTCTTATACAGCAATAGAAAATGAATACAGGGAGCCATTTCAAGAATTTAATTGAGGTACGTCAAAGGGGACTAAATAAGACGCAAGACCCAGAGTCTGTGCCAAGGAGCCTTCCTTCAGTGGGATTGTCTGGGGAAAAATTATATGTATATATATTGTAAGTAAGTGTTAGTCGCTCAGTCGTGCCCAACTCCCTGCGACCCCATGGACTGCAGCTCTCTGTCCATGAGATTTTCCAGGCAAGGATACTGGAGTGGGTTGCCATTTCCTTCTCCAGGGGATCTTCCCAACCCAGGGATCAAACCCAGGCCTCCTGCATTGCAAGCAGATTCTTTACCAACTGAGCTACAAGAGAAGCTCATAAAAGTTTTTGAGAACTCATGTAGTTAAAAAAAAAATCTGCTTAGCAGTTAAAGTTGGAAGGTCCAAAATGTATCTGTTCAAAACAATTCTGCGTGTATTAATGCGCCAAGAGACATTTCTACCCACAGATGCTCAGGATGACCTGCCGGTTAAAGGCAAGGCGCCTGGATGCAAAGCGTGTGGTGCCTCTGACTCTCACAGTGTTTATTCACCTATGGTGACCACGAGGACGGTGGGCTGGAATTTCTAGGACTGACTACAGTGGAGACCTTAGAGGAAAAGACGGGGCAGGGCTTTAAACTCCCCGCTCTATAGTCAGAGAAACATAAGTCTGAAAATTAGTGGCCTTAAAAATGTCTTCTTCCGGACTCCCCTGGTGGTCCAGGGGTTAAGAATCCACCCGCCAGTGCAGGGGACGCAGGTTCCATCCCTGGTCTGGGAAGGGTCCACTTGCCTCAGGGCAACTAAACCCATGAGACGCAACTGCCCGAGCTTGTGCTCCGGAGCCCGCAGACCACAACTGCTGAGCCAGGCCTTAGAGCCTCTGCTCTGCCGCGAGAGGAGTCACCGCGGGCGGAAGCCTGCACACGGCAGCTAGGGAGTGGCCCCCGCTCACCGCAACCAGAGAGGCCAGGGTTCAGTGATGAAGACCCCCGCAGCCCAAAACAAAATAAACAGTTTTAAAAAACAATGCATCAATATTACTTTTACTTGTCTTCTTTCTTACAGCCACAGTGGAGCATAATTAAAAACTCCAACCAGACATGCCGTTATTTAGGTTGTCACTTACAAAGCAAGTTGAATGCACAGTTGCTAAATTTCTTACGTGAGGTAAGGAGGCTGACTAAAGAGTAGGACTGAGAGATTTTGGATGGGGATGAACCTGAGTCTTGAATGCCAGCTTCTGTAGGGTCCCCTCTGGCCGTCAGAGGGGCCCCTGCCCCCCCGTCCGAGGAGGCTGCCCAAGGAGCTTTGTGCCCCCGTGAGATCTCAGCGGGGGCAGAGTGTTGATGGGGTTACCACCGTATCCTTCTCCAGGCTGGTACATACAAGCATCTTCCAGCGTACTCTGTGTGGGGTAGTGCAAAGTTTAATCGTGAAGGAGATAACTTGTGTACACCAATCATTGCTAAATCAGCCAATTTATACTGGCAGAAAAGTAGCAAATATGTGTGGGAATGGATTCCCAGATTGCTAGAACCACAAGACCAATAACACACGGGCTCAGTCCACACTTATAGTTTGGGGTACACTTCCCTGGGAATTTGAATTTAATGTGATAGTTCAAGCAGCTGGAAGTAGATGAAACAGTTTACTTGGATGACTGGATGGGACGTTGTCCTGAATTTAATGGTGCTGAAGTTTTAGAGCTGCCCGACCGCGGGGGAGGAAATCTAAGTGCTTGGGGAAATAATGGTGTCGGGGTACATGGTCGTATTCAAATGCTTCACCTGCTCCTTTACTGTGTCAACTCTCAGGGCCCCAGAGACACTCAGTTTACTAAGGTGGTAGAAAGGCAATAGGTGAGAAAAAGCATCCTCGAAAGCTCTTAGGTAACTGACCTGCAACTGATCTCTAGCTAAGGCCGATGGGACGGGCATCCACTGGAATGGGCACCTTGATTGTGGAAGTGACGAGCTCAGGGATGAAGCCACGTGGGAGTGCTCAGATGCTACAGACAAGGAGGTGAGATTATGGAAATGGGAAGCAGGAACGCGGTGTCCGCCACTGTGCTTTATTCCAAAGGCATCAGAAGTGAAGTGAAGTGAAAGGCACTGAGTCGTGCCCGACTCTTTGCAACCCCGTGGCAGTTGAGACAGAGCTTGGCACACAGCAAGAGCTCTGAAAGTGTGACCCAGTATCTTTTACGATGATTTCCTTGCCATCAGTCTGCCTCTCTTGATGTTTCTCCAAAGGTCTTTGCTGGGCAAACTCTAACACAGGGAAGAACATGCATCTCTGGCTTGTCCCCACATGGGAAATAGTCGCTGGCTCCGTCCAGCCCATAGGATTACAGAAGCCCCGGGCTCCAGGGGCCTGCGCTCTGTCCAACAGAACAACAGCGTGTCTGCTCAGACAGTGTTTGCTCTTTGGCAAAGATGATTCGACAGCTTTCCTCAATTCTCAAACCTCCAGTAACCTCCTCCTCTCAAATCCTCCTTTTTAGCCAATGACTTGGCCTCCTATTCAGCTGAGGGGTTGAGAAACGTCAGATGGAAACACTAAACCCTAAATCCTGTGGTCTTCTCATCTCAGATCTGAAACCCTCCCCAGGTCAGCACCTCTTCCTGTGCTTCCAAAGGGCGGAAGCATCAGAGAAAGACACACACCCAGTCCAGGCCCACGTCCCCAGGACCTTCTCAGGGAAGTTGCTCCTTGACCCCTCTCCTCCGCCTCCATAGGCTCGTGCTGCGCCGGGTCCTTGCCACCAGCGTCCCTCCCACTCCCCTCGCTCGCCTCCGGTCCCTGCGCCCCCCACGCCTCCCCTCGCCCACCTCCGGCCCCCGCGCCCCCTGGCACCTGCAGTCCCGCTGCTTCATCATCCAGAAACACGCTCCTCACAAGGTCTAACCCAGATCTCTATGCCTCTTCTCCTTCCACTCACTCCCATCTGAGCTCTGAACATATGAACGGGTTCGAATCACCTCCATTTATGTTCACATTTTCCTATTTACTTCCAGCCAGAGGTGACATGATTTTTAAGATCAACGGTGGGAGGAGAAGGGGACGACAGAGGATGAGATTGTTGGATGGCATCACCCATCACCATCTCAATGGACATGAGTCTGAGCAAACTCTGAGAGATGGTGACGGACAGGCAAGCCTGGCATGTTACAGTCCATGGGGTCACAAAGAGTCGGCCACAACTGAGCAACTGAACTGAACTGATATCTAACTATGCCAAGAATAATCTCTTCTGGTAAGCTTAAATCCAGACTCTAGTTGAAGGAAAGCATTGGGTGACGGTTTAACTAGCCACATTGTTTTTCTTGACGGAAGGTACACTATCAAGGTATCTGACAATCGGTGCAGCTGAGATGTAATGAAATATGGTACCACAGGCGCACAGAGACCTGGACTCCGTGATCTGATGGTCTGGTGACTGCCAGTTCTCTCAACAGTCATGCTTGTCTTTGCTTCTCCAGGGGCTTATCGTGTGTGTGTGCGCGCACACACACACGCTTGCTCAATCGTGTCTGACTCTCTGCAATCCCGTGGACTGTAGCCCACCAGGCTCCTCTGTCCATGGGATTCTCCAGGCAAGAGGACTGCAGTGGGTAGCCACTCCCTTCTCCACGGGATCTTCCCTACCCAGGGATCGAACCTGCGTCTCTTACATCTCCTGCTTTGGCAGGCAGGTTCTTTAACCACCAGGTGCTTAACTCTGCTGTAAATGTGTGTGTCTCTTTGTCTGCTGTGTAACTCTTGCCAGGACGGGACCCTTGGAAGGCACAGGCATGTCTAGTCAACTCAGCCCAGGACGCCCTCTGCCACCAGAGAGCCTGGGTCACCAAAGGCTTTCGCTGCGTGTGTCTGGGTCCATGGAGTCAGAGGATGAAGCCTCCTTCCAGGAGCTCACTCTGTTAGGAGCAGAATGTGAGCTGCTATCGGCTAGAAGGAGTTCGCTCTGATTTTTGCCTCAGTTATTAAGCTCTAAAACAAAACGCTGTAAAACACTTTAACATGAGAACACTCGGGCTTTATAAAATACCATCCACCCACTACCCCACCCCCGCAGTACAATGAGGGTTAACTATTGGTTTGCTGTACCTCCTGGGTGAATCTTCTTAATGAAATGACCTGAATATGTAGTCGGAATATCCTTCCACATGCTCTAAAAGGGTTTCCCAGGTGGGTCAGTGGCTAAAGACTTTGCCTGCAAAGCAGGAGACCCAGGAGAGGCAGGTTTGATCCCTAGGCGGGGGAGATCCCCTGGAGAAGGAAATGGCAACCCACTCCGGTATTCTCGCCTGGAGAATCCCATGGAGAGAGGAGCCTGGCGGGCTGCAGTCCAAAGGGTCTCAAAGAGTCGGACACAAATGAAGCGACTGATCAGGTACACGCACGCCCTAAAAATGTGAAGTTTTCAGAAGACAAAACAAATGAGCAAACATAAACAAAACTCTGGAAATTTCTTGCACTAATGCAAAGCAAATATCCCCTCTCTGGACTTCACTTTGTGCAGTGAGGGATATAAACCGGAGCACAGTAATCGTTCTGGGACCCCTCGGGTCCTTAAGCAAAGGACAGAGGCAATTTCCTCTTTTAGATACAAAAATAAAGAAGTAAACTCTGATTGGGAACAGGTGTCAATGCTTACATGGCTCATAAGCCATAATTCACTCTAAGTGATGCTTTATCTCACCTTCGGATGCAAAATTTTCATTTTAAAGATGAGATGAAACAGTGGAAACCCCTAAACTGTGTAGTTGTCCCTGTGGTTCTGAATGGGGTCGGGGTTATTCCAGGAGAGTGCAACCTTTGTTTACTGATGCTTAGGCGCCGTGGCTTGCTGGTATTGTGAGAGGAGACACATAACTGATCACAAATCATTAAATGTCTACAACTTGCATTTGGAAAAATCAATTACCAGCTGTACCCACAGACCTAAGAAGCTGAACAAATGAAATATAATGATTTGCTTCCTCCTGGGAATAATGGGAGACTAAATGAGAAAACATGTATTAAGTGCTCTCTGAAAAAGTCATATAAATGCATGATATTAACAGCCAGCATTATGTTTTCAGCATTTTCTGGCTCATTAATTTATATCTGAGTTTCAAAAGATTTATCCACCATTTTAACTGAAAGAAGCCACATGACTTAATGTTTTTTTAATAGATTAAGTGTGCATTCATAAAGGAGAACACTCATCGCTAACATGCAAAATGAATTTTAAAACTTGGCTTCTTATTAAAGAAACTTGGAGACCCAGGTTCTATTCCTGGGTCGGGAAGATCCCCTGGAGGAAGGCATGGCAACCCGCTCCAGGATTCCTGCCTGGAGAATCCCATGGACAGAGGAGCCTGGCGGGCTACAGTTCAGAAGGTCACAGAGTTGGACATGACTAAGCAGGTGGAAGGGCTGATGCTAAAGCTGAAGCTCCAGTACTTTGGCCACCTCATGAGAAGGGCTGACTCATTGGAAAAGACGCTGATGCTGGGAGGGATTGGGGGCAGGAGGAGAAGGGGACGACAGAGGATGAGATGGCTGGATGGCACCACCGATTCGATGGACATGACTTTAGGTAAACTCCGGGAGTTGGTGATGGACAGGGAGGCCTGGCGTGCTGCGATTCATGGGGTTGCACAGAGTCGGACACGACTGAGCGACTGAACTGAACTAATGAAGCAAGTGACACGCATCTTTTCTGAATGTGTTATACCAAGATACACCACCAGAGGGCAGCAACGCCTCATAATTTAACTAACAGTCACGTTTCTTGAATTGGAAGGGAGTTATAGTCATTTCAATTTTTCACTGCAAATCAAAGCATAATTATAAATTAATGTCTTATCCTGCCACCAGCCTCAGAGGTCATCTGAGTATGTTCTATAAATGAAAAAAATGGTTATTTCTAATTACACGTGAAATCACTGTTGTTTTATCTGGAGTTACTCTTCTTGGTTTTACTCATCTTTAAATTGGATGAGACATCATAGGAGAGACAAAGACTGGCTACTAGTATCCTTCTTGGATTAATTTCTATGCATTGTGGCTTAAAGTATATATTTTGACTTATTATCCCTATAATTTAAGTCACTTCAAATCCAATTACTACATTTTCCTAACTCCTGCAGTTCAAACCAAGAACACAGACGAGATCAGCCTAAACAAAACAACGCGTGGGTTTTATTTTGTAAACCAGATCCTTTCCTCACAGGGGTACAAGGAAATCCAAAATAGTGGGCGAGGCATGGGTTTTCACCTGCCTGAGTGGGCGAACGTGGTCTTGCGTACATTTGAATTCTGCTATTTCTAGGTCCTGAAAATGGAACCCAATGAATCGGAACATAACACGTGTGGGCGGAAGGAGGTATCGAGGTAGAAGGAACATTCTTACTAAGCCCGAGGGTCGGTAGAGCTGAGGCAGCATCCTCAAGTAAGCAGGGCAGGGGATGGGGCACCATATCCCCTATTTCCAGTCCAGTTTAGCAGAACCAAGAACGCAGGGGAAAACTGCCGTGAGGCAGGTTGCAGGCCACCTCCAGTGAGAGCCCCATAACCGTGCGTGTGTCAGTCGCTCAGTCGTGTCTGACTCTTGGCGACCCCATGGACCGTAGCCCCCCAGGCTCCTCGGTCCGTGGGATTCTCCAGGCAAGAACACTGGAGTGGGTCGCCACTTCCTTCTCCAGGGGACATTCCGGACCCAGGGATCGGACCCCGGGTCTCCCGCATTTCAAACAGATTCTTTACCGTCTGAGCTATCAGGGAACCATAAGAACCACCAAACAGGATAAGGGCTTCTATGAGAAACGAGCTTCCCACGAGCTTCAATCAGAGCCTGAAGGAGCGGGTGGTCTTTAGGTCACTTTGCAAATCCAGATGCTCTCAGGTTGACCTTGGCTGGTGGAGCATCTCCTGGGCACCAGCGGCTGCATCTGGGGACCTTAGGGCCTTCATCCTGCCCCATCCTGCCCCATCCTGCCCTGGCGCGGTCCTGGAGCCGATGTATGAAGAGGCTGTCTATGTCTCTTCCCTTCTCTTCCAGACTTCAGTGGCCTGTCATTCCGAGCACCCCGCCTGTTCCTGAACTTCACACATAGGGACAAGCTGTAACAAAAGAAAGTGTCAAACAGATCAGACTTTTTTTAAAAAAAATAATTAAATATATTTACTTTAATTGGAAAATAACTGCTTTACAATATTATGTTGGTTTCTGCCAATTATCAACATAATTCTGTCAAATAGCTGCCAATATCAACAAATCTGCCATTGGTATACATGTGTCCCCTCCCTCTTGAACTTCCCTCCCAGCTCCCTCCCCTTCCCACGCCTCTAGGTTGTGACAGAGCCCTGGTTTGAGTTCCCTGAACCATTGGCTATGTATATTACATATAGTAATGTACATGTTTCCATGTTACTCTCTCCATAGAAATCCCACCCTGTCCTTCCTCCTCTCCCGGCCCCTGGTGTCTCAAATAGATCAATCTTTTAAAAAAATTGGTGAAGTATAGCTGATGCACAGTAATATTAATAAGTTATAGGTGTACAATATAGTGATTCATAATTTTTGAAGATTACACTCTATTTACATAATTGTAAAATACTGGCTATATTCCCCATGATGTACAGTATATCCTTGTAGCTTATTTCCTCCATAATAGTTTGTACCTCTTACTCCTTGACCCCCGTTTGCTTCTCCCCCACCTATCTCACTCATGAGTCCACCACTAAAGAGATAAAGTTCTCTTTATCTGTGCGTCTGCTTCATATTGACTCAGCATGAGCAACAATAGTTTGCTGTATTTTTTAGATTCCACATAAAAGTGGTATCATACAGTATTTAATATTTGTCTTTCTCTGTCTGACTTCTTTCACTTACCAGAATGCCCTCTAAGTCCAACCAGGTGGCTGCAAACGGTGAACATGTTGCTCTTTTTCGTGGCTGAGTAGTACTCCATTGTATGGACCGAGCACACCCTCTTTCTCCGTAGAACAGGTCCATCTTTGCTTCACTTTCTCAGGGTGACTGCAGGTGAGCCTGCACCAGCGGGAGCTGAGTCAAGATGCCAAACCGCCCCTGAAGCCTCCCAAGCTGCACCCCATCCGTGGTGCACCCCGCTTCCAGCACCCTGCGGGCTCCTGCCCTGCCCGCTTCCCTGACACGTGCATAGGAGCTGCCTCCTCCTGACACTCGAGCGCCTCACTGTGAGCAGGAAAAGCCCGACTGTCCACTGTGGCTGCCCCTGTCCGGGCTACAGGATCATCTCTCTCCACCTCTGCTCTCTGCCCCACCGGGTCCCCAGCACGGGGCTTACTTTTAGGGATGTCTCTGTCCTTTGATGCCTCCTGGGTCTCCTGTCATGAGCTCCCGCTGCCTCCGGGGGTCCTCCTAGCTCCCTGTCAGTCCCTGAGCCCATGGCTTGAGGGTTCAGTCTAGACACCCTAAGGTGACCTTCACACATCCTTTCAGACACTCTGCCAGCGGATACTCAGTAGTCACCGTGTGTCCAGCCTCCAGCGTAGCCAAGCATTAAATGAATGATTTCATGTAACATTGAAAACCCTCTGAAGTTACATGGGAGGATTCACTAGGGATAAATATCAGGAACTCTAACCAATAAAACTGACCATATCCCCCACCAAGTTAGCTGAACTACAAACAGAAAGCACACATTAATATGTTTATCAGCCAAAATGCTTGGTAGCCAGTCAGTTAGCCTAGGCTTAATTGGCTTGACTTACTAAAGCTGTTGAAAGAGACGTAAAAAATTACTAGAACCTACACTGATCCAAACCAACATTTCAGTTGAGTCCAGCCCCCGTATTAATTTTAAAAAGCAGAGGTAAAATGTTTGCACTTTACCACTCATTACTGTTTTACTATATAGTTATAGAAAATGTTTGCAATTGAGAAGTAACACTTTGCCTTATTTTTCAAGTGAAATTAAAAATCCTAAGAACGGTTTCTAAATTATGTAAGATTATTTTATCATTAGCACATAGTGAGTGTTCAGTAAGTGTTAGCTATTTTTATGATTTGCAGCCTCGCCAGGATGGAGCTTCTAAGGCCTTTCTGTGGATCCCAGTCATTCCTGAGTCTTTGGGACCTAAAATGGTGCCGGGAACATCATTCATGCTCAGGAAATACTGCATCCAGCAGGCTGTCATATACAGTTGAATGTTACCTGGCATAATGATAAAATATCTGAGCTGTGACCCCCAAGTGTTGAAGTAGCAATGTACCTACCTGGCTCTGGGACCTGACGTGAGTCAGCCAAGTCTCTTTCACCTTCATTTCTTCAGTTATAAATAAAGCTAAAGATAATTCTGGGCTCCTAGAATTATCATGAGGAGCCGTGGGGAAATGCTCAGAAAGGACTTCAGAAAGCCCTTTGGGATAGAGCAAGCGTCCACCGATTACTAACCGCAGCTGCTATATCATCTCTATGTGTAGAAACACCTTCGCGTGGCTCAGTGGTAAAGAACTGTCCTGCTAATGCAGGAGATGCAAGACATGCAGTTTCCATCCTGGGTCGGGAAGATCCCCTGGAGTAAGAAATGGCAACCCACTCCAGTACTCCTGCCTGGAGAATCCCATGGACAGAGGAGCCTGGCGGGCTGCAGTCGTTGGGTTGCAAAGAGTCGGACACGACTTAACGATAGACTTCAATAGTGCAGAAAACAAACGTCTATAGGATAAAACATGTCCTCTAACACATTTAGGTCTACCTTCTCCCTGCCTGGATGAGCTGTCCTGAATGAAAAACTCAAGTCTCAAGGAGCTTCCCAAGTCCAATGTGCAAAGCTCTGTAGGTCACAACACCAGAGTTCCATACGAGGAGGGTCTGATTCCTACTGAGCAGACTGCTTTGCCCACATTACACTTGATCTTGTGTAGACTGGCTTAAGATACATGCAATTCACTCCCACGATTGCTTTATGATTTAAGTGGAGGTTGGTAGGAATTAAGCTGAACATATGTAATGTGTTTACTTGTAAATATGTAATGTGAGCTTCCCAAGTGGCTCAGTGATAAAGAATCCTCCTGCCAACACAGGAGATGCAGGAGACCCAAGTTTGATCCCTGAGTCTGGAAGATCCCCTGGAGAAGGAAATGGCAACCCTCCCCAGTATTCTTGGCTGGGAAATCCCATGGACAGAGGAGCCTGGCGGGCTCAGTCCAGGGGGGTCACAAAGAGTTGGACATGACTGAGCATGCACGTGCCTTATTTTATCAAGAAGGCAGCCCTCTGCACCTCATCGACTTTCAGAACAAGCAGCGAACCTGCTGGTCTGAGGCTCTGTTAGGGCCGAACACTTCAAGGTCAAGGTCTAATAGGAACTGCACTTGGGAGACCACAGAGCAAGCAGACAAAAGCAAGCCAGAACCTCATGGCGAGCGGCTAGTGTGAGGAATGACCACTGTCAGGAGAAGGGCGGCCTGGAAAATCCAGAATGAGAGCGGGAGAGAAACCGGGACTGAGAGCTTCGAGAGAAAGAGCCAAGGCTCTACTGACGGTTAAGTCGCTCAGCCCTGTCCGACTCTCGTGACCCCATGGACTGTAGCCCGCCAGGCTCCTCTGTCCCTGGGATTTCCCAGGCAAGACTACTGGAGTGGGTTGCCATTTCCTTCTCCAGGGATCTTCCTGACCCAGGGGTCGAGCTCGAATCTCCTGCATTGCAGGCAGCTTCTCTACCCCTCGTGTCTGCGGGAGTAGCAGCGTGGAAACCCGGGCGCTTCCTGCCAGGTGGTTCCGCCCAGGCTCAGGGGAGGCAGCAATCCTGCCCCTGATGTCTGTGACTGCTCCTCTGGTTCTGTTTCAGGTCAGATCTTCTCTTTATCACAGCACTAACCTGACTGAATTCTCCCGAGACAGGAGGAAGCCTCCAGCTTCCCCTTCCCATCCACCCCCGTGCGGTTTGGGAGTCAGCAGACTGAAGCCCTGTCTTTGATCTAACTAGCAATTTAAGAGTTGACCGATTTTCATGTTCGTAGGAATGCTTGCCTCCATCGCGGTGTTTATCCTTGGGGACATCTTGTCTCTTTCAGAGCAGGGACACAGGAGTATTGTAGGAGGATCCAATCTCCTAGGGAAAAGATGGTCACCCTAACTTTTTGAAAGACCATCTCTCTTAACTACTAACATGAGCTGTGTGTGTGTGTGTTTTTCCTTTAGTACATCAGGTCATACTTGGGGTAGAGCTGGAGGAGGTGGAGAAACAAGCAGGTCAGTGTCACTGAGTCTGAATTCCAAACATGTCATTGAATCACACAGTTCACTTCACTCTTCTCGTATGTCTGGGGTTGTGCACACACAGACATAAAAAAATTTGCTGTGTTGGGATGAAAAACCCGTATCATGACTCACAACAAGATATTGCTACCAGAAATGCCTGGTTAATGCTTAATTTGCACAGAGCAGAAGGAAAGAAGGTTTTCTTATTAACCAGGCTTAAGCAAATTCAAATATTCTTTGAAGTATTAATAATTACTGATATTAGAGGGCACGAGTTTGTTAACAGCTATGCTACATACTTTTTCTGATCTTTCAAATGCAGTGTGAAGCATCATTCAGACTTTAGCTCTGAACTTTGAATCAAAACTTTGGTTTCCTGGAGAATTCATCGGATGTTTTTGTTGCCACTATTCACGACCCCACCTTAACATATTAGGGCTCAGGTAATTCCCAAATGGGACTTACATTTTGCACTATTAAAAAATGGGTGTGAAACCTTTTTATTTAAAACAATAAACATATATGGTCTTCCTGGGAGCATTTATAGTCTCGTCAATAACATTTTAAATGTCATCTGTTTGTCTTCCTTTACACAGTTCTAAACCTTCTAGGTAGTTGTTTCATGAACTACTTAAATTCACGAAGTTATTTCTACGAAGTTATTTCCTGGAGGCTTTTTCTGAACTGAATGGCTGTGTTGAATCCTGCTAGAGTTTCCCACGCTTTTCTGTCTCACATATCCCCTCATCAAACTTTGACCCACGTGTCCCAACACTAAGACTCATGGTAAGCAGCAGTCATTGTCTATTATTTGCCAGATGCTCTGCTAAGCATTCGGACTTGTTACTTCTCAAGCGTGTGTGACTGCTCATTCTTGTCCGACTCTTTGCAACCCCATAGACTGTAGCCCTGGAGAAGGCACTGGCACCCCACTCCAGCACTCTTGCCTGGAAAATCCCATGGGTGGAGGAGCCTGGTGGCCTGCAGACCATGGGGTCGTGAAGAGTCGGACGAGACTGAGCAACTTCACCTTCACTTTTCACTTTCATGCACTGGAGAAGGAAATGGCGACCCACTCTAGTGTTCTTGCCTGGAGAATCCCAGAGACGGGGGAGCTTGGTGGGCTGCCGTCTCTGGGGTCACACAGAGTCGGACACGACTGAAGCGACTTAGCAGCAGCAGCAGACTGCAGCCTGCCAGACTCCCCTGTCCATGGCACTTTTTCAGGTAAGAATACTGGAGGGCATCACCATTTCCTCCAACAGGGGACCTTCCTGACCTGGGGATCGAACCCTCGTCTCTTGCATCTCCTGCGTTGACAGGCAGATTCTTTCCCCCTAGAGCCACCGGAGAAGCCCAGTTACTTCTCAGACAGCCCCATAAAGTGAGGAGGATGTTCATCTTCATCATAAATGTTTGAAGATTGAGACAGAGGTACGTTAAGCAGCCAGTAAGTGATAGATATTGGACTTTTAGCCCAGAGACCTCATCTCTGTGCTTTTATTAAGCTCTTTGCTTGGGCACTAGAAATGCAAAAAGCAAAGAAATTTTCTGCCATGTAGAAAAACTAGAGACAGACACAGCAACAAAACCAAAAAAGAATTACAACATGATTCATTTCAAACACTATGATTTAGTCAGTGTTAGGACAGGCACCGAAGACCTCCTTTACACTGTTTGCCGATCATATGCAACCCACCATCCCCGACACTTAGGCCAGATACTGGTCTAATGGGCTTCCCAGGTCCTCAAGTAGTAAAGAACCCGCCTGCCAATGCAGGAGATGCAGGTGACATGGGTTTGACCCCTGGGTTGTGATGATCCCCTGGAGGAGGGGCATGGCAACCCACTCCGGCATTCTTGCCTGGAGAAGTCCATGGACAGAGGAGCCTGGTGGCTACAGTCTGTGGGGTTCACAAAGAGTCAGACACAACTGAGCATGCACGCCTACTGGTCTAATGGTCAAACTAAATTTCTAAGGAATCTACGATCATCCGTTTAGCGTGGCAGAGGACTGGTGAGCCTGAGGACTGGTGTGGTGGGGCTGACCAGGGGCACATCAGAAAAGACTCTCTCTTGGTGGAAGGATGCTGCATGTCCTCAGTGTGACATAGTCGGCTCTGGGTTCACCAGGCCCAGGACTTTCTCCGGGGGGATGACCAGCCAGCCTGTGTTCCCCAGGCTTCCTCGAGTGAAGTGAGCTCCTCGGACTGATTTCCAGCTGAAGGAATGTGCGCTGCTGTGATGTTCTGTCCTCAGTCATCTGCCTGCTGAAAGTCACGGCATCCCACCTGGACTCCCGGGGGTAGGACAGGGCAGAGCCACCATCTGCAGAAAGCCTGGCTTTCTGAACAAGAGCAGGAAGGACAGATCCAGTGCTGCCCTGAGCCCCTGGAGAGGGTGACGTTTACAGCAGCCAGCTCATCCTGAACACGCTGGAGGGCTTTTGGGTTTTAGACAGAGAGACTGTTTCCAAGATGACTCTGGGGTGTCTGCCATTGGCATGGACTGATACTTGTGACAAAATTATGGGAGAAAAGCAGGAACGTCCTGATGTTCTTCCAATTTAAGTACAAAATGCTACTTTATGCCATCTGGGGACTCCTTGCCAAGTCTTGTTGGAACAATTTCTTACTGGACCAATAAAAATCTGTATGCATAGACCAAACAGCAGGGTCTCTAGTGTTTTGTTTTTTTTTTTTTTTTTTAGAATTGCAGCTCTCCAGTCGCATGTGTAGAATAATCACCTGGGGAAAATTCAAACTGTAATTCTCAAGGTTTGAGGCCAGGCTTCCCAGGTGGCTCAGTGGTAAAGAATCTGCCTGCCAGTACAGGAGATACAAGAGATGAGGGTTCGATCCCTGGGCCAGGAAGATCTCCTGGAGAAGAAGTGGTAGCCCACTCGAGTATTCTTGCCTGAGAAATCTCGTGGACAGAGGAGTTGGCAGGCTACAGTCCATGGGGTTGCAAAGAGTCAGACACGACTTGATGAGTAAGGATGCATGCATTTTTTTTTTTTTTTTTACTTCTAACCATCATCAAAGTGATTCTGACATAGGCAAGGATAAGGGCGAATGAATACCCTTTTGAGGAAATCTACTCAAGTTCTAATCTACTGATGTAGCCCAGACGTTATAAGACTAAATATAAGAATACAGAATAACACCATTTGACACGCACTGGAAAGGGCTCTGTAGGCAGGATCTATAGAAATGACACGGGAAGTAGAGCACTGAGAAAATCTGACCTCAGCAGGAATGCTGCAAATTAATATCTAACCCCCTTCGTTAACTCAGCAGGAGTTCCCTCCTATGCCTCAGGGTGTTATAACAGCCCAAACAACCAAATAAAAAATAAACTAAAATGCATCTGCTTCTCCAGGCCCTTTTTGTCATTCAGTTGCGAAGTCTTGTCTGACTGTGACCCCCATGGACTACAGCATGCTAGGCCTCCCCGTCCTCCACTATCTCTGAGAGTTTGCTCAAGTTCATGTCCACTGAATCAGTGATGCTACCTAACCAGCTCATCCTCCTAATATCCTTATTATATATTGGATGCATCAATATGACATAAATAATTTAAATAATACTGTGTAGAAAACACACCTTAGAATTTATGTCTGAAAACTACAGAGGGAAGTTATTTTTCATGCACGAGAGTTACCAGTGGATGGCTGACACTGCAAACTGATCACCAGGAAACGTAAAATGTAAACTAATGTATTCACTCTTGGTTGTTCATGGACTTACTCAAATAAAGTCGATGGGGTCTCTTCCTGCAAGCTCATGGTCCTGAATTTCTGTGTGCCTGCCCCTCTAAGGTGGCAGGGTGGAACAGGCTCCATTACACGCCATCTCGGCTTAATCCCTTGCTGTTACCAGAAGTGGAAAATGCAATTAAACGCACTTCGGAAACCTCCCCCCAGAGTGCTGTTTACAATATTGCCTGCATTAAACAGGCCAAGCACGGCGACGCGGCCACTCTCCCTGCATCTGGAGGCTTTACTCAGCCTTGGGAAGCCCGTTTGCAAATTAAAGCGTTCCATCAGCAGCTCTGAGAATCAGTCCACTTTGTTATAAAAGAATATTGGTGAAGTTAACACTCATGCGGGTTTTATTTGGAGTAGGGTTTCAGAGTGGGAGGGCTAGTGGGACTGTCCTTGGGAACCATTTTGCTCCCCAAAAGTCAGAGGAATTTCAATATCAACAGACCCTAAAATCACCTTCACCTAGGGTTCTAAGCCAAGCAGGACTCTGTCTCCCTCCCCTTAAATGTTAATGCATTATTTAGATGAGCAGGGGCGGCCTGTGTCTTTCTGAGGGGTGCTATTAATGCTTTCTCCTTGGACCATATTTCCATCCGCTTCTCTCACTGGGAAGGGTGCAAAGTGACAGGTGACCCGGAGCCAGAACAAGATGCAGCTTACTCTCAGATCCGCCTTGGGCTGGGTGGGCAGCTGTGGTCAGGTGTGCAGCCTTCTGGAGATGCTGAACTAGATGCCGAAAGACTCAAGAGGTCCCACTCCCTGCAGACAGAACCTTCGCTCGGTCTCTTGCCCGAGGTGAACTTGACGTGGCGAAGCATCCAGCATCTCTACCACACGTTTCCTCAAATGGTGGTCAATCTCCAAACCACGTCTTCCTCTTGAATCTCCCTCCTCCTCTCGAGAAGATGCTCTTTTCTCTTTCCCCCATCAGTCACTGTCTTCCCAGGCGTCCACTGTGGATGGGAGACGACTGTCTGACAGTCCCTGGCCTTGCAGATCTTTCAGGGTCTTCCCCCCCGGCCCTCTGCTCTCTTCCTTCATTTTGTTTTCACGATGCGTAGGGTCTGCCCCTTAACACGGAATAGCCACGAGCTGCATCTCTGCGGCTCACCATCCCCGCCTTGTACGAGCCGCTGAGAGCACCAACATTTCACCCTTCATCTGTCTTGGTCGCCCCATCTCCCCCCCTGCCTCCTGTCTGCCTCCCATGCCCTCCGTGTCGTTCCTCTTCTCCGCTGCTTTAAATACACACAAGGTAACTTACAAGTCTCTTTGGTTGCAGCAACACATGTGTTGAGAGGTTGGTGCAATGAGCTAAGCCTGATGGTGAGTCATCAGGATCAAAAGAGGCATCAGTCCCTGTCCTCCCCAGACCCTTCATTAACAGACATCCCAGCTTCAACAGAAGGGTCAGCCCCACCACCAACTCACCCCAAACTGACTGAGGCAACCCGTGCGCCAGTCTCTCACACCCAGCAGCCCATGCGTCTTGCTGTTTCATGAGATTCAGAAACCCACATGCTCCCAAATTCCGGAACTCTACCCACCCCGGCACACTAACTGGACTTCTGGCTCCATCATCAGCTCTGCTTTCTTTTTCTTTGTTGGGATTAGCATCTTTTTCTGATTCCAAGACCCCAGACCTAGTGCCCCGCTGTCACACCTGTGTCTTATGTACCCCCTCTTCTGTCTGTGACCCCCCACCCCTGCATCCAGAAGTGAAAGGCTGGATGACCTGCTGGGCCCCAACTGCCCATGGCCTCCTGTGAGCATAGAGTCTGCCCGGGCCCTCTCAGTAAGCTGGGAATTCTGTGCCCAGAGACTGACCGGAAGGAAACGGAGTGGACAGATATGGAAAGAGAATTCTACCCCATAATTAAGTCAGTGTGAGCGTAAGACAACAGTGAGCTCTTTTTCCTAATTGTTAAGCACTTAACAGTCCGTCCTAAGGGAGATCAGTCCTGAGTGCTCATTGGAAGGACTGATATTGAAGCTGACACGCCAATACTTTAGCCACCTGATGTGAAGAACTGACTCATTGGAAGAGATCCTGATGCTGGGAAAGAGTGAAAGCAGGAGGAGAAGGGTATGACAGAGGATGAGATGGTTGGATGGCATCACCAACTCAATGGACATGAATTTGGGCAACTCTGGGAGTTGGTGATGGACAGGGAGACCTGGCGTGCTGCAGTCTGTGGGGTTGCAAAGAGTCAGACACGACTGAGCAATTGAACTAAACTGAACTAAATAACATTTTTGAGACTCAGAAAACTAAAGGTTAAAACTATTTCAATTGCACTAGGTTCATTTCCTTCCGGGCTTCCCAGGTGATACTGGTGGGAAATAACCCACCTGCCAGTGCAGGAGACACGGGTTCAATGCCTGGGTTGGGAGACTCCCCTGGAGAAAGACATGGCAACCCACTCCAGTATTCTTGCCTGGGAAATCCCATGGCCAGAGGAGCCTGTCTGGCTGCAGCCCAAAGGGTCAGAGAGTTGGAAATGACCCATATATATTTGATCATGTGTTAAAATGAATGAATTTAGTAGACTCTTTTATATGAAGGCCTTGGTAAACTTTTGATATTATTAGCTTAATTTGAATAGCACTCTACAGTGCTTTTTAAAATACCTTATTAAATATCAATTTCAAACTTGTAAGATGAGGTTTATAATACCTATATTTCCAATGAGGAGATTGATTCTACAAAGGTTAATTAACACACAAGGGCTCAGCTTTCTCCTATCCATTCTCATCTCTGATGCTTCTCTTTGCATAGGAGCAATATCCGCTTATCTAGAAAGCCCTATAAAGCCTGAAAACCACGGTGGAAACTCTGGTTTGCTTCCCTGTCCTCATTCAAGGCAGATTCAAGAGTTGGAGGCTGGGGTGGTTGAGATTTATGAGTAAACTAAGGAGGTCAGTGGTCATGGCTGAGACCCAACGTGGGTGACTAGCGGTCAGGACGCAAAAGAGATGTCAGTCCGAGCTTCCACCATTTGAGAAGGCTGATTCAGCAAATGGGCCCCAGAGGGGGAATCTTAAGCACAAGGCGTCTAGTAGACTTGGGACTTTTGCAAAGTGGAAGTGGAGAGAGCTGGTGAGGATGACACCTCAGAGAAAGGTGAGTGTAAAAAGAAGGAGCATTCAATAGAGGTAGGGTCTTCATTTGGGAGAGGGAGACCCTTATTGCATGGCTTCATCCATTGACCCGGCATTTGTCATCTCCTCTGCAACAGATGAAGGGCTTGGCATGGGGAAGGCGATCGTGAACACAATCCCTCTTCTTCAGGATTTTTGCTCCAGACGCAGCCATGTGGTCCGAAGCAGTGAGGGGCTGGGGAGATGGGCCACAGTCCAGTCCCTGAGAAGGTCTCATCCAGCTCAACGCAAGTCAGCCGGAAGCCAGGGCAGGAGTCCATCTGCAGAGAAGAACGCAAGCCAGGAAACTGCAACAGACACTCGGTCCCAGACTAAACAAACGCGGCGAGGTGGAGTGGCAAGTTTATAGCTGATGAACAAGGAGGGCACGGGGCTCAGCTCGCGCTCCAGACCGGGTGGTCAGGGGCACAGACTAACTCCGGGCCCCTCCCATCAGGACCGGACTTCCGGGCTGAGCAGCTTCTGCTTCCGGGCAGGACTCAACCAAGATGGCCCGAGATGTCACCTTCCACTGTTGCCTCCAGAACAGCCAGTTTTGGTGTGTATTTTCAGAACATCAGCTCTGCTTAGGAAACTTTCACATTTTTCCCCTCTGAGATGATCAGGAATGTTTCGAAAGAAGTCAAACCGAGAACAATGATTTTGTTGTCGTTAGTGTATTCATGCCACTCAGTAAACAGCCAGGGTATTACTTCCTCAGATATAGAAGAAAGATTAAAATCTGTCTGAAGTTGGTGAAGCTAAATTTTAGAATTTAGTCACGTCCACATGATACTCAAATATGTAGTTGAGTGGATCCAATATTCTGGAGATTTCAAGTGAAATTGTTCAAGCTATTTCCTGATAGGTGGCAAAAGGTTCACAAATTAAGATTTTTAGGTTGAGCGTCAGAATAATACCGTTTTCCAAGTGCTTCTCAGGTTTTTCTAATTTTATGGGTTTTGTACCATCAGTGGCAAAGAATGTCATATTTTAGATAGAATCCGTAAAGGGCATTTCCTGCATGGGTGGCTGGCAAGAATTAGGGCATTTTGCTTGTTGAGAATGGTGTCGTTCTGCTGCTGTGTCCGACTCTTTGTGCCCCATGAACTGCAGCACACCAGGCTTCTTCTGTCTGCCACTATCGCCCAGAGTTTGCTCAAATTCCTGTCCATTGAGTCATGACATTCCAGTCAGGACGTTAACAGTCATTAAATATTAATTTACTTTTATGTAAATAAGGGATGAATCAACATTTTTATCTTTTGGGTATATCCTGGGCCTTGTGTCCTGTGAAGAAAAGACCACCAGGATGGCCACAGGATACCTGAAAGTCTGATCTGGAAGCTCTGATGAAGAAAGTGCCTGTTCTGCCATCATTACTGAAAACTTTGCAATACTTAGATGGATGTTGTTGTGCAGTTGCTAAGTTGTGTCAACTCTTCTTTAGCCATCCCATGGGCTATAGCCCTACCAGGCTCCTCTGTCCGTGGGATTTTCCAGGCAAGAATCCTGGAGTGGGTTGCCACTGCCTTCTCCAGGGGCTCTTCCTGACCTGGGGATGAGCCTGCATCTCCCGCACTGGCTTGCTGGGTCTTTACCGCTGGGCCCCTGGGAGGCCTGTACTTGAATAAAGGGAGTTTTTGAAGTATGTACAGAATCAGTGGTGCAGCAGGACTGGGCGCTGATTCATTCAACATGTTTTTATTGGGCGCCTGCCACATGCCATGGCCGGTGTAGGCTGGATATACAGGAAACCTAACTCACAGGTTCCCCCTCGAGGAACTCCCTTCTTGTGCAGAAGACAGAAAACAAGCGAGAAAGAGCACTGTCCAGGACTCACAGACCCGGCTGTACTAGGTGGCCAGGGGTGGCCACACAGCCGGCACACTTACAGGTATTAAGCCCAAGAACAGTCTCAGAAATTAAAATGGATCCTCCGAGCTTCTCCCCTTCAGTTTTCAGTCATCGCATTACGTACATTCATTCGTTCACCAAACTACCTCTCAAGTGCCCTGTGGTTGACTACCAGGTACAAAGGTTAACTTGACAGATGTCTGCCTTTGAGGAATGAGGCATGCAAGCATACATTACTGAGTGTATAAGATAATAGATTTATATATAATATAAATTTATATAGAGTATATACTTATGTATAAGTATATAAACATATACACTTATATAATATATAAATTCATATATAATCTTACCACACTCACTAATATTTGTTTACTTGTTATATATAAATGGGCTTCCCAGATGACTCAGCAGTTAAGAACCTGCCTGCCTATGCAGCAGACGTAAGACAGACAGGTTCGATCCCTGGGTCAGGAAGATCCCCTAGAGGAGGAAATGGCAGCCCACTCCAGTATTCTCGCCTGGGAAATCCCATGGACAGCAGAGCCTGACAGGCTACAGTCTCTGGGGTCGCAGTAAGTCAGACACAACTGCGTATACCCGCCTTTCATATATAAATGCATATATCTCAGCATATTTATATGTCATAAATATACATATAAATAGCATATATATTTATATAAAATAAGTTTATCACAGGAGATCACAAGATGGAGTGCTCAGTTTTGCTTACAGGACCTGGGGAAGGCTTCCAAGAAGAACAAATGCTTCACCTGAGTTGACCAGAAGCTCATTAAGCTCAAGGAAGCTCTACTAGGCACAGGGGCAGGTGGAATACAGGCAAAAAGATGCTGGAAACAGCAAGTGATGTGGCTGAGCAAAGGGATATGGGAACTAGCACGGAGATGGTCCCATGAAAAAGGGAGAGGGATGGCTCGTGTGACACTCAGAGGCCATCAGTAAAAGGCTTTGAGCCTTCTGGTATTTGAATAGCGTGTTTCGGTCAATGGACTCACCTAGTCATCTGGACAGCAGTACTGGAAATCCCGTCTCTGTGCACACTCACATTTATCCTCCTCTAATTTCTAGTGGGGAGGCAATCACCATGTACATAACCTTAGGAGATAATTATTTATTACTGTACTATAATCCACATACAGTGGTTATTAGCAATCACTCTTCTCAGCCATAAAAGATCATTAATAAGATGAAAGGTCTAGATCTATGGTGAGGGGAGTTTGCTTGGGGTTTTATTTCGATGCTGAAGAAGACAATATAAATCATGTTTTAGTGGTGATGAAATGCACGGCAACAAATCTAAGCATCATTTATCACAAGGAGGATTTTGTCAAACATCATATTTCATTCAGCTGACACAAAACTATCAAACATCTCAGACCCAGTGTTGGCCTGGCTGCATAAATTTGGTGTCAATTTTATTGCCATTTTGTTAATGAAATATAAAAATTAAATGTATTACAATGAAACGATGAAATAAGTAGGATTCCACATGCCTTTGGCCTCAACAAAAACAAGGTGGAATGAATGATAATCAGCCGCTGAGCCGAATGGAAAAAAAAAAGAAGCAAAAGCCTATAAAGTAATTTAAGGGATGTTTGCTACCCTTCTTCACTTCAAATTTAGTTTTCCTAGGAATCTGTGTCGAGATACATCATAGATCATTCTCTGTGAGCCAGGATTGATTGATTTTTTTTATGTTATTGGGTAGAGTCAACCAAAGCTAATGCCTTGACTGATTTCACAACAACTCACAGAAGAAGAGAAAAATGGATCAACAGAGTCCTGCCCAATGAAGAGCATGAAGTTACAAGCTGAATCACACTCTGAAATGGCAAGGTCGCCAACCAGTTCTTCTCAGCAGGCATTTATTTGTCTCCACCTCTGCACCAGACTCCGTGCTGATAAACTGCCTCATCATGGCCTCATTCACGTCTGTGCTCAGGATATCAATGTCATTTCTACTTTTTCCTGACACGTTCCCTGCAGAATGACCAACATCAGGGAGGTGGGCCAGGGAGTAACAGATAAGACCTGGGGGAAGCCATGCCCGGCTGAGCATCCGTGCTCATGGGGGGTTAGATGTGTGTACAGCAGAGAACCAGGGTGCAGGGCAGGCGGTCCCCACACGGCTGAACCACCGCAGTGAGGTGACTCCAGAAGCTGTTCCCACGGCATCATGCAGATCTGCGTGAAGAGATATCACGTCAAGGTCCAGGGCTGCAGCCAAAAACCCATGACACACAGTTGGGCCGTTGACAGAATCTTATTGGTAAAGAATCTGCCTGCAATGCAGGACACCCCAGTTTGACTCCTGGGTTGGGAAGATCCACTGGAGAAGGGATAGGCTACCCACTCTAGTATTCTTGGGCTTCCCTGGTAGCTCAGCTGGTAAATAATCCACCCCCAATGCGAGAGACCTGGGTTCGATCCCTGGGTCAGGAAGATCCCCTGGAGAAGGGAAAGGCTCCCCACTACAGTATTCTGTCCTGGAGAATATCATGGACCGTATAGTCCATGGGGTTGCAGAGAGTCAGACACGACTGAGCAACTTTCACTTTTCAGGATTTTAAACAAGCATGACAGTTGGATCTTCCTAATGATTAGTACCATAGATAAGATTAAATATGCCATTTTATGTAAATTGGATTTGGATGTAAAGAAAGCAGAAATATATGTAAACAGGGGGTCAATGCATTTGATCCAGGCCACGGCTTGACTTCTCAAGCTGTGTCTCTTCTCACAGTGGGTAAATCAGTTCCAAGCTTATCTAACTGTTGCAGAAGCAATAAGATCAGCTCACTGGAGTCTGGCCTAGGATTCTTTTTTATAAAGGTGGAGAAAATTATGCCTACTAAGAATTCCATTTCAGTTCAATTTGCTCTCAGCACTATAGAACATCTCAAGTGGGGATAATATAAAAGGATCAGGGGAGCTTTAAGAATAAAAGAGAATTGGATGTGTTCAGGTGGGTGCCCTGAAGTTTATAGCACTAAGTTGAATGCTTTTCCAGTGTCAACTTTTTTAAAAAACATCAAACAAACAGATAACACTTGCTTATTTTCTTGTATTTCAATCTGTGTAGCACCTATTTTTGTCACAGTTTTTCCCAACAGAAAAAAATAAAGATATTTTATTTTTTCAAAAGTGTAAATGTAGAAGCCAGACTCAGAAATAACTTTATTTTTTCTTCAAAGGCAGCATTCTACATCCAGACAGCAAGTACTACTGGGAGAAAGCTTAGTACCTAGCAACAAGCTGACTATCATACTCCCCAAACATGCAATAATTAGAAGGATCTGTTAATAATGAAACTCACAGTCTTCCTCTAATCATTATATAAATAAAAACTATTTTAAATGTTGTAATTATTAATTAAATTGATGATAACTATCAAGAATAGAACAACTTCCCCATGAGTAAGAAAATCATTATTTATACAATCAAATCAGTTTTCCAGCATGGATTTTGTTTGCTGAAGATTTTGTTTGTTTTTCTTTCTCAGTTTGAAACTGGACAATGCTGAGTTGGGACAATGCCAGCCTTCCTATTCGAAACATTCCCAATATCTTGCTATTTATTATGTAGGTTTCCACATTTTATAATCAATCAGCCTGAGACACTAGACTCTCCATTAATATTTGTAACTCATTTTCTTTCTATTTTGCTGAGGGAAGATCAAAAGGTTTTACGATTTATGTTAACTTGGCAAAGAATTGGTCAAATGCCTACCTGTGAGGGTGAGTGATAAAGATTTCCTCTTATCTCTTTTACTGCATGCTTGGAGCTGTAGAATTCTAAAAGCTCACAGTACTTATCAAAATATATTTTCTGAGCAGGATTTATTATTAATGAATATTTTTCTGTCTTTGATCACCTTGCAATTTATTTTATTAATAACAAGGATATAGCCAAGAATAAAGTATATGCTGATTATTAAAAGGTGCTCACAGGCAAGAATAAAACCCATGCAGCTTTTTTTTTAAAGACCCACATGGTTACCTTTATCTGTATTTATATCTATAATCAATGTTGGCAGATTCCCTTCAGGAGCATGATATTCCTGTTGATTAATTACCTGATGTCTTTATTCTCAAAACCAGTCTTCCAGTTTTAAGGAGTGATTTTTTTTTTTTCTTTCTAAGCTTGAAATAACCCGGGAGTAAATTATTTCCTCGATTTCGCTGTGCTTTGAACACATGCTAAACTCTGCTTTCCCCAGTAGTTTGGTTTCCTTTTTGAATGGGCAGGAGCTTTTGTTCCTGTTTATCGTGTATGCTCCAGGCACCAAGCGGTCCCTTGGATGAAGTGGGTTCTTCTGGGCTGACGTTTTCATTGTGATAACCTAGCTGTTCAAGGCTTTGCCCTTTAGATCGGCCCTTCAGACTGTTTAATGAAGCGCGGTGCTTTGCTCTCTCAGTGTCTTTTCCACTGTCTGAAACCACATTGTTATACAATATATATTCTAGGAGATTCATCTGAAGTAAGTGCATCTGAAGAAACTCTCATAACGCTTGAGAGAGCAAGATGATTGTCGAAGATGCAAGGTGAAATGTTTCGACTATCACGTTTGAAAAGCAGAGGGCGTGATTGGAAGTTACAAAGTTATGTTCCTGATATCCAAAAGTACCGGATTTGAATAGTCCCATTAAAAAAAAAAATCCAGGGTAGTTTTAACAGGAATGCTTCACTTTCACATTAAAAGAGTGAAGATGCAAAATGTGTTCGGATGATGGGTAAAGGATTCCCTTTCAGACACATGTGCTGAAGCTGGAGTTGAGCTAGGTGGTTCTCTGGGTCTTTGAGAAACCCACTGGAAAGTGCCATGATCCCCAGAGAGGAAGAACTCTCAGTAAGTACAGAGTGTTATCATCTTGACACTTTGAGATGTTCTTAACTGCAATCATTTAAAAGAGGGCTTCCATAACCAAAATATTACAAAATTAACCTTTCAGAGAATTGCAAGGCAGTTCTAAAGTATTTGGAATGGGGACAGATTAAAGAGATTTCAGGAGCTCTGTTGCTTTTCAGCTGCTAAGTCACCCAATGGACTGCAGCACACCAGGCCCTCCTGTCCTTCACTGTCTCCTAGAGCTTGCTCACACTCATGTCCATTGAGTTAGTGATGCCATCCAACCATACCATCCTCTGTTGCTCCCTTCTCCTCCTGCCCTCAATCTTTCCCAGCATCATGGTATTTTCCAATGAGTTGGCTCTTCATATCAGGTAGTCAAAGTATTGGAGTTTTAGCTTCAGCATCAGTCCTTCCAGTAAATATTCAGGGTTGATTTCAGAAGCTCTGCACTCAAACAAGGAGATTCATGAAGATTATGTGCCCAGTAAAGGAACAGAGTGTTGAATCTCACTGTCTGTGAAGCACTTGCCAGGGAGCAGGCCTCCCAGGGGATGGAGCCTGTGACTTGTCTTCTCTGAGGATAATGAGGTCCTGCTCTTACTGACGTGTACACATCTTAGTGCACACACCAGGGGCCTTCACAGAGGGCAGGAAGGATAAGCCCTTTCAGAACAGATCCCACCCTGTTTAGAAACTGCAGAATGTTTTGTTTTAAAGAGTTAATGTGCTGTGCTTAGTCGCCCAGTCGTGTTTGACTCTTTGCAACCCCATGGACTGTAACCCACGAAACTTCTCTGTCCATAGGATGCTCCAGGCCAAGAACACTGGAGTGGGTTGCCATGCCCTCCTCCAGGGGATCTTCCCAACCCAGGGATCGAACCCAGGTTTCCCACATTGCAGATGGATTATTTACTGTCTGAGCCACCAGATAAGTCCTTCGTGTTAATAGCTGGTAGTAATAAACATATTTTAACAAATTATACCCAGTTAATTTTATCACCTGATATGAGCAAGTTGACAAAGAGAGATGAGAACTTAATTGGGCTTAAGAAGACCTGGATTAGGTCTTCCCATAACTAGACGTGTGCTCTGAGTCAAATTAGAGAACCTCACTTAGACTGTTTGTCAGATGTCCTATGGGAGATATTGGACGAGATGATCTGAGATCACTGAGTCACTTCTGAGGATTCCATGTTTAAAAGTCAACATATCTAAGACTTAGCTCATCATATCTATGATTTTGACATCCTTTTCAATCTATCAAATCCTGTGGATGAGATGTCCATAATGGCAAAGGGGAACTGATGGGAAGAGGAGGGATTAATATATTTTCAGAAAACAGTGAGTATGTTGGGGCTTCCCAGGTGGTTCATTGGTAAAGAATTCACCGGCAGTGCGGGAGACTCAGGTTTGATCTCTGGGATGGGAAGATCCTCTGGAGGAGGAAAGGGCAACCCACTCCAGTATTCATGCCTGGAGAATCCCATACACAGAGGAACCTGGGGAGCAGTAGTTCGTGGGGTAGCAAAGAGTCAGACTTGCTCATATGACTACGTTAGTGTTGTCAAAGTTGCAACCTAAATATAAAAGCACTGGGTATAGAGACCAGAAAACAAAAATGTAAAGAAAAAATGTGATCCGTGCGCCTCTAGTGTTGTTCAGGAAAGAGGACGCCTCCCTGCAGCAGGCATGGCCCAGGGACCAGCATAAAATAAGAAACCCCACCCGATCCCCGTGCTCAGTCCAGTTGGAAAGGCAGGTAAACAAACTCACTGTAAAAGAAAAGTTTCTTCCTGATATTCCTGCATGTGTTTTCATGCCCATAAAACACAGCTTTCTATTTGCTGAGCTGAAAGTCCATACTTGGACTAAAACAGTGTTGCAATTAACAGCTTTCTATTCAAAAAATGTTTTCTATGCCTGCCGGTTCTTACTTCTAGGCCTGGGTCTGGAACCGTCCCTCCTTGGCTCCAAGGTCCCCCTCCCCAGTTCACCTAGCACATCCTTCAGGGTGGTTTACAGTCATGTTCCCATAGCAACCAGCCATGGCTACTTCACCATCATCCTCAAAACTGGCTCCCTGAGGATCAAGGTCACCTGGGACTCTAGAATGCACTTTCTCTGCCTGACCCCAGACCTACTGAGTCAGCAGCTCTGGGAGCAGGACCCAGCAATGAGGATTTCACAAACTCTCCAGGTAAAAAGGATCCTGCTAACCCAAAGAACCACGGTTTCACTGCCATTTCTGATTCAAGTGGCTGTAGGCACCAGATGTGCAGAAACCACACCTCCAATCACACTCGTGTTCCCAGTGTCTGGCCAGTACCAGTTCAGTTCAGTTCAGTTGCTCAGTCGTGTTCGACTCTTTGTGACCGTGTGGACTGCAGCATGCCAGGCCTCCCTGTCCTTCACCAACTTCCAGAGTTTACTCAGACTCATGTCCATCTAGTCGGTGATGCCATCCAACCATCTCATCCTCTGCCATCCCCTTTTCCTTCAATCTTTCCCAGCATCAGGGTCTTCTCCAATGAGTCAGTTCTTCGCATCAGGTGGCCAAAGTATTGGAGTTTCAGCTTCAGCATCAGTCCTTCCAATGAATATTCAGGAATGATTTCCTTTAGGATGGACTGGTTGGATCTCCTTGCAGTCCAAGGGATACCAGGTGGTCAATAAATATTTTTTGAGTGAACAAAACACTGATTGAAATAGCTTTCTAAAAGACATTGCTTCTTCCACTAAATTTCTTTCAAACCACCCACTTAAAACACCCTCAAAATATCATATAAAGTTTAAATAAAGAATTCATCCTGTGACAGATGATAGATGAACCTTCTTTAAAGTGCTCATCACGTACTTCCTTTCCTAATGGTTCCCAGAGGCTTCTAGCAACTGACGTAGTTGTACCAATGGCTCCCTGCTGAGATGACTTTGCCCCCCAGGGGACATGTGGCATGTCTAGAACCAGTTTTGGTTTTGACAGTTTTGACGGGGCTGCTTCTTGCTTCTAGAGAGTAGAAGACAAGGATACAGCTAAACATCCTGTGCTGCCCAGGATAGCTCTCCAAAGAACTGCCTGGACCCAAGGGCCGAGAGTGCCAAGGCCGAGAAACCCTCGTCTATGAGTGATTCCAAAGTACAGTGACTCGTGGTAAGCATGGAGTGTACATTTCTGAGAGGTGGAGGGTCAGCCATGGACCACTGTAGAGCATCTCTTCACACTGCACTCTTCAATCCGATAGTTCCCAAACATGTTCCTCCTGAGAACATTCTTTTTTGTTTTCCACTTCACTCTCATATGCTTTGAAAGGCAATCTTCCAAAGATAGAAGAGTACAAAGCTAATGCAGAGAAGCACTGAGCAATTATTCAGTGCCCTTGCATTCAGCCTCCTGCTAAAAGTCTTCAAGACTGAGAAGGGAAAACAGCAAATGAAGTGGGAGGGAGATTGGGACACCTAGGTCCATTCATCCTGGTTCACGTCTGTTGCCATTGAGCAATTATTTGGGGGTTGTTTTAATACACTGTTTCACCTTCATTCGAACTCTCCCATGTGCCCCTAAGGGCTTCAAAGCTCCCAGTTAGCTCAGTGGTAAAGAGCCGGTGCTCTGGGACAACCCTGAGGGATGGGATGGGGAGGGCGGTGGGAGGGGGTTCAGGAAGGGGGATACATGTACAGCCATGGCTGATCACATCAGTTGCCGAGGTCCAGCTCTGGTGGATCCAGGGAATTCGAAGCAGGGATGGCGCTGGTGAGGAGAAACTTATTTGTTAATATAGAAATATAAGATTAGATTAGGAAGAAATAGTATAGTAGGAAAATTAAGTGGAGAAAAGAGACTGAATAACTTGGTTTATGTAGAGAGCCAATAAAGTTCCAGACAAGGAGCTTGCACCATCTATGTTAGGCCACCGGCGTCCCTTTGAATATCAGAGAGTGCCCCACCTTGGACTCCCTCTCTCATGGATCTTAGAAGCTGGAGCAAGTAAGTAGACATGGCGAGTCTCCACGCCCCAGATGAGAATTCAGCCAAAAGGGGAGAAAAGAACAACATGGGGAAGCCTAGCATCGGTACAAGACTCCAAAAACTATTTTTAAAAATCAGCTTATATACCCCAAGTTGTACATAAAGAATTAATGGAATATGCAGAGTTATGCAGGGGCAGAAGTCCTGACCCTCATTGAAACCAGGCTTTCTTTTTGCATACCCTCCTGTATACAAAAGGTCTCAGGATGCAGGATGCTTGGGACTGCTGCAAGGAGAGGACCCAGAGAGATGGTATGGGGTGGGAGATGGGAGGGGATTCGTGTTTGGGAACGCATGTACACTCGTGGTGAATTCATGTCAATGTTTGGCAAAACCAATACAGTAATGTAAAGTAAACTAAAGTTAAAATAAAAATTAAAAAAAAAAAAGGAAAAAGGTCTCAGGTGGTTTACATTATCTTCTGGCCAAGAGGCCTGTTAACATTTTTATGGCTCTCTCCCTGGATAATTTGTCCAGAGAACTCCTTTTCCCTAGAAGTGGTTTTTCTTTACTCTGCATCACCCTCAAAGTACTAAATAAAGTTACATTCCTGTAGAACAAAGGTGCAGTGGGTTATAACAAAGAAAGTACTTAAAGATCTAATGTTGCTAATACCAGGTCTACTATCTGTTTTTCTATATACCAACTATATCTATAAATAAAAGATATGAAAATTTGGCAGCAAGTATTGGCTCAACAAATGAAACCTTTAATCAGTCCTATTCTAATGATTTTGACTCCTCGGAAGCCCCTACATTCCTAGGATGTTTTAAGCTTCCTGTGCCTCCCTCGGGAGGCCTCAAACAATCACATGCACAGCTGTACGAGTCCTGCAGGCAGGCTAGAAAGCCATCAGAGGGGTTTGGGATTGAAACACTCATATTAGGCCCAGGGGATTTATTATCTAAAAGCTCTAATTTTTTCCAGAAAAAGGTGGTAGGGGGAAAGCCCCCTGTTTGACAGAAGAGTGGGTGGAAAGCATAACACAGTAAAGCAGGCAGACTCTGGTCTTGGGGGGTGGATGCTCAGGAAATTCCAGGGGGAACCCCTGAAGCCTGATCACGTCCTTGTGTTTTGTCAGGCTTCCTTCTGCATGACCTTGTCACAGGCGGGATTCCTCACGCTGGCCCCTGGCAGTCAATGTAAGGCAAAACCCACAATATGTAAAGTAATTAGCCTTCAATTAAAATAAATAATTGATTTTAAAAATTCACATGCAATGAAGGAGCCACAGGAGATGCAAGTTTGATCCCTGGGTTGAAGAGTCCCTGGAGGAAGGCATAGCAACCCAATCCACTATTCTTGCCTGGAGAACCCCATGGACAGATGAGCCTGGCGGGCTACAATCCATAGGGTCACAAAGAGTCAGCCACCAGTGAAGTGACTTAGCGTGCGCGCGCGCGCACACACACACACACACACACACACACCCCTAAACGGACTGCTTTTCAGATGAACAAGTGCCGTGTAGGCATCCCAGATGTAGGAGGTCTGTATGTGGCCGCTGAATCAAAATGATGCTCAGAGGTCCAACACACTCCGATTACCATCTCCATATAAAAAGCCATTTGAGGCAAAACCAGGATTCTAGCTGCTTGCAAAGTCTGTTATGCCGCTGAGGAGAAGTGAGGGACTGCTGAAGACTTAGCACAAGCTCTATCTGATGGGAAACACAAACAAAAAACCTGCGGAAGGTGAGTGGATTCGGTTATTGTCACCAGGTGGTGAGTTTTGCCTTGGACCTGGTGATATAATGGCGTAATTTAAAGTGTAATAGTTTGGTTGGAAAACAGGTAAGAGTAACTAGAATGACCTTTTTGGGCTTTGTGACTTTCTGAAAGTCAATGCTGGTGGTGATAATTTAAGATATATAAAACCTTCATTGGTCCTAAGAACTTGACGTTATTCTTTCCAAAGAATTATTCACACAGTGTAACCAAAATGTGTGATTTAGCATCTTCTCTTGCCAGAATCTTATCCCTTTGTTGACAGCATACTACTAAATTTTATACTTAAATCTTTTGTAATTCAGAAGTGTGTAATGAATGTCTTAAAACCTAACCATGATAAATAAAAATGTATTTGGACTATTCTGATATAAATTGTATCTATGAGAAAAGAAAATGTGTTAAAGATCTAGAAATATTGTTTCTAAATGAAATGAAAAGTGACATTTTGGAGACTAGACACTTAAAAATTACTTCTTTCAATACTCAATCGTGCACTTGATTATTAGTATATCTCAATTTCATGTTGTTTTTTCTTAGTAGAAAATAAATATTTAATAATAAATTTGATTTACATTGGTGCCGACTGGGATATCATGCCAATAAATTTTGAAGAACCAGCTAACAGCAGAGTACAGAGAAATACAATGTCACTTCATCACAGCAGAAATAAAAATACAGTCTTTCAATTTTTCATGACGTTTAACCATCCTTTTCTAAACTCAATGAATCTAAAGTATAGGGCTTGAGGAAAATAATTAAAGTGTGGACATTTTGAGTTATTTTGATATTTGGAATGAGAGCTTGTCCACCTTACCAGTCCTCATCCATCAAACTCTTTTTTTTTTTTTCCTTTAACTTGAAGTGACCTTAAAGTTATTAAGACACAGTCACCTTGAAAGACCAGTTCTAAAACTTGGATAAGCAGCCATTTGTTTGAGATTTCCTTGATGTATAGATTAAGGTCACAGGCTTATTCAATTTCAGTGGAAACTGAAGCCATTGAGAATGATGTGAGCTGGACATAAAATGTCCTGTCCTGAAAGGCACTATTTTGATGGATCAGATAGACATAACCAAGAAGTCTCCTCATGGCTGTTTCCAGAAACATTGTAGGAAGCAAGAAGCAAAAGCTATGCTGTTGGAAAAAATGCACACAATCTTACTCATGATAACCTTGATTCGAAATGATGCATCGGGTGCCACATACATTATCTCCAAAAGATGCTCGTATTATGCTTATAACATCCTCTCTTCTTTCCAGAGGCCAGTCTGAAAAGCTGTTTCAATAACAGTGACACTACTCAAGTTATTTTGATTACCAAATTATTGACAGAGGCCCACTGTGTGCAAAACGCAATGCTAGATGGTCTGTAAGTGAGTGAATGGCCTGGTTGTAACTGCACAGATACAAATCTGTCAGTAAGAAATGACTGGCATACTAAAGAACTGAATTTACCTTCCTCTGCAAAAGTGTGTCCAAACTGCGGTCCCCAGGTCAGCAGCATCGCCTCATCTGCGAACCTGTTAGGCATGCAAATTATTGAGCTCACCACACACCTACTGAGTCAGGAAGTCTTGAGGTGGTACCCAGCAGTCTGCCTTCTAAGAAACCTTCCAGGTGATTTTGGTGTGCATTAAAGTTTGTGAACTTTTTGCTACAGTAGTAGTTCTCCAAATATGACTGCGTGATCCTGGGGAACCCTGAGATTTTTAGGGCTGGAAGGCTCACTACACAATACTAAGATGCTGTATGCCTTTTGTGCTGTGGCAACATGTGCCCTCTTGGTATAAAAATAAAGATAGATGACACTGATTCTTCAGCACTAACAACAGGGATACCAAACTGTATCTGTAGTCAATGTATTTTTCAGCAGCACAAGCATGCAATCCAAAAATCCTCTATTTTATTTAAATATGTTGATTGCATAGTAAAAGTAATAATCATGTATGAAAACTTGACCCTTGAGTAAGTGCTGTTTATTATTCTGTGTGTTGAAATGGCAAGAATGCTCGAAGCACTTTTACTGGGAGTCCAAGTCAGATGACTGTCTAAAGGAAAAGTACTAGTAATAATCAAGTTGTGAGCTGAACTAGTAGTTTTTGTTTTTTTTTTTCCCATAGAATGATGCTTTTACTTGAAAAAAGGACTGACAGGCAAACTATGGTTACTCAGACATGGGTATCTGACAGATATTTTGTCCAAAATGGATAAAATGAGATCAACGAAAGGAAGACAGTTGACAGGATTTGTTGCCAAATGTTGAGCTGAGGACAAAACTTACAACTTTAGACATCTGGTGTTCACCCTTGGGCACTTAATAGTTTCCCAATACTCAAAGAGTTTTCTGATTAGATCAGTGATTACAATGAAAGTGATTTTTAAATATCAGTATGAATATGTGTTAATTGTATAAGTTATCAAGTTGTAAGATGTCATATATCAAAGTTATGCACCAGTAACCCACCTGCCAATGTACGATACATAAGAAAAGAGTGTTTGATTCCTGGATCTGGAATATCCCCTGGGGAAGGAAATGGCAACCCACTCCAGTAGTCTTGCCTCGGAAATCCCGTGGACAGAGGAGCCTGGTGGGCTACAACCCATGGAGTCACAAAGAGTTGGATACGACTGAAGCGACTTCGCACACAGTACGCACAGAAATCCAAAGTGCAAACTAATCCAAAGGCTTTCAAAGCAGTAGCACATGGAGAGTTTAAAGGTATGATTTCAGGTTCCATGTTTCACCTGACCATTCCAAATTGATCCTTTGTTGAGTTTCGTTGAAGTGGCAAAGAAGAACATCCAGAATACTCTCAAAAGGCTATCATAGTACTCCTCTCTTCTTAAACCTCATACCTGTGTGAGGCCAGATTTTCTTCCCCTGTACTTAGACCAAAACAATGGGTCACAGTCTATGGAATGCAAAGCAGATATGAGAATCCAGCTGTCTTCTATTAAACCTGATGATAAAGAGATTTGCATCTTATACAACAATGTCATGCTTCTCACTGTCTTATGGGTTGGAAAATGAGGCTATTTTCCATACATAAATGTTGTTTTATTGTTAGTGGCCTGTCACTAAGTCATTTCCAACTCTTTTGCAATCGCATAGACTATAGTCCACCAGCTCACGGGATTTCCCAGGCAAGAGCACTGGAGTGGGTTGCCATTTCCTCCTCCAGGGAATAGATCTCCCCAGCACAGGGACTGAACGTGCATCTCCTATGTCTCCTGCATTGGCAGGCAGATCCTTTACCACTAAGCCACCGGGGAAGCCCATATGTTGTTTATCTTTATATGTATATATTTATACGCATAAAAAGAGAACTAGAGTTCATCGTCCATACCCATTATAATTCCAGCTCAGTAATGCTAGGAATTTTTTCTCTTTAATTTACTGCTATATCTCCAGCACCTAGAACAATGTGGTAGGTTCTCAACAAATGCTTGTTGAATGAATGAATACATAACTGCAGAAATGAATTGAAAGGCAGAGAAAGAATGAAAGGAAGGAGGGAGAAAAAGAGTCAAGGCAACCTCGCAGGAACTTGTCACTTTCCCCCAAATATTTTATAAACACGTATGAACAGAAAAATATTTTATAGAAGATAGGAAGCCTGGGTCTACCTTCAACTTATGGCCAACTTCTGAATTTCACAGCATTTCTTAGTGACACTGTCTTTCAGAATACAACATCCCGCTTATTTTCAGACGTTTCACAACTAAATGAGATTATGTGATTCTACACATATTCTTCAGAATGAATATCGTTGAAATTCAAGATGTCACCATGATAATTACTTTATTTTGCTCACACTGCTTTGAATCATGTGATGCCAACAACGGACACCTTGCAAAGGCTCCTCCACAAAGCAGTAATCCATCTTTGCAAATCTAAAAGTTGCATTTTCTGAGAAATGTAAATCATCATAGATTTCTCCAGAAGATGCTGTTTCAAATTCTGAAAGCTGACAAAGACCTTTACACGGGTTTGATTTGCTATTTTCTATAGAAAAGGCCTCTTGAGGATGTGATAGCTGCTCTCAGAATGAAGAGTAATTGCTTAATACTTCATGTTTACAACAGAGAATCGCTGTTTTGTCATTTAGGCACGCAGCACTGCTGTTCTACACAATGCAATGCATCAGAAAAGATTCAATAATCATTTCCTAACCAGTATTAATTTGACTGACAATAGACCGTAGGGTGTAACTGTTGAAAAAAAATTCCCAACAACTGATGTTTTCAATTCCGCATTCTTTCGAGCAAATAAAATATGTAAATACTTAGAATGAATCTGATGCAAAAAATTTTCCAAATGCCTCACAAGCATTCTTTCGTTCATCTTCACATCCAGGTGGCAGGCAGACAGTATTATCTCACCATTCAAGATGGGGAACAAAAAGCAAGAGCCCTTCAGCTATGGAGCCAGTAATAGACAGTAATGATGGTCAGCTGGTGTGTTCATGTCAGACCCTATTTTCAGATCCCTCTACATAATTTCCTTAGAATGGTTCTGCCTCTTTAAATCATCATTATCAATATTTATTTTCAGAAACTTCTAAAGTAGTCATCATCTCATGCCTCTCAAAGATTTCTCCTCCTGAAGTTCAAAAAGACATTGAACTCAAGCTAGGAAACAGAAGTTAACTTGCTTTTAGCTGCGTATAATCCTGTGAAATCTCCAAAATAAAATTCTGCACCGATGTTTTATTCTATGCTTAAGGGAACGGGATGCTCATTCATCATTTTCTCCATCACCGTTAACTCTGGGTAAAAGGTGAGGTCAGCACCGTGTGTCTCCTGGGGCCTCAAGGCTTAACTGCGTGCTTGTATCCCTCCCCAGGAATGAATGGTGAAACCAGAGGTGATGACGTTTCCGTGAGAACCTGAGTATTTTAAACAGTTTCCAGGACTGACTGCATCACCCAGTAACAGTATCAGTAATATTTTTGAAGATGATGCTAAGGAGGCCGCTTTCCATAGGGATAAAAGTTGGGGAAGAGATTGGAACAAAGAAAGAACTCAGTCAAATGGCTGCCCAGTTCCCTGGTAAAGAATCTGCCTGCCATTGCAGGAGACAAAGGTTCAGTCCCTGAGTAGGGAAGATCCCCTGGAGAAGGAAATTGCTATTCACTGTAGTGTTCTTACCTGGGAAATCCCATGGACAGAGGAGCCTGGTGGGCTACAGTCCATGGCATCACAGAGTCAGACGGGACCTAGGGATGAAACCACCATCACCACCAAGTCTCTATGTCAAAGTCAAGGGTCAGCAGGATGATTTAGTTACAGTAGCAGAAAAAGCCCCTGTGAGGAGGTAAATGCAGCAAGAAAGGCTTCCATGAATGATTTAATAACTTAGGAGCTGACACAGACCTGGGCAGTGGATTGGCATTTACTTATTAATTTATTTTTAAAAATAAGTTGTTGAAATATAATTAATTTACAATGTTGTGCTCATTTCAGGTGTACAGCAAGGTGATTCAGATACAGATACTTCTCAAAATTCTTTTCTATTATTGTTGATGTTTGGTTGCTAAGGTGTGCCCTACTCTTTGTAACCTCATGGACTGCGGCATGCACGCTTCTCTGTCCTTCATTATCTCATGGAGCTTGCTCAAACTCATGTCCACTGAGTCAGTGATGCCATCCAACCATCTCATCCTCTGTCACCCCCCTCTCCTCCTGCCTTCAATCTTTCCCAGCATCAGGGTCTTTTCCAGTGAGTTGGCTCTTTGCATCAGGTGGCCAAAGTATTGGAGCTTCAGCTTCAGCATCAGTCCTTCCGATGAATATTCAGGGATGATCTCCTTTAGAATGGACTGGTTGGATCTCCTTGCATTCCAAGGGACTCTCAAGAGTCTTCTCCAACACCACAGTTCGAAAGCATCAGTTCTTCAGCACTCAGCCTTCTTTATGGTCCAACTCTCCCATCCATACATGACAACTGGAAAAACTATGGCTTTTCCATTATCTACTAAGTCGCTTAAGTCGTGTCCAACTCTGTGCGACCCCAGAGACGGCAGCCCACCAGGCTCCCCCATCCCTGGGATTCTCCAGGCAAGAACACTGGAGTGGGTTGCCATTTCCTTCTCCAATGCATGAAAGTGAAAAGCGAAAGTGAAGTTGCTCAATCATGCCCGACTCTTAGTGACCCCATGGACTGCAGCCCACCAGGCTCCTCCGTCCATGGGATTTTCCAGGCGAGAGTGCTGGAGTGGGGTGCCATTGCCTTCTCCTTTCCATTATAGGTTATTACAAAATACTGAGTAGAGTTCCCTGTGCTGCACAGTAGGTCCTTGTTGGCTATCTACTTTATATATGAGTATGTGTGTTTTACATTTAAGACCAAAAAAAAATGGATGGGGTGGGGGGGGGCAATGCTAGTTCTTCAGGATTGGAAGCTGGAATGAAGCAGAAATTTCTGTGAAGACCTTTGACCCCTGATTTCAGGAAACACAGGTGGCTTCTGATTTTCACACTGGCCTGACTTTCACTGAATGTCTAAAGCAGCCTTGTGTCCGCTGATTGTCCATGTGGTGTGAGCAGGTTGCAGCCTCCTTGAGCACAGACGAGAGGGCTGAGTCCCACAGATACTGAGTCCTGGAGCCCTTGCTCCAGGACTTGCTTGCTCTCCCGCAAATCTGGTGTGAACGGGAGGATGATGATGCCTCGGAGTGGCCACTCAGAACTTCAAACATGTGAAGAACACTTTCTGAACATTCCACTGTCATACCCACACTCCAAGAGAGAGGGCCTGCTGCTGTGCCCCAGTGTGTCATGCCAGCTGGCATCTCATTTCCAGCACTGCCAGTGTCAATGCTTAATGCACATGAATGAGAATGGGGCATTTGCTATTAGAAATAGGCTTCCTTTAATTAGAATTTTTTATACTCGACTCTCCCAGTTTATGAACCCTTGTGATGGATATAGTTTCACTTAGATAATTGCTTGGGATGAGTGAATACCCCAATATTTATTTTGCAGGGATGTCAAGGAGTTATGAATGGACACAAATAGTTCCAGTGGGCAGGCGCTTTAATTACTAAACCAGTTTCCCACGGTTTCCGGTGTGTGAGACCAGTGCCAGGGCTCTGTGGCCTTGTAAGTGATGCACTGACAGATGTTAGGGACAGTCCCGAGAGAAGAACAGATGTAGGGAGGGGAGAGTGGCTGTTTTATCTCCTTTTTATGTCACAGTATCTCCCCTCCTCCATCATAAAGACGGGGATCAAATCCATTCATTTGCATAAAACGGCCTTTCCCTCTGGGGCTGATAGTTTAATCTCAAGCATTTACTGACCTTGGTTTAATAGATTCCCTCTCCTGGGAATTTTCTTGGGAGATGAATATTCTTCAACCTTGGATATTCATTGGAAGGACTTATGCTGAAGCTGAAGATCCAATACTTTGACCACCTGGTGCAAAGGGTTGACTCATTGGAAAAGACCCTGATGCTGGGAAATACTGAGGGCAGGAGGAGAAGGGGGTGATAGAGGTTGGATGGCATCACCAACTCAATGGACATGAGTTTGAGCAAACTCCAGGAGATACTGAAGGACAGGGGAGCCTGGTGTGCTGCAGTTCATGGGGTCCCAAAGAGTCAGACATGATTTAGGAACTGAACAACAACAAATATTCTTAAACCACGAAAAGGACCAGTCTAGAGCTACTCTGTACATCCTGAATATCAATTGATAAAATAACCAAACATCTCCACATCTTTTGGTAGACAGCAGCCCTTAGAAAGTGGCAGCTCATCACACCTCAGGAAATAGAGTTAATGTCCACCAAGAGTCTTTTGAGGTCCTGATATCAACCTGGCCTCTGTTTTTATCCGAAATTTCTTGTGCCTTGTTGACTGTTAAACATTTGGAATATGACTTCCCAGTGCCTCATTCCACCCCCCAAACTTAAATCCTTGAATGCCATCTGCGGGCCATAGGAACGCATGGGTATCTTTTACCTTCCGTATCGACATCCATCCAGCCGGGCAGTCCTGGCAGGGAAAGTGGAAGGCAGGTGCCATGGTAACCTTGAAATATATTAAGTCTTGGCACAGCAGGCAGGAGAGTGGACCCTCTAGGTTTGGTGCTGTTCTGTTTTATTAAACAGTCACGTGAGCGTGACCATGTTCCCAGGTATTTTGACAAGTGCATGCTTCATGTCCCTTAATCCTCACACGAGTTAAGGTGTTATAATGCCCATTTTACAGATGAGTACAATAGTTTTGCCTCCCTCCTAAGGAACATGGGATGTCATCCCTATTCTAAGTAGGCCCCAAGATTCCTGCCCTCATGGACATACACTGTACAATCTGGTTCCCTTGAGCTGGGCCAAGATCTGTGAAGATGATAAAATCTCAGTCCCATTAATAGGTGACATCATATGGTAAAAGGGAAGATATTTGTAAATGTCATTAGGCCCCTAATCTGTTGACTTTAAGCAAAAGGGAGGTTATTCTGAATAGTTTCCATCAAGATTTGCTGACAATAGTCCTGGCTTTCAAACTTGCATTGTTCAATCCCCTTGTCCTATGACTGTCAAAATAAACTTTCAAAGAAATAATCGATTGAGTAACTCCCAGGCTAACAACTTTCTGTTGGCTTCCAGGATATAAAATGTAGACTCTTGGCGACAAGGACCTGAGCTCTGACCGACCCTTCTTCTGGCAGCTGTTTCCCCTCACCATCAGGTCCTACCTTCCCCAGACTTGTTGACCTCTTTTTTAAAGCTAACTGATTAAGTCTTTACTAAAGTATAGTTGATTTACACTGTTGTGTTAGTTTCAGGTGGACAGCAAAGCAATTCAGTTGTAAATAGATAGATAATAGATAGTGGATGCTTCTTCAGATTCTTTGGCCATACATTTCCTATGTACGCAAAACACAGAAAGCAAACTTATGGGGAAAGGTGGAGGTAGGGATATATTAGGAATTCGGGGGTGACATATAAACACTACTATATGTAAAATAAGCAGCTAGGACCTACTGTATGGCACAGGGAACTATACTCGGCATCTTATAATAATCCATGACTGAAAATAATGTAAAAAGGAGAACTCTTTATGTATATAACTGAATCACTTTGCTGTACACCCGGAACTGACATGACATTTTAAAATCAACTATACTTCAGTAAAAACAAACAAACCAACCTGAGATGTCCATCAGAAATCCCATGGAGATAAGGAGATCTAAAAGGCACTGAGTACTGACAATGGGCCAAGCATGTTTTAAGCATTTCACACATATTAATTCACTCAGTCTTTTAAAGCCAGAGATAGGTATTTCGATTCCAGCTACCAAAGGAGGGATGGCTTCCCAGACGGTTCAGTGGTAAAGAATCTGCCTGCCAACGCAGCAGCCACAGGAGCTGCGGGTTCAATCCCTGGGTCGATAAGATGCCCTGGAGGAGGACATGGCGACCCACTCCAGTATTCTTGCCTGGGGAACCCAGGACAGAGGAGGCTGGCGGGCTCCAGTCCATGGGGTCGCACAGAGCCGGACAGGACTGAGCGTGGGTGTTCGTGAATAAAGGAGGGAGCCGAGACCCCGAGGAGCTGTTGGGGCAGTGACTGTCGTCAGAGGGAATGAGCGTGGGCAGTCCTGACCCTGCTCCAGGGCTGCCGCCGCTCAGATGGCCGGGTCCCAGCGGGTGGGCGAGCCTAGAACTCAGGGCTGAGGTTGGACCAGAAGAGGTAAGCATGGGAGTCATCAGCCTAGAGATGCTGGTCAAGCCGAGGGCTCCAGCTCAACAGCCAGGCAGTCTGCAAGAAATGAAGCACCGACTCCGTCAGCCTCACCATGTCCACACTTTACATGCATTTCGTTTTGTTTTCAAACAATCTGAGGAGGCAGTTATGCTATCCACACTCTACAGATGAAAACATCAAGGTTCATAAAAGCTAATAATCTGGCCTCAGTCAGACGGCTAGAGAATTCATATCCTGGGCCGTCTTGCTCCTGGTGTGCGCACGTGTGCTAAGTTGTGCAGTCACGTCCAGCTCTTCTGCAACCCTATGGACTGTAGCCCACCAGGCTCCATGGGATTCTCCCAGCAAGAATACTGGAGTGGGTTGCCATTTCCTTTCCCAGGGGATCTTCCTGATTCAGGGATCAAAACCACATCTTCTGCATTGCAGGCAGTTTCTTCACCACTGCTCCACCTGGGAAGCCCGCATGTCAAATTGGTGTTTTTGGACTTAGGAAGACCCATGCAAAAGTGAATTGCTAAGAAAGGGCACAACAAATCGAGAATAAAAATAAACTCCAAGGCTGCAGCCAGTAAAACCTCTCCAACTTTCTTCCTATCGTGGCTTCCGGTCCCATCACTTCATGGCAAATAGATGGGGAAACAGTGGAAACAGTGGCTGACTTTATTTTTCTGGACTCCAAAATCACTGCAGATGGATGGTGATTGCAGCCATGAAATTAAAAGATGCTTACTCCTTGGAAGGAAAGTTTTGACCAACCTAGACAGCATATTACAAAGCAGAGATATTACTTTGTCAACAAAGGTCCGTCTAGTCAAGGCTATGGTTTTTCCAGCGGTCATGTATGGATGTGAGAGTTGGACTATAAAGAAAGCTGAGTGCCAAAGTATTGATGCTTTTGAACTGTGATGTTGGAGGAGACTCTTCAGAGTCCCTTGGACTGCAAGGAGATCCAACCAGTCCATCCTCAAGGAAATCGGTCCTGAGTATTCATTGGAAGGACTGATTTTGAAGCTGAAACTCCAATCCTTTGGCCACCTGATGTGAAGAGCTGACTCATTGGAAAAGACCCTGATGCTGGGAAAGATTGAAGGCAGGAGGAGAAGGGGATGACAGAGGATGAGATGGTTGGATGGTATCACCGACTCAATGGGCATGGGTTTGGGTAGACTCCGGGAGTTGGTGAGGGACAGGGAGGCCTGGTGTACTGTGGTTCATGGGGTCATAAAGAGTTGGACACAACTAAGCGACTGAACTGAAATGAACTTTCTTCCAGGACTGGCAAACAGGATGATGCAAAGTCCAGTTGACCAAAGGGCATGTCTGAATCTCCAGGTATTGAGTAACTGGAAAGATATACTCAAGAGCATAACTAGTTTCTTTGGATGCATTTACAAACATATAAATTTCCAATGAAATTAAAGAAGGATTTTCTGTGTTTATCAAAAGGTAGAATAGGTTTACAAAAAGTAAAGATAAAACAAACAAACTTAAAACTGCCCTGGCATCCATGGTGGCAGAGAACTTAAGCCACTGGAGAATTCCCAAATCACATTAAAAAAAGCCCAACTTTCACACTTGAAAGGATTGAGATTATGTCGCTAACCAGTGGAATGTATCTGTTTGACATGGTTTGGGTAAATCCAGAGAGTACTTTGGGATAAACGTTATAAACCACATGCTTTGTAAGTCTTACCCCCACCCCCCAAAAATAAAAACCAACCTTTCCTAACTCACTTCTCCTTCCTTGGAAATGACCAAGGGAGACTTTCCACTGAAGAAGGTGATCCTTTTCCCTAGAGGAAACTGTTGTCTCCCCTCTGCACACCCCCGCTGCCCCCAGAACAGCTGACTCTGGTCCTCTCATTAAGAGGTACCCTCAAAGCGTGCTTCAAGAAACAAGACCTGTAATTACACGTCCTCAAAATGATAGCTCGATAGAAATGACAGATTGGGCGCCTCCGTTCTGTTGTTTTGTCTACGTGACACCAAACAGCCTCCTTGGCTCATACTTTCGCTGGATTAATTGGTCACATCTGTTACGGAAATGTCAGGCACGCCCTGGCTTTGCAGCGCGGCACCTCTTGAGGGAGGTGGGGTGAGCAGGCCAGTGCTCCCTAGGGCTGTCACGTTGGAAGGTGGGCCGTGAAGTCCTCTGTCCCCAGGGCTGCTCAGTAACTGGTCAGGGACCAGGATATCCCCTTCAGCCTCCCTCAAGGGGCAGGAAACTATTTTAACAGAGCTCGAGGCAAAACTAAAACAACACACCCTTCACCCCACTCTGTTCTGTCTTCCAGGTCCTCTCCACGCTGCCAAGCCGACTCCGTTCCCAGCGCCTCCAGATCAGTGTCCTCCAATTGCATCTGCATCCTTCCCTTTCTTCCTTCACTTTTCTTGCTCTACCTTTTATTGGAGGGCAGTCGATTTCCAGTCCTGCTCATTTCAGGTGTCAAGCACGGTGAATCCGTCATACAAATACACGTACCCACTTTTGTTGAAGTTCTTTTCCCGTTAGGCCCTCACGAGCACTGAACAGCATTCCTGGCTGCACAGTAGGTCCTTATTAGTCATCTGTTTTATATATATAGGAGAGTGTGTATGTTCTTGTTGTATTTTAAAAATAGAACAATCATTCACTCTTTGAGCCAATACTCAGATGCTGCCTCCTGTAATTATTTAACAGCTTTATGTATGTTTGTTCTCAATAATCTTATTGATCATACAAATCATGACATACTTAACTGGGGTCGCGGTCCTCCCTGTCTTGTCTAACCTCATACTAAATACAAGTAATTATTCAATAAAATGACTTCTAAATGGATGAAATATGTGTTCTCTCCGTTTCTGAGAATTCCTAGATGGAATTTCTAGAGTTTCTGAAGTCCGTCTGAGTGATGGGTTCTCCTCTTCAAGATCCTGCCTCTAAACTCTATCTGGAATGACATCAAAGACCAAACTTCAGAACTGCCAAGGCCCAGTGTTCTGTTTATTTTCTTTGACTCTGTGTGCATTACGACTTCATCACATCATTCTTCCTTTCTTGAAATACCCACATTCTATACAGTTCTTGCCTGGAGAATCCCAGGGACGTGGGAGCCTGGTCGGCTGCCCTCTATGGGGTCGCACAGAGTAGGACACGACTGAAGCGACTTAGCAGCAGCAGCAGCAGCAGTCTTAGTTTGACCTTTCGCTCACCTTTGATGGGAGTGCTATTTCAGAAAACTGTATTTCAACCACATCTACAACCCATACTTTCCATTCTATGGAAATAATAAAACTTACTAAAGCATTTCATTAACAACTTTTCATCTCTTTCATAATTTTATGTGCACCTACCTAAAATGTCTCATAATCCTTCACTGATGAGTCTCCTTTATGCCAACCCGCAAGAAATCTCTGTTATTACAAATATCTTGGTCTGTTTTTTTCCCCTAGACTCAGTCATCAGTTCTGGCTAAAAATCTTATTCTTAAAAGCAATTGACCTACCACTAGTTCAGTTTGACTGCAAACACAAGTTCAGCTATTAAATCACTGTAAAAAATGGAGTAAGTTTCTTGTAGATAATCCGTAATAAAGGTTCTTGACCTGAGATGTTTATATTCCCTAGAAGTTGTAAGCAGGATTCTCTGTGTGTGTGTGGATATATTATTTTTCTGGCTAAAGGACAATATCTTTATCAGTTTATCACAAAGCTCTGTGACTCCAAAAGAATAGTGAATCTTCTCGAAATAGGTGCTGAAGCAGGAGCAGAAACAAGACAAGATCCAGGATTTTGGAAATTTCAATTGACATTTTCATCTCCTGGGTTCACAGATGTGTCCTGCATTGGCGATAATATATAAATACTTAATTTTAAAATAAGCAGACGTATAGTTTTTACAGAAAGTTTAAGGAAGCTATTGACTCTGAATCCTCATCACTTAATCTAACATAGTTGAAGAGAGTCTAAGAGGATGAGATAGCATCACCAACTCAGTGGACATGAATTTGAGCAAACTCTGGAAGATAGTGAAGGACACGGAATCTTGGCACGCTGCAGTCTACGGGGTCACAAGGAATTGGATCTGACTGAGTGACTGAACAGACACACAAGATAGGGTGCAGGGGATAGGAAGAAAAAAGATTGGACTTAAATATGGAAGTATTTATATAAGAAATCCAGACCCCTTCCAGTAAGTTTACATTCTGACCCCAGGAGGGTCTTAGGACTACATCTTCACTCTTTAACACCGTGAATTTCCTGGACATTATGGACTCACATGTAAAGCCAAAAGTAAAGATATAACTGACCTTCCTTTCATCTATCTTCGCCATCCCAATATCAAGTAAAATTAAGAGTTGATTCTCAAAGAAGACATCACACAGACAAAAACAAACACAAAATATTGAAAGCCCTCGAGGAAGAAAACAAAGAGGAACACAAAATTATCCTCTTTAAAATCTTTTAGCCTCACTGGGACTCAGGCCTCATTTTATCCTAGAAGGGGGAATTAAATTAGATATTCTTTAGGGTCCCTTTCAACTCTCAAATCCTTGGATTTCTGTGATCTTGTGGTTTCATTATTTTTATTTCCAGTTTCAATAAGTGATTTCAGCCTCAGCCTGCTGAGAAATTCTATGTTCATGTTCCTTGCACGACCCTGTAGGGCCCGTGTACCAAGACCCCCAAGGATGCCACCCCCTTTGCTGGCTGAGTGAGTGGTGAATTTCACTGATAGGATTTGCAAGCAAAAGTGCACATGCCCACACAGACGCCTCCTTGTGACAGCAAAGTGGGTGCAGACGTGCACCCCGCCTTTCCTCCATCTCATTGTCCGGGCCATGGGACTTTTAACATGGTGATTGGCAAATGAAAGGCGTGCACAATGCCATCTTGGGAATAATGTGACTCTGGAGCGTCCTGATGTGACAAGACACGGAAGTGCAGCCTGGAGACGGATGCTTGCCAATTACATCGGCAATTACTAAAGTAGTTTTCTCCCGTCTGGATCTGAAGTGGTCGCAGGAGACACATACAGGGCGAAAGTGGGCACCCTTGTGCAGAAACACAGGGTGTCATTTGGGGGACATCAGACAAGTGTTTCAGAAAGTGCCCCTTTGCCCTGTCGTGATGCAAACATCAATGAATATAATGCATACAGCTCCCCTCCCCAGTTGGGGGAAAACACAGCAGACTCATGTCTGTGTTTAGAAGACAGTCCAGCCCCACTGCAGCTGTTAGCATTGCTGGAGAAATAGCGGTTGATAAATGGGTTGCCTTGGGGAAAAAAAGAGAGAGAGACAGTCTGTGTGCCATTTCTCTAAGTCCAGTTACAATGTTATAGGAGGGAAGACAAATCTTTATGGGAGAAGCATTGCTTTTCTTATGTAATAAGAAGCTAGCAGGTGGATGGGAGAGTATAAGGGAAGTAGACTTCCTGGGAGAAATAAACTAATTTGCAGCAATAAAAAGAAATGCTTGGCTCTCCCTCTACCTAGACTAGCATGCACGTCATCAAGCCAGCGCCTTGTTTCTGACTGTTACCTTGCAGGTAAAATGCGAGTAATCATGGCAACTGCTGCTTACTCTTTTTCAAGACTGTTATGAAATAAACACACATTGTTCAGCTACCAAGGTGTTTAAGATTTGCAAGTGAATGTCCCCTTGGGATTATTAATGGGAGTGTGGTCACCATCCCATGGAGAATATGAATGAGGCATCACGGCCCAGCACAGTGTCTCCTGCAGTATGTACACCTTGATCACAAGTCTAGGCAAAGTCGTCTTGTTTTCCACTCAGGAAAAGAATGTTCTCCCATAATCAGCCCTCCCTCCTACAACCTCAGCTTCCTAGACATCTGAGTGGAATAGAGTCTTTCTGTACGTGTAGGCTAAGACGGGTGTGATTGGCAGATGAAGAATAGAGAAGCGTTCTGTATGATTACACTTTATATCTCTGGCCTTATACATCTTCAGAGTTGCTCTTTCTACCTTTACTGTGTAGTCTGCGCTAGTGATAATCAGTTTGTTTCAATTCCTTTGTTGAGTTCAGTCGCTCAGTCGTGTCCAACTCTTTTTGACCCCATGGACTGCAGCACACCAGCCCTCCGTGTCCATCACCAACTCCCGGAGCTTGCTCAAACTCATGTCCATTGAGTCAGTGATGCCATCCAGCCATCTCATCCTCTGTCGTCCCCTTCTCCTCCTGCCCTCAATCCCTCCCAGCATCAGGGTCTTTTCCAATGAGTCAACTCTTCACATCAGGTGGCCAAAGCATTGGAGTTTCAGCTTTAGCATCAGTCCTTCTAAAGAACACCCGGGCTGATCTCCTTCAGAATGGACTGGTTGGATCTCCTTGTGGTCCAAGGGACTCTCAAGTGTCTTCTCCAACACCACAGTTCAAAAGCATCAATTCTTCAGTGCTCTTGTACCAAACACTTAATTGCCAGTGCTTCCTGGAACACTGTGTTGAGGAGGAGTCTAAGTCTGTGAGAGCTCTGAAAGCCTCCTCATCTTTATTATGCTGAGATAAGGCAAATTCTGAGAGGTATTTTCCCCTGGGTCAACTTGGTGACTGCAGTATAAGAGGGAAATGTCAATGAGAAAAGTAGTCATAAGAAGAAGTGTCTTATTGATTTCACAGGTAGGGATAACTTGAAATGCAGAAGCATAAGATTAGAAAGATGACAAAGTTTTTAAAAACTCAAGTTGTTAATTATATTAAGATGTAAATGTTAGTCATTCATTCATGTTGAAATCTTTGCAACCCCATGGACTGTAGCCCACCAGGCTTCTCTGTCAATGGAATTCTCCAGGCAAAATACTGGAGTGGGTTTCCATTTCCTTCTCCAGGGGATCTTCTCCACCCAGGGATCAAACCTGGGTCTCCCACATTGCAGGCAGATTCTTTACCATCTGAGCCACCAAGTGAAGTGGCTCAGTCCTGTCCAACTCTTGCCAACCTATGGACAGACTTTGGCCCACCAAGCTCTTCCATCCATGGGATTTCCCAGGCAATAATACTGGAGTGGATTGCCATTTCCTTCTCTAGGGGATCTTCCCAACCCAGTGATTGAACCTGGGTCTCCTGCATTGCAGGCAGTCCCTTGACCCTCTGAGACACCAGGGAATCCCCTGAGTCACCAGGGAAGTCTTAATTATGTTAAGGCCTCCATTTATTATCAAAAATGACTCATCATTCTTTCTGAAGGCCTTGAGTCTATTGGGCCTAAATAATATGAATTTACTATTTGGACTTTATGGATAACACATCTCTCAGAGCCTTATTAGCATTTACAACCATAAAATGAATGTAACTCTTTTTTTTTTTTTTAACAAGAAAGAAAGAATGAATAATTTGAAGGTTTGTTTTGCTACTAAAATAATTATCTACTCATTACTAGTAGGGGAGGCAGGCATGGGAGGGCAGAGGATGGAAAAGAGCAACGTGGATTCTATTTCGGACTTAATTATCTTGGCATCCATTGGCATAAAATACCCCTGTCAACATTAATTTGTACGCCAGGGTGTGACATGCCAGTCTCCATCTGTGCCGTATTCATCACACAGCCCAGAAAACCACATGCCGAAGAATGGACTCTTTGCAAACTACTATTTAAAGAAAATAGTTAATATTAGAAAAGTAAAGTCTTCAGTTGTGCCCAGAAGAGTGTCAAAAGTACTGTTTACTCCATATCAATCTGTTTTTCATCATGTGATTTCTAAAAAGTAGAACCTACGGACGATTATTATTGTCTGCAGATTAGTTTCCTATGTTAAGATTTCATTTCTCTGATGATGGGCATTTTTTTTTTTCAGAAGTCATTGAAGAGACAAAAGTGAAAACTTCCCCTCCAAACAGCCCACCCAGCAGTTATCTTTTAAGTCAGACTCTGTCTAAAAACTTGATTGAACTGCGATGGACATACCATAAACTGTATATCCTGTAAAGCATACAGACTGATCAACTTTAACTTGCTTATGCTCTCGTAAAACTATCACTGAAATCAAGATAATGAGCATGAAACCCCATGCATGAGTCATGTATGGAACCCCAGATTTCCTCATGGCCTTTTAGAACCCTCCCTACTGGCCCTCCCTGTGATTGTTAATTTTATGTGTCAATTTCTCTGGGCCACAGCACCCACATGTTTGATCAAATATTATTCCGGATAATTCTGTGTTTAAATTGGTAGACATTGAGCAGAGCAGATTGCCCGTTTAGTGGGGGTAGGCCTCATCCAGTCAGTTGAAGACTCTGAGAGAAAAGAATAAGTCCTCCAAGCAAACAGGAACTCTGCCAGCAGATGGCCTTTGGACTTGAGCTGAAATATCAACCACCTGCCAATTGGGGAGCTGGTTCCTTAAAATAAATCCGTCTCTAGTTCTATCTGTTTACATGATGTTGGTTTGTTTCTCTGAAGGACTCTGACTACTACAATAAAATCCCCAATTCCTCACCAGCCCCATTCAACTCCACACCCTAGTCCCAGTCAGGTGCTGATCGGCATTGTATCCCTATAGGTTAGCTTGGACTTTAAAGAGATGTATGCAAATGAAATACTACAATATGCCCTCTTTCATCACACTTATTTTGAGGCTCATCTCTGTCATAGCATCTTTCTATGCCCCAACCCCATGGACTGCAGCACACTATGCTTGCCTCTGCTTCACCATCCTGGAGCTTGCCCAGACTCACATCCATTGAGTCGATGATGCCATCCAACCGTCTCATCCTCTGTTGCCTCCTTCTCCTCCTGTCCTCAATCTTTCCCAGCATCAGTGTCTTTTCTGAGTCATATACCACCATATGTTTATGCCACATTTTTAAAATCCATTCACCTGTTGCTGGAAGTTGGAGCAGTTTCCAATTTTTGGCTTTGACAGATAAATCTCCTACAAACATTTGTGAAGAAGTCTTTGTATGGAAATATGGTTTCATTTCTCGTGGGTAAAGGCCTGCCAGTAGACTGGCTGTGGGTCATATGGTAGGTGTACATTGCTAGTAGGCTTTTAACTCTGTTAACTATTAGGTAATAGAGAGGCCAGGAGCCCAATTTATCATTCTTCTATAAATCCTAGGTATGAATTATGATTTATTTCATTCCTGCAGTTCAGCTCAACTTTTCAAATGAGTATTTACAGGTGTGTCTTTGAAAGCCTAATGGAAATAAATCTAAGCTCTCAAGTTCTAAAAAAATTACCTTATTTTAGTTGAAAAGAGGATTGCTTTACATTCCTTACATTAAACTACAGTCAATGAAGAATAGAACTCAGTTTCAATAAAGAACAGAATTATAAGCTTTTTTGTAGGTGTCACACATTTTAAATATATGCCTCAGTCTAAAAAACAAGTGTAGTCATTTTTTCCTATTACTGAGTAGTCTGTAGTTCAGTGTAAGATTTGGTTTAACCAACCAACCAAACTAGTATTTATTAGAAAAATGCAGGCTTTTACCATTAAAATAGAATTGCGTGAACATTCAGCAAATTAGCTGGAAGGTGACAACTAGGTAGACTTGTCAAAAAACTAAATTATCCCAAACTGTTTTCCTTTCTGCTTTTCTTGGATTCATGCAGATTTGTTTGCCTTCATCATTATCAGGGGAGTTTGTCACCAAGCAAGGTTTTCATGATGAGTAAGTTATCTTTTAGAATTCTCCTTGTTGGCAAAAGTAGTGACTCCGAAGGCAAAGCATATTAAGTTGTGGGACACTAAGGAAATAGGATTTGAAGTGGTATTATCATCTCTCTATAAGTGAATTCCTGGTTTATCCCTGGCATCAGAAAGATAATTTAAAAATAAATAAAAATAAAGCCAATCAGTTATTGAGCCCTAAGGCACCATTGAATAGGATTCGTAATAAATCAGACTGATGGCCTTCAAACAGCCCCTGATTTTTCTTACTAATCAAATGAGATCAGAACTCAGCCATCACTGCAGGAGAAAAAGCCAAATTTAATTAGCTTATCCAATAGTGTCATTTAGTAAATCAAAAGCCTTTGAAAGGTCAATGAATCTTACCCTTATCATCTCATTATCTTCCATCACTAACGAGCTATCATTAACCAGCCCCACAGCAACAGTTATTTTAGTGTCAAGCAATAGCTTGCTATCCTTTGTGACACTTTCCACTTCAGAAATGGTAGTGTGTGGAAAAGTCTGTGCTCTTACTTCCAGTTTTGCAGTAATCCTTTATCTTCTCCATGACTGTGATGTGAATACTGTCTTCCCTCCCTTATTTAATAAGAGTTGATAAGTAACAATGCCCTGGAATTCATCAGTGTTGATATCTACTCTAAGAACAGTCATTTAAGTAAAACCCAGCTACTGCTTATAATATTTACTGGGCATCTACTAAGTGTCAGGTAGTCGATGAGGCATCATAACATTAAAATCCCTTCCTAAAGGGTGAACTCACTCTTTTGGTTTTTGCTTTGGCAACTAGCATGAGCTCCATTAAAACGATGCATCACTTCAGTTCAGTTCAGTTGCTTAGTCGTGTCCAACTCTGCGACCCCATGGACTGCAGCACGCCAGGCCTCCCTGTCCACCACCAACTCCCGGAGCCTACTCAAACTCATGTCCATGATGAGTTGGTGATGCCATCCAACTATCTCATCCTCTGTTGTCCTCTTCTCCTCCCACCTTCAATCTTTCCCAGCATCAGGTTCTTTTCAAATGAGTCAGTTCTTCACATCAGGTGGCCAAAGTATTGGAGCTTCAGCTTCAGCATCAGTCCTTCCAGTGAATTTTCAGGACTGATTTCCTTTAGGATTGACTGATTGGATCTCCTTGTAGTCCAAGGGACTCTAAAGAATCTTCTCCAACACCACAGTTCAAAAGCATGGATGGCTGTATTTTTAGTTTTTTAAGGAACCTTCATGCTGTTCTCCATAGTGGCTGTACCAGTTTACATCCACACGATCCTGCAGTCCCACTCCTGGGCATATATCCAGCGAAAACCAAAATTCAAAAAGCTACATAGACGCTAATATTCATTACAGCCCTATTTACCAAGACATGGAAGCAACATAGGTGTCCACTGAGAGACGAATGGATAAAGAAAATGTCATACACAATGGACTATTACTCAGGCATAAAAAAGAATAGAATAGTGCCATTTGCAGCAACATGAATGTACCTAGAGATTATTGTACTAAGTGGAGTAAGCAACACAGAGAAAAGTAAATAACATATGATAACACTTATATGTGGAATCAGAAAAAAATGATACAAATGAACTCTCAAAACAAAAAGAGATTCACAAACATATAAAACAAACTTAACGGTTACCAAAGGGGAAGGCGGAGGAGGGATAAATTAAGAGTTTGGTATTAAAATATACACATTATTATGTATACAATATATAATCAAGAAGGGGAAGCTTCCCGGGTGGCTCAGATGGTAAAGAATCTGCCTGCAATGCAGGAGACCCAGGTTTCATCCTTGGGTAAGGAAGATCCCCTGGAGAAGGAATGGCAACCAACTCCAGTATTTTTGCCTGGGAAATCCCATGGACAGGGAACCTGGTGGGTTATAGTCTATGGAGCCACAAAAAGACACAACCGAGCAGCTAACACTTAACTAATTTATGTATCAAATATATAAACAATGAGGACTTATTGTATGGCACAGGGATCTCTACTCTATATCTTATCAGTTCAGTTCAGTTCAGTTGCTCAGTCGTGTCCAACTCTGTGACCCCATGAATCGCAGCATGCCAGGCCTCCCTGTCTGCCGGGGTCCAGCCCNTGATGCCATCCAGCCATCTCATCCTCTGTCGTCCCCTTCTCTTCCTGCCCCCAATCCCTCCCAGCATCAGAGTCTTTTCCAATGAGTCAACTCTTCACATGAGGTGGCTAAAGTACTGCAGTTTCAGCTTTAGCATCATTCCTTCCAAAGAAATCCCAGGGCTGATCTCCTTCAGAATGGACTGGTCAGATCTCCTTGCAGTCCAAGGGACTCTCAAGAGTCTTCTCCAACACCACAGTTCAAAAGCATCATTATTCAGCACTCAGCCTTCTTCACAGTCCAACTCTCACATCCATACATGACCACAGGAAAAACCATAGCCTTGACTAGATGGACCTTAGTTGGCAAAGTAAAGTCTCTGCTTTTGAATATGCTATCTAGGTTGGTCATAACTTTTCTTCCAAGGAGTAAGCGTCTTTTAATTTTGTGGCTGCAGTCACATCTGCAGTGATTTTGGAGCCCAAAAAAATAAAGTCTGACACTGTTTCCACTGTTTCCCCATCTGCTTACTTTATAATGGAAGAGAATATGATAAGGAATATATGGAACAACAGACTGGTTCCAAATAGGAAAAGGAGTGCGACAAGGCTGTATACTGTCACCCTGCTTATTTAACTTATATGCAGAGTACATCATGAGGAACGCTGGACTGGAAGAAACACAAGCTGGAATCAAGACTGCCAGAAGAAATATCAATAACCTCAGATATGCAGATGACACCACCCTTATGGCAGAAAGTGAAGAGGAACTAAAAAGCCTCTTGATGAAAGTGAAAGAGGAGAACGAAAAAGTTGGCTTAAAGCTCAACATTCAGAAAACGAAGATCATGGTATCCGGTCCCATCACTTCATGGGAAATAGATGGGGAAACAGTGGAAACAGTGTCAGACTTTATTTTTTTGAGCTCCAAAATCACTGCAGATGGTGATTGCAGCCATGAAATTAAAAGACGCTTACTCCTTGGAAGAAAAGTTATGACCAACCTAGATAGCATATTCAAAAGCAGAGACTTTACTTTGCCAACTAAGGTCCATCTAGTCAAGGCTATGGTTTTTCCTGTGGTCATGTATGGATGTGAGAGTTGGACTGTGAAGAAGGCTGAGTGCTGAATAATGATGCTTTTGAACTGTGGTGTTGGAGAAGACTCTTGAGAGTCCCTTGGACTGCAAGGAGACCCAACCAGTCCATTCTGAAGGAGATCAGCCCTGGGATTTTTTTGGAAGGAATGATGCTAACGCTGAAACTCCAATCCTTTGGCCACCTGATGTGAAGAGTTGACTCACTGTAAAAGACTCTGATGCTGGGAGGGATTGGGGGCAGGAGGAGAAGGGGACGACCGAGGATGAGATGGCTGGATGGCATCACTGACTCAATGGACGTGAGTCTGGGTGAACTCCAGGAGTTGGTGATGGACAGGGTGGCCTGGTGTGCTGCGATTCATGGGGTCACAAAGAGTCGGACACGACTGAGTGACTGAACTGAACTGAAATGATAGATATATATAACTGAGGCACTTTGCTGTACTGTGTTGACATTTACACAACATTGTAAATCCACCGTATTTCAATGAAAAGTAAAATCAGATGATACATTGAACACCTAGACTGGAGCATCTACTCTGAGTGCTTAGGATTTACTGAGATGTGATGCACACAGTGGGAAACCTTGAAGATAGCCTCAGAAGTGTTGGGTTACAGCTGATTGGCTGAACAAACTGTCAGTAAGACGGGGATTCGGCAGAGGGAGAATCAGATGCTGGGGCCAGAGACACAGCTGCTGGATGGAAGAGCTGGCCCTTGAATGGGTACCAGCGTGTTACTGCATCGAGGACCCTTCATGGGAGTCAGCACGGAGCAAAGGCACAGATGCAGGAAGCAGGGTTCAGGGAGGGGGCGCGTTTAGAGAACAGTGAGGTCACAGTGCCAAGTGCATCAGGGCTGTGGTCCCCAGACATGTTTTGGCCACAAATCCCTTTCAGCATATCAACTCCCTTTCAGCATATCATCATATGATGTTGATGATAACAATAAGAACGGTGTTAGCAGTAATGTAAATGGTAACACATGTAATTTCAATGTACCCTCAATGTTTTTCATTTAAGTGCTTTTTACTAATTTAACTTTCACAACCCCACGAGGTCTCATGATCAAGCTCTCCGTTTACTAGATGACAAAACTAAAGTGTGAACAGGTCAAAGGTCATGCAGCCAGAAATGGGTGACCTGGAATTTGGGCTCAACACCACACTGCCTTTCCAAGCAATAGGCTCTTTTTCCGGAAAAAGGTGCATTCTGCATTTCTACACAATTTCGAAGGGTTCACTGTACTTCATGGGTCGACTTTCAATGACCTTGGTTGAACAGTTTTGATCCATGGAGTGGCTGATGGAAATGTTGGATTCATGTTGGTAAATAACCTCAGATGCCCAAACTGGGAGCTCCCTGTAGGCAAGCAGAAATGCTGGACATTCCTCAGCTGGAAATGATATGGAAAAGCAGCTTAAGAAGCACAGAAAGTGAAGATTGCTAATTTATGAGTGCATTAAATAGTATGTCACTTAATCCTCCCAGTAGCTCTGTCTTTTTACGTAATCCTCCTTCCTGTCTTTTCTCCTAAAAGAAAAGAATCTGGTCCCCTGATAGTGTAATTTTCCCAAGGTCAGTGTTGATGCAAGCAGTTTGCACCACCCACCCCTTCCCCAGGTACTCTGAGTCTGTGACTCTCACCAGCCCTGTGCATCCTTCTCCCAGCTTCTGTGAACTGCCTCCTAGTAATTCACATTGGCTCCCATCAGAGACTGGTCTTGGCTAATGTGTTCATGGCCCAACAGAGAACCAAGAATTCCTTTGACTGCTACCACCCACTTGAGATCAGTGACTGGTGTGGAAGGACCAACACCCAGGACTTGACCTGGATACACCTTCCAGAGCCCCCCGTGGACTTCCCTGGTGGCTCAGTTGGTAAAGAATCCACCTGCAATGCAGGAGAGCCTAGCTCAATTCTTGGGTTGGGAAGATCCCATGGAGAAGAGATAGGCTACCCGCTCCAGTATTATGGCCTGGAGAATTTCATGGACTGTATAGCCCATGGGATCACAAGGAGTCGGACACATCTGAGCCACTTTCAGAGCTCCCACAGAAGCCTGCAGAATCTGGGTCTTCATCTCAAAACCTGCCCAGCCTTACCCCTTCTCTGTCCTGCTTTCCCAGGCTTCATGGAGTGCGTCCTAAGAAATTACTTACGCTCAGATCTTTGGTTCAGGCTCTAATCTTGGCAGAACCCAGACTTAGCTGGTCATTCCAGCAGCAAGACTAAAAGGATACTGAGTCTGGCTTTGATCTGCTTTTACTCTCTTCCTTACAACCTGTAGGGGTTTCTGTGGTGGCTCAGAGGGTGAAGAATCTGCCTGCAATGCAGAAGACCTGGGTTCGATCCGTGGGTTGGGTAGATTTCCCTGGAAAAGAAAATGACAACTCACTCAAGTATTCTTGCCTGGAGAATTCCATGGACAGAGGAGCCTGGCAGGTCACAGTCCACAGTGTCGTAAAGAGTTGTGCATGACTGAGCGACTGATTTCACTTACTCTTTATATCCCAAAGCCAACAGCTACAGAATTAGATATAGCTTCATTTTGGCGAACTAATTCTATGAGCCATTATAAGTGGGAAATGTATTCAGTGAAAACATTTGAAGGGAAAACTAATAAGCATGAATTATTGTATACTATTTTCCCACTTGCCTTCTAATGCCTTGATTTTCAGGTGTGTAAATTACAGGTATGGAGATTACACAGACCATTATTAAGACAAGTTCTTTGAAGTCTCAAAGGCTTCTAATACTAGCCTAGAGGTAAGAACTCAAGTCAACTTCAGTGATGAATGAGGACAACTCTAGAGGAAACATGAAAAGAAATTATACCAATAACGCACAGATCAAAAAGCCCCAGTAAGTCTTCTCTGGCTTGGTGTGATTCTGCTTGTGGACTTCTTTTCCTTTGTCGTGGGATCTTCTCGGACTAGGGATCGAACCCACGTCTCTTGCGTCAGCTGGCCGATTCTTTACCACTGAGCCACCAGGGAAGTCCCTGATACGGATTTTTGAAGATGTATCTCTCCTTGTCCCACCTCTGATCCACAGACGAAGAGCTCCTCATCTTTGTCACCTTTGGTAACAATGTATAGAAGCCATGAAGTTTCGTCACATCAGTGATCAGTGAGCTGTGGTCCCTGCAGATATGAGAAGTATAGCCACTAGTGGTAATAACAAAAGAAAGCAGAAAATATACAATTCAATTCTAGAGGTGTATTTCTGTGGATCATGCTTCTGTGTATTTTTCTTTCAGGGAAAAAAAGCCTTAAATTGGATTAAAGTTTTGTAAGACACAGTATTTGATGAAATCAAGCATGTTGATCATCATAATTTAATATGCAGCAGGTTTTTCCTTCAATAAATCATAGATATGAGTTTATTTTTAGATACACACTTTTTTCTCTAGAGCGCTTATTGAGACAAAGATTTTCAGATTTGGGAAGAAATATTTTTCTTTCCCTTAGGAAAACCTCTACTTTACATGTTTGGTTTTTTTTAATCACCATTTGTCTCAGGAAAAGTTAGCTCCCTCAAGTAAACAGAGACATAATAAACAGGACCCCTCCCTCAAGTAGCACTTTTCTCAGTTTTATGTCAAAATATCTTATAGCTTTTAAAATTATGTGTTATATTCCTCCATTAGATACATATATGGTATTTTTCAAGGACTTTTTAAATTTGTGAAATGATAGAATCTCTCATAAGAATTCTGTGAAGTGGGGGAAAAAAAAAACCCACAAAGAGGGGAATCCCCAGAAGCAGATCTGAATAAAGTGTTTGGATAAAGAGGACACCAGATAAAACCTGCCTTCTTTTCTTAGGAAGGAAGTTTTTCTTTCCAATGAGTGCTTAAATACCCCCATGCTCTGCTCTGGGCTTGTAGGACCTGATTTGAAATAGCACAACTTTGGCCAAAATTCATAGGACTTTTTACACAAACAATCAGATGGTGAATCCTAGTTGAGAAAAAAGAACAATCTTCTTGAAACATAAACATCAACAAGAATAAGAAGAAAGCTGTAAGGACAGTAGTAGCCTTTGAGATTATCCTTTTAAAAAAAGGAAGCAATGTGTCTTCTACAAAAACCACCCGCGGCTTTCATAAAGTGGTTATCTGTAACTCAGTTGTTTCCTTTTGATGTACTAAACCTCAGCGGTTTCATCTTTCGATTTCCTATCGTTTGTTTGATCAGAATCTCTGGAAATGTACTCGTGGGAACTTTCTGTCAAGCGCCTGAATGACAGTGTGAAAAAACGTTTGGAGAAGGGGAAAATCAGTACATATGGGACTGAGTGACAACTTCTTAAGGGAAACCTAAAAAAAAGAGATTTCTAGCCAAAATGTTTAATTACCACCTCATCAAGACAGGCCACGCCATCTGTTGGCTGGGATGCTGTCCCCACCTTTGGGGGGTGCCTCGTGATTGGCTGGCCATGTGTGAGAGAGAGCCATCTCCAATGGCATCTGTCATCTGTCAACCCCCCAACTGGAATGATGAGCAAAGTTGCCATCGGCTGTCAATGGGCCATATGGAATGATGAGCAAATGAACAGACCATGTCCCAGACGCAGGGCTTCTCACAAGCAAACCAGCCCCTCACTGGCCCCTCCAGCCCAGGATGGAGCCGAAGGCTTACACTCTGCAAGGAAAGATGGAGAATCAGGGTCATAATTACATATTAGATGTCATCTCGTCTTACTCTTTACTGGAAAGATGAATGGGGTAAGCATACATAAGCCCATCGATTAACTTATAAAAGTATCTAGGTTTGTTGTTTAGTCACTAAGTCATGTCTGACTCTTTTGTGACCTCAGGGACTGTATCCCACCAGGCTCCTCTGTTCATACAATTTCCCGGGCAAGAATACTGGTGTGTGCGTGTGTGTGTGCCTGAGAAGTCACTTCAGTCATGCCCCACTCTGTGTGACCCCATGGACTGTAGCCCTGCCAGCTCATCTGTCCATGGGATTCTCCAGGCAAGAATACTGGAGTGGGTTGCCATGCCCTCCTCCGGGGAATCTTCCCGACCCAGGGATCGCAGCCACGTCTCCTGCATTGCTAAGGGGATTGTTTACCACTGAACCACCTGGGAAGCCCACCAATATAGATCAGGGTGGAACCATGTGCAGTCTACACACAGAGATCTTCTAACGTCACAGACGTTAGTCCCAGGAGTACTATCAGTAGGAAACACGTCTGTCTGCGTTGATTACCTTGAAAACTCAGAAAAAACATCCATTAACAAGGCTTGAAAACCATCTCCCTCTGTTTTGGGAAGCCTCACACAGACAAACAAATAACAGAGGGAGAAAGTTTTGATCTAAACATATACAGAGTTCACTTGAATGCTTGACCAACAAAGCGAAGATTTTAATGTCATGTTTCCTTGGCATGACAGGTCCTTATATATATGTTCTCCAAGATTTATTTAAGAAGGCTTATTACAGGGAGTTATCTACCTTAAGGCACTATTTCATAACCTTCAAACTGTGGAATACATTCATTTCACCTAGATTAAGTCAGAATTTGATGCAGAACCCAAGACAGCAGTCATTTCTGGGACTACAGACAAGAGCAGGTGAGAGGTAGCATCATTTTGTAGCTGAGGAATCGATGCAGTTCCAGATTCTTCAACTCTATTTAATCATGGACACTAACCAACTTTGGCCAGTGGTTCTCAACCTCAGCTACTCATTGGACCATCTCAAAATTGTAGCAAGTAGGACCCAGCTATAAATATCTATTTTAAATGTTAAATTGTTGGTTGCTCAGTCATGTCCAACCCTTTGTAATCCCATGAACTGTAATCCACCATACTCCTCTGTCCAGGGAATTCTCCAGGGAAGAATACTGGAGTAGGTTGCCATTCCCTTCTCCAACGGATCTTCTAGACCCAGGAATTGAACCCACTTCTCCTGCATTGCAGGTGGATTCTTTACCATGTAAGCTGTGGAACTTCCCAATTGTTACCTATGATTCAAATGTACAGTTGAGAAGCATTGTTTGTAAGTTCAGTTTAGCAGAAACGTGAGCAGAACCTGACAAAGTCTGAAGGACATGGTGGGATCCACCAGGAGCAGACTGAGGGCTGAAGCACATTGGCTTAACCTTGCTTCTAGGCGCTAGTGTGCTCAGAGGGAGCCAGGAAGCCTGGGCTCAGCTAGGCCCGGCTTTCTCCAGCACTTTCTGCGCAGGTCTGTTTCATACAAGTTGTTCTCTGCATGAACATCATGTCAGCACTCCAGCCTTATCAGGACCAGAGCTCATCCTTGAGCCCCTTCTGACATCCAATTCCTCCACTGCAGAGAATAGATCCCCTAGAATCCCGGTAATGTCTCCTGTCCATACTTGACCATCCTCAAGGCATATGTGAGGTAAGAATTAAGGTAAGAAATGGCAACCCACTCCAGTACTCTTGCCTGGAAAATCCCATGGCTGGAGGAGCCTGGTAGGCTACAGTCCATGAGGTTGCAGAGTCAGACCCAACTGAGTGACTTCACTTTCACTTATTATCACCATATTTCAGACAAGAAAAATACAGCGTGAAGAGGTCCCTCCATTTGCTTATGCAATTGTAGTGTTAGATTTCATGTCAGGCTTGTCTGACTCCGGAGTCTACAATTGTTCCTCTTAGCCATTTCCATCCGTCAGCTCCTTCCTATTGGACAAGGTTCCTGGATCCATCCCATCACCAGCTGAATTTAAATAGGTGCCGAATCTACACCCCCCTTCCCTTCTCCTCACCACCGATCACTCCAGGCTCCTCTGACCTTTACACAGCTTGATTCTCCTTTTCAGGACTGAAAGAACGTTTCACTGTAGGTTGATCTTCAAATGCTTTATACTTGATCAATAACATAAAAAGAGCCTAATCAATGATTGTCTTCTCCCTTACCTTTGGAGCAAAATTTTCTCTTCCTGAATCTTGATGAATTTCATTAAAAGTTTTTTCAGATTTATTTTCCTTAAAATAAGAGGAAAAATAATTCTGAATTAAATAATAGTAATAGTAATTACACTTACTCAGAAGAAATAAAATTCTAAATTCAAAGTAAATAAGACAGTTTGATTTTAAAAAATTAAAAGAAACAAACAGCCCATTAATGTTGAAAAATCAATTAAGCTCTCATTAGTTCTGAGGTTTTCAGAATTGGGTTGCAATATCATTGGTAAAAGCATTAAAATATTTTTGACACTTTTAATATGGTAATTTGCTTATATTAATTTGCTTAAAATGATATGTTACATCGTTGTTTTAAGAGTGATGCATGTGGTTGGAAAAGTAGAGCATAATCATGAGAAAAGCACTGTTAATATTTCAAAGTATTATATCTCATTAAAAAGTTTATTGGAAAAAACAAAGCTGAAGAACTTGCCAAATTTAGAATGAATGTTTCTTTTCAACAATATACATCAATTTTTAAAGATCCCTATGAAGTCTAAAATTTTTCAAAACCTTTAGAAGGTGGGTCATTATATAAAAAGTGATAAATCACTCTCTAGAAAAGAAAATTGTTGTAATTACAGTTGTGGCTCTCATAAATGCACAGTGATTATACCTGAATTGAGAATATCTGTCAGCCTTCTCTTTTCCTACGTATTACCTGAAGAGTGTTTGTTTGCCTTTGTTATTTCAAAAGCCACTGTTCTTTAAACGTCATCACTGGCTAAAAATTATGTCAAAATTTCATTTGGGGACCATGATTTATTTTCACTTATTTTTTTAACCTCACTTTGTAATTGCCTTTCTTTTTTTCTTTATGGGAAACATAATCACTCATTTTGTACGACATTATCTATTTGTTGCTTAGTCATGTTTGACTCTTTGCGACCCTATGGACTGTAACCCACCAGGTGCCTCTGTCCATAGGGATTCTCAAGACGAGAATTCTGGAGTGGGTTGCCATGCCCTCCTTTTAGCTCCACCTTAAAACTCATCCTCTTCTTTCTCAGATTATTTTTGGATCTGTATCCTGAATTTGCATTTTTAAAAACTGTTTCCAGCTTATTTTTTTTAAGGTGCATGACCAAATAAACTTGCTGAATCTTTTTCTGTTGGAGGGCACCTAGTTTTGCCCAATGCCTGAGTGCTAACATGGTTTCCCTCAGACCATTGTCGCTCCATGGTTGTCAAACGTTAGATTTTGCTCATGAGAAGTCTCATGTTTGTCTAACACACGCTCCTACTTTTTAAAAGGAAGGTTTAGAATTTTTCTCCGACTGCTGAGCTCTGAAATGCCCACCAGTCCATACTTATGTGTGAATTGCTTCCCTACCTTTCAGAAATCCTTCCAAAGTCTTGGTTTGCCAATAACCTCTTCCTTTGTACTGTCAGTTCTGTTTCTGTTATTACTAAGTAACGTGGTCAGTGTCCCATCTTGAACTAGCATTTCATGTCTGCTCTTTCCTTTGGTACTAACTATTCTGGCAAGCACAGTTATTGGTAAGACCACCTTGTCCACAAGAAAATAAAGCACGCACACAAATAATTGCCATATAAGGCTTAATTGCATGGTTCATGCAATGTCTTGTACTGCAATTCTTAAGTGATAGAAAGTCTGAAGTGAAAAGAATCTTTTCCAGTTGTAATAATCAAGAAAGGAAATTAAAAATCAAGAAATTAAAAATATGGGGGGAAAAAAAGAGCAGTTGAGTGGAATCAGCAGTAGATGAAAGAAAAATCCAGTCTGAATGGCCAGAAAGGGAGGGAGAGAAAAAGACTGCTGGGGACGGTAGAACAGATAAAGAACAGTGCAGTATGTATTCTTGGGGTAGAGACTAGGCTGATTCAGCTGCAATGCAAATGCTTATGGCAGGAATTGACAGAATGTGTAAATTGCTAGGAGAGTTTCACTCCCTCACCGAATGCCTGAGCACTGGTGACGAAACAGTCAGCAAGCCCAGCACAGGGAGTCAGGCTGGACTCAGTCTCAGGGCAAAGCCTCTGAGTAAATGAAATTTAATAAACAGGGACAAGTTTATAAAGTGACACACATTTGTACCACTATATAGAATATTAAAATGATAGATTATCCATGGGGGCATAAAAGTGATTTTCTTGAGAAAAGAGTGTATTGTGATTTAAGGCATTGAATATGGGGCTCTGAATACATTTCACCTGAATCTGTAGGAAAAATCTGTAGGAACTATCCCACGTCCAAGGTAAGGAGCAGCAGCTGCATTTTGCTGGAGCAGCCATGAAGAGAGACCCCACGTCCAAGGTAAGAGAATCCCAAGTAAGATGTAGGTGTTGCGAGAGGGCATCAGAGGGCAGACAGACGGAAACCACCATCACAAACAACAGGCCAACCTGAGCACACGGACCACAGCTTGTCTAACTCCATGAAACCAAGCCATGCCCACGGGGCCACCCAAGACAGGTGGGCATGGTGGAGAGGTCTGACAGAATGGGGTCCACTGGAGAAGGGAACGGCAAACTACTTCAGTATTCTTGCCTTGAGAACCCCATAAACAGTATGAAAAGGCAAAATGATAGGATACTGAAAGAGGAACCCCCCAGGTTAGTAGGTGCCCAATATGCTACTGGAGATCAGTGGAGAAATAACTGCAGAAAGAATGAAGGGATTGAGCCAAAGACAACACCCAGCTGTGGATGTGACTTGTGATAGAAGCAAGGGCCAATGTTGTAAAGAGCAATATTGCATAGGAACCTGGAATGTTAGGTCGATGAATCAAGGCAAATTGGAAGTGGTCAAACAGGAGATGGCAAGAGTGAATATTGACATTCCAGGAATCAGCGGACTAAGATGGACTGGAATGCGTGAATTTAACTCAGATGACCATTATATCTACTACTGCAGGCAGGAATCCCTTAGAAGCAATGAAGTAGCCATCATAGTCTACAAAAGAGTCTGAAATGCAGTACTTGGATGCAGTCTCAAAAATGACAGAATGATCTCTGTTCATTTAGAAGGCAAACCATTCAGTATCACAGTAATCCAAGTCTATGCCCCGACCAGTAACACCGAAGAAGCTGAAGTTGAACAGTTCTATGAAGACCTACAAGACCTGCTAGAACTTACACCCAAAAAAGATGTCCTTTTCATTTTAGGGGGTGGCAATGCAAAAGTAGGAAGTCAAGAAATACCTGGAGTAACAGGCAAATTTGGCATTGGAGTACAGAATGAAACAAGGCAAAGGCTAATAGAGTTTTGTCAAGAGAACGCAATGGTCATAGCAAACACCCTCTTCCAACAACACAAGAGAAGACTCTATAAATGGACATCACCAGATGGTCAACACCGAAATCAGACTGATTATATTCTTTGCAGCCAAAGATGGAGAAGCTCTATATAGTCAACAAAAACAAGACCAGGAGCTGACTGTGGCTCAGATCATGAACTCCTTATTGACAAATTCAGATTGAAATTGGAGAGAGTGGAGAAAACCACTAGACCATTCAGGTATGACCTAAATCAAATTCCTTATGATTATATAATGGAAGTGAGAAATAGATTTAAGGGCCTAGATCTGATAGACAGAGTGCCTGATGAACTATGGATGGAGGCTCATGACATTGTACAAGAGACAGGGATCAAGACAATCTCCAAGAAAAAGAAATGCAAAAAAGCAAAATGGATGTCTGTGGAGGCCTTACAAATAGCTGTGAAAAGAAGAGAAGTGAAAAGCAAAGAAGAAAAGGAAAGATATACCCATTTGAATGCAGAGTTCCAAAGAATAGCAAGGAGAGATAAGAAAGCCTTCCTCAGTGATCAATGCAAAGAAATAGAGGAAAACAATAGAATAGGAAAGACTAGAGGTCTCTGCAAGAAAATTAGAGATACCAAGGGTACATTTCATGCAAAGATGGGCACAATAAAGGACAGAAATGGTATGGACCTAACAGAAGCAGGAGATATTAAGAAGAGGTGGCAAGAATACACAGAAGAAGTATACAAAAAAGATCTTCACAACCCAGATAATCACAATGGTGTGATCACTCACCTAGAGCCAGACATCCTGGAATGTGAAGTCAAGTGGGCCTTAGAAAGCATCACTATGAACAAAGCTAGTGGAGGTGATGGAATTCCAGTTGAGCTATTTCAAATCCTGAAAGATGATGCTGTGAAAGTGCTGCACTCAATATGTCAGCAAATTTGGAAAACTCAGCAGTGGCCACAGGACTGGAAAAGGTCAGTTTTCATTCCAATCCCAAAGAAAGGCAATACCAAAGAATGCTCTAACTACCACACAATTGAACTCATCTCACACACTAGTAAAGTGATGCTCAAAATCCTCAAAGCCAGGCTTCAACAATATGTGAACCATGAATTTCCAGATGTTCAAGCTGGTTTTAGAAAAGGCAGAGGAACCAGAGATCAAATTGCCAACATCTGCTGGATCATGGAAAAAGCAAGAGAGTTCCAGAAAAACATCTACTTCTGCTTTATTGACTATGCCAAAGCCTTTGACTGTGTGGATCACAATAAACTGTGGAAAATTCTTCAAGAAATGGGAATATCAGACCACCTGACCTGCCTCCTGATAAATCTGTATGCAGGTCAAGAAAAAACAGTTAGAACTGTACATGGAATAACAATCTGGTTCCAAATTGTGAAAGGAGTGAGGCAAGATTGTATATTGTCACCCTGCTTATTTAACTTCTATGCAGAGTACATCAAGAGAAATGCTGGGCTGGATGAAGCACAAGCTGGAATCAAGATTGCCGGGAAAAATATCAATAACCTCAGATATGCAGATGACACCACCCTTAGGGCAGAAAGTGAAAAAGAACTAAAGAGCCTCTTGATGAAAGTGAAAGAAGGGAGTGAAAAAGTTGGCTTAAAACTCAACATTCAGAAAACTAAGATCATGGCATCCAGTCCCATCATTTCATGGCAAATAGATGGGGAAACAGTGGAAATAGTGGCTGACTTTACTTTTGGGGCTCCAAAATCACGGCAGATGGTGATTGCAGCCATGAAATTAAAAGACGCTTACTCCTTGGGAGGAAAATGATGACCAACCTAGATAGCATATTAAGAAGCAGAGACATTACTTTGCTAACAAAGGTCCATCTAGTCAAGGCTATGGTTTTTCCAGTGGTCATGTATGGATGTGAGAGTTGGACTATAAAGAAAGCTGAGTGCAGAAGAATTGATGCTTTAGAACTGTGGTTTTGGAGAAGACTCTTGAGAGTCCCTTGGACTGCAAGGAGATCCAACCAGTCCATCCTAAAGGAGATCAGTTCTAGGTGTTCATTGGAAGGACTGATGTGAAGCTGAAACCCCAATCCTTTGGCCACCTGATGCGAAGAGCTGACTCACTGGAAAAGACCATGATGTTGGGAAATATTTAGGGCAGGAGAAGGAGATGACAGAGATGGTTGAATGGCATCACCGACTCAATGGACATGAGTGTGGGTAAACTCTGGGAGTTGGTGATGGACAGGGAGGCCTGGTGTTCTACAGTTCATAGGGAAGCTAAGAGTCGGACACGACTGAGCGACTGAACTGAACTGAACTAAAGGGCCTTCGAGTGATGTTATAAAACACTTTTAATAACCCTAAGGCTGGGACTTCCCTGGGAGTCTGGTGGTTGAGACTTCACCTTCCAGTGCAGAGGGTGTGGGTTCGATCCCTGGTCAGAGAGCTAAGATCCCACATGTCTCATGGCCAGAGGCAAAACAAATAAATCCAATAAAGACTTTTAAAATGATCCACAACAAGAAGCAATTTGAAAATAAGCAAACCTAAAGCTGATGGCAATTTATGAGCAATGAAAGTGTTAGTCAGTCGTGTCTAACTCTTTGGGACTCCATGGACTGCAACTCGCCAGGCTCCTCTGTCCGTGGGATTTCCCAGGCAAGGACACTGGAGTAGGTTGTCCGTTCCCTTCCCCAGGAGATCCTCCCCACCCAGGGATCCAATCCGGGTCTCCCACATTGTAGGCAGACTCGTTACCATCTGAGCAACCAGAGAAGCCTGTTTATGGACTCTAACATAAAGAAGAAAAAATAAAACTTAAAAAAAATTTTTAAGCCACCAAGTGAATGAGAGCACTGATAGAGAGTCCCTTTGAGAAATTCAAGAGTACAGTGAGGAAGGAAGAGGCAGGCGCAGGGAGAGGTCCACAGCAGAGGTGCAGGGCGAGTACTGGCCCCTGGATGAAGGTACCGAAGGGTCAGGAGGAGGGCAGGGCAGTGACAGAGGTTAGCAAACCTGACTCTTCATCCTCGAACTGGAGGAGAATTGATGGAGTTCCCTGGTGGCCCAGTGGCTAAGACTTTGAGCTCCCAACGCAGGGGACCCTGGCTAGGGAACTTGATCCTGCATGTCACAGCTAAGAGTTCGCATGCCACAACTAAAGACCCTGCAGGCTACAACTAAACAAACAAAAAAATCCCGCAGGCTGCAAAGAAGGCCCAAGATCCTGCTTGCCACAACTAAGACCTGGCACAGCCAAATAAATAAATATTTTCTTGAAGATAAAATTTTTAAAAAGGGCCTGGTACAGCCACATAAATAAATGGGTACTTTTTGAAAAATTAATTTAAAAAAGTAAAGGATAGAACATTCAAAAAGCATTATGATGGGGAGGAAATGACAAAGGTTCTGCTCTTGGCAGGCCTCATCAAGTCCTATTCCTGCCTCTAATCATTACAAACATTTGATGAGTCTCTGCCATCTCTGGGTCTCATTGTCCTCACCTATAAAATGTGCTTGCTGTGGGATATATATATATATATCTTAATCTGAACATTTAAAATATATATGCATGAATATTTTAAATGTTCAGATTACAATTCTATAATTTTACTTAGTTTCTACATTAGTTTCGGTGTCATTCCTCCAGTGTCTTTGTTCCATATATTCCTAAGCAACACACAAATTCTACTTTATGTGGGCAATGATGCTAATTTCCCTGCACATCTTACCTTTGGAAGGATTACTTTTTATTTTTCTAAAGCATGGCATGAATCAGAAAACAATGGAATCATCTTCTAAATTATTTGAGAACTAAGAAAAGGTGCTTTTTTTTCCTCCCAAATATCCCTTGTATTTTACTTCAAATTCCAGAGTAGTAGATCAAGTCAAAGAATTTTAAAGTGGATTTCAGTTTTATGTATAAATCATCCTGTCATTTTGGCACGGCCACTGAGTTTCCTCCTATTAGCTGGAGAAGATCATGAATAAATTTGCAGCAGGCTGCACGTGGGATTATGTGTACATGAAATAATTCTTACTGGCAATGGCTTCTACAATTCACCGCGCAGAAAACTTAACGTGAGGGCACAGAATTTCATGTCTCACACTAGGCCGGAAGCTGAGAGCCACAAACACAGATGTTGGAGAGTCTCTGCTCTCCTGATCAATACAGCTTCTCCACAAACCTGTTCTGATCTAACACCAGACGGGCACAGCAACACTAGCCATGACCTCTCAGTGAAGTCCCTTGGCTCTCAGATAACATCACAGCTCTTCAGTCTGGTGATTGAGGTCTGCCTGACGCTAACTCAGTCCAGAGCCTCATCATTAATTTGGATGCTCCTTGGACAAGAATGCTGAACACGTGATGCCTGTGTTGACCTCCACCCCATGCTCCTGGGAGGCTCCATCACTTGGCTTCGGCAGTCTTTTTTCACACGACCTAGTAGCATAGCTTCTGAAACCTTCTCACGTCCCAGGAAGTGACTTGGAAAACTGATCAGAGTGCGTTAGTCACTCAGTTGTGTCTGACTCTTTGTGACCCCAAGGACTGCAGCCCAGAAGGCTCCTCTGTCCATTGGGATTCTCTGGGAATCCCAGGCAAGAATACTGCAGTGGACTGCCGTTTGCTTCTCCAGGGGATATTCTCCCTACCCAGAGATCAGACCTGGGTCTGTTGCATTGCAGGTTGATTCTTTACTGTCTGAGCCACCAGGAAGAATCTGATCAGAGTGGACATCAGGTTTAAAAATATCTCCTGTTCTTGGTGGCCTCTTTCTTCCCCTCTTTTGCAAACCTTGTGGCTAAGACTCCTTAACTTCCACCTCTAGTTCAGGTTCATCCCAAACCCTGAGGTCCAGCTTCCCAGCAAGGATACAAGTTTAGGAAACCTCATGCCAGTATTTTAGAGACTCAGAAACAAGTTGGCCTCTTCATGGCCTCCCCTTCTGGTCTCACGTCTTAATTCTATTCACTGGCCTGTTGATTTAGGCCGTAGGATCCTTTGCATATGGTGCCATATCTGAGTGTCTATCTTTAAAAAAACATTATTACTAAATTTGTTACCATATTGCTTCTGTCATGTGTTTTCACATTTTTGGCCATGAGGCATATGGAATCTTAGCTCTCTGAGCAGGAATCAAAACCACACCCCCTGCGTTGGAAGGCGAAATCTTAACCACTGGACCCTCAGGGAAGTCCCCTGAGTTTCTGTCTTGGTTGCTTGCTGGGGATACATCTTTTCTTTGGGGCTTGAGTGTTCCCTTTCTCTTAATGATCTCTTCAGAAGCAGGAGATCTTTCCTGTGATGCCAACTGCCTCCATGGTTGCCTGTTTCCTGGAAACTGAGATACATTTCAGAGCGCTCTGCTTCTTCAAGGACTCATACTTTGGGCTAACCTTGGACCTGACAGCATCACCTCCTGCCAAGCGACTTGACATTCCACCTGGCCATCCAAGTCCCTTGGTGGAAACTGGATAATATTGTACCGAAGGCTAGTGTGGTATTTCTCAATTGGAAACATGTTATCTCTTCCCACTACACCTCACAGAGCCCAATTTTAACACAGTTCTGTAGGGACCTTCATTTTAGTCAACCTGACCTCTGAGTGTGTTCCAGGGTTTTCTCCTCCTCTGCAGGTTTCCTCAGAACATTCTCCCAGTCCTAAACATCCTCCCAAGTCCTCTCCTGCATCCTTCTGCCGATTCAGCTCAGAGCTGCCGTGAAGCCTGTCACCCTGTCTGACATTTGCTTCATAAACCCATCACCACAGTTAGTTTTAGAGCTTAATAATGCTTGGAGTTTTGTCACATGAAATTATAAGTTCCCAGATTTGGGAAGATACTGAAGGTGGAATAATTCCAACACTGCCCCGGTATGATCCGTGAGCTTCTCCACCATCTCCACTGAGTGTACGCCAGGCCCAAACTTGAACACTCCAGCAACGCTGAACTCATACCTCTTTTATCTCTGAGGATTAAATATTGAATCCTCAAGCCATCTAACTCTCCACTAGTGTAGACTTATTCTCAGTCTGAACGTAACTCATGGTGGAAACATACCTAAATATTCAGTGACAGCATGACCAAATGGTAGTGCCATAAGAACTAAAGACAAACCTCAGGCGTTCACCAGTCTCTGGGCCAAGACTTCAGTTGTTTCTGATATTGCAAATTTTCTGGTTGCCTCATACTGCTGGATCCACCTCATAGTACTTTCTTTTGTCTTCAGAGAAACTTATTGCATACAGTTACATTTTCACTGCGTTTTCTGCAGTGCTCATCCTCCTTGCTTGGAACAAAGGTGATAAATATCACAGAGATGTTGATCAAGACTGACTATTTAATGAGGATTCATAAATCATAGGCTAGTGCAGAGTGTGTGTTTATATGTGCATGTTCTATAGGAAGATTGTTTAAATGAGACATTATGGCTTCACTTAGCCAACCTGAATCCAGTGGGTCAAGAGTTTTTAAAAATACTCAGCATTTATATAAAACGTAAGGATGGACAATTTATCACCCATATAAATTCATATAAATCACTCAGAGGATTCCTATCCTTTGTGTATAGAGAAGCTAAAGGCAACGGAGAAAAGGAAAGATATACCCATTTGAATGCAGAGTTCCAAAAAATAGCAGAGAGAGATAACATATACTTACTCAGTGATCAATGAAAAGAAATAGAGGAAAACAATAGAACGAGAAAGACTAGAGACCTCTTGAAGAAATTTAGAGATATCAAAGGAACATTACATGCACAGCTGGGCACAATAAAGGACAGAAGTGGTATGTACTTAACAGAAGCAGAAGATATTAAGAAGTGGCAAGAATACACAGAAAAACTGTACAGAAATCTTCATGACTGAGATAACCACCATGGTGTGATCACTCACCTGAGCCAAACATCCTGGCATGCAAAGTCAAGTGGGCCTTAGGAAGCATCACTACAAACAAACCTAGTGGAGGTGATGGAATTCCAGTTGAGCTATTTCAAATCCTGAAAGATGATGCTGTGAAAGTGCTGCACTCAATATGTCAGCAAGTTTGGAAAACTCAGCAGTGGCCGCAGGACTGGAAAAGGTCAGTTTTCATCCCAATCCCAAAAAAAGGCAATGCCAAAGAATGTTCAAACTACCACACAATTGCACTCATCTCTCATGCTAGCAAAGTAATGCTCAAAATCCTCCAAGCCAGGCTTCAACAGTATGTGAACCGTGAACTGCCAGATGTTCAAGCTAGTTTTAGAAAAGGCAGAGGAATCGGAGATTAAATTGCCAACATCCATTGGATCATTGAAAAAGTAAGAGTTCCAGAAAAACATCTGTTTCTTTTTATTGACTATGCCAAAGCCTTTAACTGTGTGGATCACAATAAACTGTGGAAAATTCTTCAGGAGATGGGAACACCGGACCACCTGACCTGCCTCTTGAGAAATCTGTATGCAGGTCAAGAAGAAACAGTTAAAACTGTACATGGAACAACAATCTGGTTCCAAATTGCGAAAGGAGTACATCAAGGCTCTATATTGTCACCCTGCTCATTTAATATGCAAAGTACATCATGAGAAACGCTGGGCTGGATGAAGTACAAACTGGAATCAAGATTGCCAGAAGAAATATCAGTAACCTCAGATATGCAGATGACACCACCCTTATGGCAGAAAGTGAAGAAGAACTAAAGAGCCTCTTGATGAAAGTGAAAGAGGAGAGTGAAAAAGTTGGCTTAAAATTCAGCATTCAGAAAACTAACATCATGGCATCTGGTCCCATCACTTCATGGCAAATAGATGGGGAAACAATGGAAACAGTGGGAGACTTTATTTTCTTGGGCTCCAAAATCACTCTAAATTGTGACTGCAGCCATAAAATTAAAAGACGCTTGCTCCTTGGAAGAAAAGCTATGACTAACCTAGACAGCATACTAAAAAGCAGAGACATTACTTTCTCAACAAAGGACCATCTAGTCAAATCTATGGTTTTTCTAGTACTCATGTATGGATGTGAGAGCTAGATTATAAAGAAAGCTGGGTGTCGAAGAATTGACGCTTTTGAACTGTGGTGTTGGAGAAGGCTCTTGAGAGTCCCTTGGACTGCAAGGAGATCCAACCAGTCAATCCTAATGGAAAGCAACCCTGAATATTCACTGGAAGGACTGCTGCTTAGGTTGAAACTGCAATACTTTGGCCACCTGATGCGAAGAACTGACTCGTTTGAAAAGACCCTGATATTGGGAAAGATCAAAGGCGGGAGGAAAAGAGGACAACAGAAGATGAGATGGTTAGATGGCATCACCAACTTGATGGACATGAGTTTGAGTGTGCTCTGGGAGTTGGTGATGGACAGGGAAGCCTCATGTGCTGCAATCCATGGGCTCACAAAGAGTCGGACATGACTGAGTGACTGAACTGAACCTTTTGTAACCACTATTTTATAGGTGCTTAATCCATGCCAGCAACTATTCTAGGTGCTATGGATACAAGGATGAACAAAACTGCTAAGTTCCCTGCAACTATGAGGCCACAAACTGGAGAAAACATGTGGTCTGAATGGTAGCAGATGACACGTGCCTGACACCCATTCTCAGGGTTTCTGTGAAGGTGTGCAGACATGCAGCAATGAAAAATAAATAGGCCACAGATGATAAAGTGTGAGTGTGAAAGCAGAGGTCAGTCAAGATGGAATTTCTACTGACTGTACTTCTTGTGAGTAAAAATGAGTTAAGAAGCATGTTACTAATAAACGCAGCCAATGTTCTGGCCTTTGAAGAGAACAGAATGCATAATCTGGTTAAAATTTTTGACTTTTCTATCAACTATAATGGTAAGTAATATCAATCATATTATATGAGAGGATATTGAGCCCTAGTTATATAGAAATGAATCTGAATTGTAAATGTTTCAGTTATGAAACTTATCATGTAACATTCAGTACAGTTGATGCTCTCAGTTCAGTTCAGTTCAGTCGCACAGTTGTGTCTGACTCCTTGCTATAGAGGCATGTGAAACATCAGAAACCAAGATTCTGTGGTCTGGTTTCTTTTTTTTTTTTTTAATTTAAATGTATTTATTTTAATTGGAGGCTAGTTACTTTACAATATTGTATTGGTTTTGCCACACATCAACATGAATCCACCATGGGTGTACACGTGTTCCACATCCTGAACCTCCCTCCCACCTCCCTCCCTGTACCATTCCTCTGGGTCATCCCAGTGCACCACCCCTAAGCATCCTGTATCCTGCATCAAATCTGGACTGGCGATTTGTTTCTTATATGGTATTATACATGTTTCAATGCCATTCTCCCAAATCATCCCACCATCTCCCTCTCCCATAGAGTCCAAAAGGCTGTTCTATACATCTGTGTCTCTTTTGCTGTCTCGCATACAGGATTATCGTTACCATCTTTCTAAATTCCATATATATGTGTTCAGTTCAGTTCAGTTCAGTCTCTCAGTTGTGTCTAACTCCTTGCAACCCCATGAATCGCAGCACGCCAGGCCTCCCTGTCCATTACCAACTCCCATAGTTCACTCAGACTCACGTCCATCGAGTCAGTGATACTAGCCAGCCATCTCATCCTCTGTCGTCCCCTTCTCCTCCTGCCCCCAATCCCTCCCAGCGTCAGAGTCTTTTCCAATGAGTCAACTCTTCACATGAGGTGGCCAAAGTACTGGAGTTGTATACTGTATTGGTGTTTTTCTTTCTGGCTTACTTCAATCTGTATAATAGGCTCCAGTTTCATCCACCTCATTGGAACTGATTCAAATGTATTCTTTTTAATGGCTGAGTAATACTCCATTGTGTATATGTACAACAACTTTCTTATCTATTCGTCCGCTGATGGACATCTAGGTTGCTTCCATGTCCTGGCTATTATAAACAGTGCTGTGATGAACATTGGGGTACACGTGACTCTTTCAATTTTGGATTCCTCGGTGTGTATGCCCAGCAGTGGGATTGCTGGGTCATAAGGCAGTTTTATTTGCAGGTTTTTAAGGAATCTCCACATTGGTCTCCAAAGTGGCTGTGCTAGTTTGCATTCCCACCAACAGTGTAAGAGGGTTCCCTTTCCTCCACACCCTCTCCAGCATTTATTGCTTGTAGACTTTTAGATCACAGCCATTCTGACTGGCGTGAAATGGTACCTCACTGTGGTTCTGATTTGCATTTCTCTGATAATGAGTGATGTTGAGCATCTTTTCATGTGTTTGTTAGCCATCTGTATGTCTTCTTTGCAGAAATGTCTGTTTAGGTCTTTGGCTCATTTTTTGATTGGGTCCTTTATTTTTCTGGAATTGAGCTGCAGGAGTTGCTTGTATATTTTTGAGATTAGTTGTTTGTCAGTTGCTGCATTTGTTATTATTTTCGCCCATTCTGAAGGCTGTCTTTTCACCTTGCTTATAGTTTCCTTTGTTGTGCAGAAGCTTTAAATTTTAATTAGGTCCCATTTGTTTATTTTTGCTTTTATTTCCAATATTCTGGGAGGTGGGTCATAGAGGATCTTGCTGTGATTCATGTCGGAGAGTGTTTTGCCTATGTTCTCCTCTAGGGGTTTTACAATTTCTGGTATTACGTTTAGATCTTTAATCCATTTTGAGTTTATTTTTGTGTATGGTGTTAGAAAGAGTTCTAGTTTCATTCTTTTACAAGTGGTTGACCAGTTTTCCCAGCACCACTTGTTAAAGATTGTCTTTAATCCATTGTATATTCTTGCCTCCTTTGTCAAAGATAAGGTGTCCATAGGTGTGTGGATTTATCTCTGGGCTTTCTATTTTGTTCAATTGATTTATATTTCTGTCCTTGTGCCAGTACCATACTGTCTTGATGACTGTGGCTTTGTAGTAGAGCCTGAAGTCAGGCAGGTTGATTCCTCCAGTTCCATTCTTCTTTCTCAAGATTGCTTTGGCTTTTCGAGTTTTTTTATGTTTCCATACAAATTGTGAAATTATTTGTTCTAGCTCTGTGAAAAATACCGTTGGTAGCTTGACAGGGATTGCATTGAATCTATAGATTGCTTTGGGTAGTATACACATTTTCACTATATTGATTCTTCCAATCCATGAACATGGTATATTTCTCCATCTATTAGTGTCCTCTTTGATTTCTTTTACCAGTGTTTTACAGTTTTCTATATATAGGTCTTTAATTTCTTTAGGTAGATATATTCCTAAGTATTTTATTCTCTTTGTTACAATGGTGAATGGAACTGTTTCCTTAATTTCTCTTTTTATTTTCTCATACTTGGTTTATTTTTTTAAAACAGTAATAAAATACTATAACCTCACTACCTATAAAACATCAAACTAACAAATGTAACCTATCAGATTCACAATTTAGCCATTGATAGAATGGCTTAATAGAGTAATACAAAAAGAGGTAAAATCAAAGACTTTTAGTTAAGAAAGGCAAAAACAATCTTGCTATTTTTCTGGACCTTCAAAGTAAACACATTGGGAGTTGGATGAACTTGGAAGGTTACCCCCTTTAATGTCCAAGTTGGGTGGCTAGAGGATGATTCTCATGGTGGGTGTTAAGATATTTCTTCATACCAGTGAAGATCAGGGCTTGGCCAGGACAGAGGGCTGGGCTAGAGGATTCCTGGGGAGCTTTGTCCTTGCTTTCCATAGTGGGAGAAGCACGGGCTATGGTCTTCTCAAGAGGTGACTCCTTCTACAGGATCAGTCTGTGTTCCCCTTTTGGGGCCACCTGTGTCCTTGGTTAGATTCAACTCAATGTTGGTTTTGTTGACTTTAAAAAATGCACAATGTGAATGTGGAGAGTTAAGTCTTATTGGGGGCAAAATGATGGCTGCAGCCTGGGATGCAGCATTGCAGGGAGCTCTGAGAAACCACTCTGAGGAGGCAAGACGGGGAGCGAGGTTGCATAAAAGTTTTGCAACAAAGGGCAGGTAGTCTGGATGTCAGAATATTACTGTTAGTTAAAGAAAACCAGATATCCCAAGTGAAGGAATTTAGTGTTTTTCTATGCATGGGAAGAGGCAAGAGTCTGGGGTCCCTGAAATCATTCCCTTTGATGCACCTCAGCCATCTGGGGCCGGTATCCTGTTTTCACATCCTGAGTTTCCTCAGGGCTCACCATAGGGAGTGGCTGCAGGCTGATGGCTGCTAGATGGCAGGCATTCTTTCCTTCCTGAGTTCCCTCAGGGCTCATCAGCTCACCATTCATGGTGGCTGCAGTCTCTGATGACAGTGACATCCTTTGTTTGGTACAGCAACAAACATTCCATTTCTCACTTTCTGAGGCTGGGTGCCACTTGGTGTCTTGGACCTGGACCTATGCATGCTGGGTCATCTGTTCTCAGGCGCATTTTCTCCTTCTGGAATGGCCTGTGCTCCTGGACCGGCTCTGGAGTGCTCAGAGAGCTTCCTCTGTCAGTGTCTTCTTTCTTGTCAGCATCTTTCCTCAAGGCTCCTGTCCCCATGTCTGGGACCAGGTGCTGGCCTCTCTCTGATAGTCTCTCCTGGTCTGCATGTCCCCACAGAGCTTGGCACTACAAAGGAAAGTCCCCTTCTAAAAGGAAGAACTGATCCAAGGGGGGATTTTGAAGACCAATGGACCTGGCTTTTTGGTTGCCAAGAGATTGCTGCCTCTAAGACAAGTTAACAAATAAGAATATGGAAGTCTCCCTCTTGCAAAATGTGGCTGGCTGGCCCTGCACCAGGGATAACAAATGAAGAATGATCCCAACTCCCTCACGCTTCCTATGTCCCCCAAAACTTTCATGTGAAGAAGAGAAACTTGTCAGTGATGTTTGTTCCTAAAATCAAACCAATTAATTATGAATGCAAACTGCTTTTTGTACAATTTTAATATAAATAGTCTTTTCCAAGAATGCAACTTTGTGTCAACTGAGGGAGAATTCTTTTCCCCCTGAACTTTCCCAAGAATTATTCATCATTTTAGAAAATCCCATAATGTTGTCCATGGTGTTTACATCACCACCACCACGAAACATCTGAATCAGTTTGCATTTCTCTCCACCACAGTCATGGAGAGTCCACCCATAAGGGAGAGAAAGGCCCTGTCTTTCAACTACACAACCCCCTCCATTGTCAAGGTGTAGCAGCTCACTTCAAATAGATCTCTGACTGGCAAAATTTCTTGCAGAAGCCTACAGTGAAATGCCATATGTTATGCATCATGAGAGTAGCATTTGGGAGCAGAATGCATCACAGCACCGTAACAACCCTGAGAAGTGCTGACGCTGTCATGTGACTACATGCATCTCAAGCGACGTTCCCCACCTCACCGAAGGGTCCCATGGCCACAGATCGGCCAAGCCCAAGAGGATCTCTGCAGAATGTCTCACCTCCTTCATTTAGGAGGAATTTAGTTCAATGCTTCTCCTCAAAATAAAAGCTGCTTATTATCTGAGAAAGAAAAACTCCAATCCTCTCATTAATGGTTCAAAAATCTCCAATCCTCTCATTAGAATCACAAAAATTTTCACATTCAAAAATTATGTTAGGGACTTCCCTGATCCAGTGGTTGAGATTTTACCTTTCAAAATTTCTTGACAAAGTTTCAGTGCATGGGATGCTGCTTTAATCCATGGTCAGTGAACTCAAATCCTACATGCCTCTTAGGCAGGAAAAAAAAACAAAAAACCAGACCATCAACAACAGAAGTTGTACTGCACAACAAATTCAATAAAAACTAAAAATTGTCCACATCAAAATAAATAAATTAAAATTTTGTTTCATCTTACTTTTTCCCCCAGGATGGTAAAAGAACTCACAAGGTAAAGCTTTTGTACACTTGGATGGTATTAGTATTGAGAGATGGAAAAACTAGTCTGGAGACCTTCAACTCCTCCAAATGCCAATACCAAGTAACAAGAAGGAACAAGAAGCAGGAAGTTGTAATCTGCACTTTCACCAACAGGGAGCATGATTTTCATTCAGCCACAAATCCTGCTGTGTATGCAACTGGAAAGTTTGCTAAAGTTTGTGCCAAACTTTTTTTTTTTTAACGTTTCTCTCATATTCTGAGTCAAGAGTTTCTCTAAAAAGAATATTTTAATCATCAACCATTTTAAATCTATGCTTGTGTTTGATTCATAACTTTATTCTGACATTGCCTTGTACTGGGTATTCAGATGACTAACTCATTTGCAGAACTATTTACATGGGCATTAGATCATCTTTACAAATTTGATTTTAATTCAGTACTGGTTAATGGGCCATAAAAATAAAGGGTGAGCCAACAACAAAAGGAATATGGTTTATTGCCTGAAAGAATGCCTGAGACTGTGGCTGTTTGATAAGTTAGTAATAGCCAAGCATGAACTTCCCCCAAGCCTTTGTCATCTGTGAAAGTGAGACTGTGTGATACCCGTTTATAAAGGCACACTTTAAATATGCGCTTTGAAAGAATGAAAATATAGAATGCAGGGAAATCGGGTAATTTCCTGCCTGAACAATGAAGCTGAAGTTCAGGTGTGTGTCTACCACACTGCAGAAGGTTCCTGTCGCCTACTGAGACATCCACTCAGTCTCCATCTGATGGAAAAACACTGGCTGGAGATGGATTTTTGGTCAGATGTATCGGCCATAAAGTATAAGAAATGGCAATAAAAATGTTTCCTTGTTTTAAGGACACTGTATGCACACTTGCAATGAAACTAGTTTAATTTTCTGTTTTTTAGAAAAGCGGGCTCTTCCTGCAAGGGTTCTGGTAACAATGGAATATGTTTGAAAAACATAGGTGCATGTGATTCACCCAAAGCTCCTAATGAACTGAGCTCGGTGTTTTGTGTGTGTGTGGGGGGGGGGGGGTGGTGGTGGGACATAACTATCTGGAGAAATGAGAGTGACTTGTCTTCCTCCAAAATAGATAAAACTAAAAAATGTGTTCACCAACTGAGGCTTAAAAATTTTGCCTAGGACTTCCCCGGTGGCTCAGTAAAGAATCTGCCCACCAACGCAGGAGACACAGGTTTGGTGCCTAATCCAGGAAGATTCCACGTGCCGTGAGGGACTAAGCCCATGCACCACAATTACCGAGCCTGGGAGCCACAAGCGCTGGAGCCCACGTGCCCTAGAGCCCGCGCTTCCCACGGAGAAGCCTGTGCCCTGCAGCTAGAGAGCAGCCCGGCCTGTCGCAACTGCAGGAAGGCCATGCAGCATCGAAGACCCAGCACAGCCGATAAACAAATAAAGATTAAGACAGAATTGTCGGAGAAGGCAACGGCACCCCACTCCAGTACTCTTGCCTGGAAAATCCCACGGACGGAGGAGCCTGGTAGGCTGCAGTCCATGGGGTCTCGAAGAGTCGGACACGACTGAGCAACTGAATTGAACTGAGACCAGAGGCAAAGAACGCTTTGGCAAAATGTGAACTTTGAAAAATCGGGAGCTGAAGGGATGGGTTCTGGAAGGGAACATCTCTACCACCTTAACCACGATGTAGAGCATGGGGGCCATCCAGGAAGCAGAGCAGGGCTGAGCAAAAATTATAGTAAAATCAGTGTGAATTGTCTCCTTGGGACAGAAGAAGAAAGGGTGGGGGAAATGGAACACAGAGAACACACACAAGGGAAGTCGATCGATCGTGCCAGCAAGAGAGGAAGAAACGGACATGGCAGGCGAGCCAGTCGTTTTATTTCAGCATCAGCTCTAGTAGTAAACATACTTCATTAGCATATGTGTCCATTCACCATTCACTGAAACCAGAGAGTTGAAAAGACCTTTAAGAATGTGTTTGCAGAAAACTGTGCATATGGGGCAAAGAGTGCCCCCCAGTTGGGGAGGATCAAGTTAAGAGTAGGGGAGGCCACCTCTGACCTCCTTGGAAAGTTTTCATTATCTTCCCTTGGCTAAAACAAAAGTACTATTTGCCAAGAATGGAAAGTCTAAATCGTTCTGTTTCTAAGTTTATTTAAAAGTTGTTTCTGGAGAGGCTAGCCTCTATTTGAACTTCCTAGGAACAGATTTGCTGCTTTAGATAAAATTGAACAGTCTGCACTCTTTTTTTTTCCTGAAACTTTAGTAGATTTTTAAAGTGGAAAAAAAATGTACGATCCATTATGTACCAAAGCAACCACTTTTTTTGAGATGGAAATTAAAATACGGGTTAGAACTTCGAAGAGCGAGGTCATAGAGAAATGGACGGGAACAGCAACCATCTGCCAGTCATGCTTCTTAAAATGTTCTTGGAAAACTACCCTTAAACTGGGTGCAGGTAGAAAAGAATGAAGACAGATAAGTCAGTACTGATATTTCATCTTCTGTGATGCTATGATATTTCAGACTTACTAATATGCTGTGCCAACACAAATAAGTTAAAACAGTTAAAGAAATGTCATTTTTGATACAAAAATGGTTGGATGAGTTGGCTATAGGAATATTGTGTGTGTGTGTATGCACGCAAGCATGCATGCTCAGTCATATCAGATTCTTTGTGACTCCAGAGGGTGTAGCCTGCCAGGCTCTTTGGCCCGTGGGATTCTTCAGGAAAGAAAACTGCAGTGGGTTGCCATTTCCTCCTCCAGGGGATCTTCCCGACCCAGGGATTGAACCCGTGTTTCCTGTGTCTCCTGCATTGCAGGCAGATTGTTTACCCACTGAGCCATCGGGGAAGTTAGCCTTCTCAACCTTCTCTTTTCAGAAAGAAGGAGCTTGGTGGTTTGGGACATCACCTGTCAAGTATCTGGTTGGTGGTGTTCACGCAGGGGCGGGAGCGTGGCCTGGGCCGCCTGGCACTCCTGGGCCTCAATCCTGAAGCCAACACATGGGAGCAGCTTGGTCACAGTTCCCTGCAAGGCCTTCAGATAAGAACTCTTCATATGGTTATTGCATAAGTAGGCAATGCATGTGGCGACACTCTCTAAACCTTTATAAATGCTACACCCGTCACATATTCCTACCATAATGTTACACAGTCCTCTCCATCAACCAGATGAGAAAGCTGGAGCCTAGAGCTGCAAGTGGGCAGGAGGTGATTCCAGAATTGGGTCTCAGTTCCAATGTATATGGGCTTCCCTGGTGGCTCCGTGGTAAAGAATCTGCCTACAATGCAGGAGACCTTGGGTTCGATCCCCGGGTCAGGAAGTTCCCCTGGAGGAGGAAATGGCAACTTACTGTGGTATTCTTGCCTGGAGAATCCCGTGGACAGAGGAGCCTGACAGGCTATGGTTCACTGGATCACAAAGAGTCAGACACATTGAGTCACTGACGCTTTCAATGTATACGCTTTCCCTGCTGCTGAAATTTTGCTTGAAAAGTCACATTCTCGTCTTTCTTTGACTTAGGGTCAATGGCTTTTCCTTTTATTTTGTTGGTTCATTTCTCCCAAATCTTCCAACGCCACTGTGCCTCCTTACTGGGACCTATGGTTTGTCTTTCTCTAACAGGAAGTAAACCCTAAAAAAAGGTTTCCACCGAGTCCTATATTTGAACACTGTTTCTGAGTCGTCAGTTTCCGCTTCATGAAATTCCTACCAAAGTCCAGCTACGACGCATGAGAAAGACCCAGAGAACAGGACTGAGGAGAACAATTCTGCCCAGTGTCTAACAGAGTCCACAGAGAGAGAGGTGTGCAAGGATCTAGCAAGGCTCGTCGTGGTTTTAAAGGTCAGAAGACGGTCTCTCATTTATAGATCCAAGTTTAGACCCTGAAACATCATGCAGTAAGGAAAATCTTCTTAACACCCTAAGAGCTATAACATCATGGAAGTATTTCAAGCTTTCCAAATCTTAGATGTCACATGTCACCTAGCGTGGTTGTTGGTGGGTGCTTAGGCACTCAGTCATGTCTGACTCTTTTCAACCCCATAGACAGTAGCCCACCAGGCTCCTCTGTCCATGGGATTCTCCAGGCAAGAATACTGGAGTGGGTTGCCATTTCCTTCTCCAGGGGATCTTCCCAACTTGGGGACAGAACCTGGGTCTCCTGCATTGCAGGCAGATTCTTTACCACGGAGCCACCTGGGAAGCCCCTCTAGTGTGGTGAATTGCATGCAACCCCACAAACATGCCTTTCTTCCACATCCCAGATATTCCAAAAGAAATAATAAGCCTCGCAGTGTGCTCGGTACAGTATATCAAATATTCCTCAGATGTATTTGTCTTTCTAAAGTAGATCTGCCTGCTTTTTATGCCTTCATTTCAGCTACTAATAAACATCTCAAGAAAGATGGATCTCGAGACAGGAGCATGTTGAACTTCTGAACTCCGTGGCGGCCTCAGATAATTAAACAGCAGATGGCAGCCTGATGTTATACCTCTGAGTTCAGCCCCAAATCTCCTGTCCCTTCAACATTCCAATATCACAGCCACAACAGTATGAGAGTGACTATCAGCTGCATCTGGCTCATCTGAGCGTGAGCCTAGTAACCCTAACACAAAATACTACATCTCTCTGCTCCGGCTTGATGTGTTCTTAGCGAACACACAATGACTAGATTCTTTTCTAAATACTCACAGACAACCTGCTGAAAAGAGTTAATTGTCTATTTTGGCCACAATTCACAAAAGTCTGTCATTTCTGGAAATTCCAGAAGATTTGCACTAGTTGCCATTCTTCAGTCCAAAAAAAAAGAAAAGAAACCTCACAAAATCCATATTTTTTTTAACTTACAGTTTTTCTGAGGTTACTCATATCCACTGAACACTTTCAGATAGAATTCTCATGCATATAAAGACTTGAGTGTATTGAGACTGGTCAGTTTTGTTTAAAGATTCTTTACAGCTGACTTGCATTTTGTTTTTTCCCCCAAAGAGGCCTGACCCTGTGCATTTTGGGACTAGCCCGTCCTCTGAGTTGAAGGCACCAAAGCCATCTGGGGAACAGTTCTCTGCCTTTGGCCAACATGACATCATAGTTCCTGAGGACCCATTCTTTCTTTGTTCTTGTTGCTTCAAACAGAAAAGAAGGTCTATGGTTTTTCTGCATTTTTCATGAGCTTCGTTCGTCATGGGTTTGAGCCTTTCCTGACATTGTTCTTACAGGTCCATTTTATGCTTTCCTCATGTGTCTGTTCAATTTCGCATGAGTCCGTCCCACTCGGAGAGGCTAGACGTGCTTTGTGTGATTCAGCAGAGGCTGAGTCACAGATGAGTAAAACCAAGTGAGCGGAAGAAAGGAAAATTCTCTGGGGGTTGGCACAAGGCCCTGGTCCCTACTGTCTGCCACTTCCTCCTTCTTTCAGGAGCAGCTCATTGGCCGGTCCTCCTGGGAAAGCTCCTGGCTCCCATCTGCTCACTCTCTAACAGGAAGCCCCGTGTCCCTTGAAATACCTCCCCAGCATCACCCCTTTTAGCCGCTGGAGTATTTGCTTTAAGAAACTCCCAGTGCTGTCCAGAAGAAGTGATCTGAGCTGGGCCTTCACTTCATTCGTTCATTCAGACATTCAACAAGGATTTACTGAGTGTCTACTGCATGCCAGGCACTGTTCCAGCTGCTGTTTCTTTATGATTTTTGGCTGTGCGGGGTCTTCCTTGCCGTGTGGGCTTTTCTCTAGTTGTGGTGAGCCAGTTGCTCATTGCGTGGCCTCTGTTGCTGCAGAACACAGGCTCAGTGGCTGTGCCACACGGGCTCAGTTGCTCCGTGGCACATGGGATCCTTCCAGACCAGGGGTTGAACTCATGTCCCCTGCCTTGACTGGATAATTCTCTACCACTGAGCCACCAGGGAAGCCCCGTAGGTGCTTTCATTATCCCAGGGAACAAAGAACAAGAGCTCCTTTAAAAAATTACTTTAAAAATTTTTAAAAATTAAAACTAAAAATAAGTATATAGAAATTTTAATTTAAAAAATATAGAACCCCTGCCATCCTGTAGCTTGGTGGACATTCTAGTGAGCCACGAAGTATGAAAAGACATAAACAAAACTTTAGGCGGCCGTAAGAGCACATGCTGAAGCCAAGGGTCAGAAAATAACCTCCAGTTTACAGGAAATAGCTGCAAATCCTTAAAAAGTGCTGGCGGGTAACCAACAGGTAAAGCCGGGCAGCTGGCGAAGTGGGAGGTCATGTCAGAAAGGCTCTGAGTGCTCCTGGGTCAGACATGGTGCCCACGTATAAAAATCATATATCTGTTGAAATGAAGGAAAAAAAGGTATGGCACTCAGTTTAAATTTTAAGAAGTGCAGTGGTTCTTAGAAAAGATGGTGAGTATTGAGGAACTTGGTAGTTTTTTGATGAACGAATAAAGGAAGGATGTAAGGAATTAGAACAGCCAGATTAGAATGTTCAGAAGATAATCTGTTGCATCAGTTTAGAAAGTAGATGGAAAAGCATCAGAAAGAAGGTAACTAGATTAAAAAAAAAAAAAAAAAAAAGGGAGCCAGAGCCCCAGGAAGGAATGGTAAGAAGAAAAACCTGGGCCCCAGCATTGCTCCAGAAGGTCCACTCAGGGGAATCAAGGGCACCATCCAGGGGAACACTCTCGGACTCTGCCCTTGGAGCTATGCAGGGGCCAACCTTGGGTGGGGGCAGTGGGAATAAAAAGTGGGAGCAAGATAAATGATATTTGGTTGACAAAAAGAGATGGAACTTGCTGATTATTTGATGTTTTAAAGTTCAGAGCCAGTGACAGAAGTATTGAAAATTATATATCTTTTCCCTCAAATTTTATTTAAGTGACTATAGTAAATTCTTAAGTTAACATTATCAAATCATAGAATACAGATACGATTTTGAAGAACTGAAAAAGCATTTTTCCACTTTTTTTTTTTACCAAAAACCTAATAAACTTGAAGTTGCCGTGTCTTAGTCTTCACGTTGCAGCAATGGCATTGCAATCTTAGTTCCCCGACCAGAGATCGAACCCACAACCCTTGCACTGGAACTACACAGTCTTAACCACTGGACCACCAAGCAAGTCACCATTGCTGTATCTATATATGCCAGTTGAATCCAATGCATCCTTCATTTCTTTTGTGAAAACTTTGAATTTACCTTGATTCCCCTGCTTGTTTCCACTGGCCTCTCTTCAGCTAAACAGCTAGTGCATTCAGTGACCTTAGTATACTACTTAATGCCTGATCCTATATTCTTGTCTAATTATTTCTTGCTAATGACTCTTAGCTACCCAATAGCTCTCTAATAATCGCTATGATGGTTACGAGGTTTGAGGTTAGGCATGGGTTAATAGGGCTTCCCTGGTGGCTCAGATGGTAAAGAACCTGCCTGCAATGTGGAGAACCAGGTTTGATTCCTGGATCGGGAGGATTCCCTGGAGAAGGGTACAGCTAGCTACTTTAGTATTCTTGCCCGGAAAATTCCATGGACAGAGGAGCCTGGCAGACTACTACAGTCCATGGGGTCACAAAAAGTCAGACATGACTGAGAAATTTTAAGAAACAGAAGAAAAGAGAACAAATGTAAGACAGGATAATGTCATAAAATTAAGGCAATTAATCTCAGCATTCAAGTTTTGCAAAAGAAAATCCTCCCTCCTAAGAAAAATCTTTAATGCTTTAAATTTATATTTTCAGTTAAGCAATTCTTGAAATGTCTTCATGTAAAAATTAATGTGTTAGGAAAGATAGCAAATGGCTTCTTCTCTTAGCATTAGAATGGTAAAAAGTCACCAATCTGTTCTTTTGGGGCCATTTAATTTTTTCATCTCTAAAGTTTATTGCAAGTTTGTAAGGTTTCACGTTTCTCAGTTTCTATTTCTAATGTGTGGATGTTATTTCTATATTTGTTAAAAATGTGTCTGCATTTTGCACATTTCTAAGATGATCTGCAGGTGTGAAGTTTCTGTTCAGATTTTTAAGAAAGTTGGTTTTTGAAATCTTATCTTTACACTGGAAACTCTTAAGGTGCTGGGGGCTGGCTTATTATCCAGAAGACTGGCTTGATTTTTAATGTCTTATTCATTTTAAAAGTAAATTTAAAATGTTTATTAAAAGTCTTATTAGTAAAATTTTGTTGCTGTTCTTCAGGTCATGATTGGGATCTTTAACAAGATGAAGGGAGTATAAACCAGGTGGCACAGTTAATCTGGTTAGGAATAAAAGAGGATTATTTGTTTTCCAGCCATTGCTGCAGTATCTTGAAAGAATAATTTGGGATCAAGCAAGGATGGGGAAGTATATTAATCAAATTTTATGAAAACTGACATGATACTTGAAATGCATGCAGGGTTTGGGTTTCATTAAGGGTTTCCAGGGAACAAGCAAAACCCTTTTCCATGGGAGCATCCATGACAGGTCAAGGTCAGATCATGGACACAAAGGTCGCCTGATGGCAGCGTCTGTCACCAGAGTTAGTACGGTGGTCCTCCTCTTTTCGAGGGCTTCCTTCCTCACTGTTCACTCCCCATGTTCTTCTCTTCAAAGTCAGCATGCAATGAAAACACACAGAGGGTCGCTAAAACGAGAGGGTCGATATGTGGTCAAGAAGGTTTGAATAGCCCTGCAACTCAACTAGAAATACAGAGCACACTTATAGACAGATTTTGGTATTATGCCCAGAATTATTCAGTAACCCAACTGCACAGGACTGATAAAACAGAAGCAGAAGTCAAGACAGCAGGAAAAGGACTGGGAGTCAGATAATACATCTCAGTTCAGTCTCAGTCCTGTTGACTTATGATACTGACCTTTCTGATCTCTGCTTCCTTATCCTGAGAACTGGTCAGCCACTGCAGCTCAGGAAAGAGGTCAAACCCAAAAAGCTTTGGCGGGTGTCCATCATCTATTTATAAGAATCAAGAAGCCACTTCATGAACTTTTTGTTTCTATCTTTCTCTTTTTTTCATGAGTTTCTTCTTTAACGGGATTTCCATGATGAGTCTCTGGTTTGATGGTGAACTCGTGGAGGACGTGTCACCTGGCTTGGATATAACCATCCCTACCACCTGAGGTGTTATTCCCCGTCATGGGTAGAAGAACAAAATTGTGGAACGTCAGAAAGGCACCAAAGCTGATAATCACCAATGAGATCCTTGGCACTTCTCTACATTCCTGTCTAATTATCACTGTGGTGACTTGTTAACCTGACTAGATCATGGTACCCAGTATTTGGTTAACCACCAGTCTAGATCTCACAAGGCTTCCCTTGTGGTTCAAAAGAATCCGCCTGCAATGCTGGAGAGTCTGCATTCCCCGGGTTCGACCCCTGGGTTGGGTTGGGAAGATCCCCTGGAGAAGGGAAAATCTACCCACTCCAGTGTTTTGGCCTAGAGAATTCCACGGGCTATATAGTCTATGGGTCGCAAAGAGTCAGACACAACTGAGCGACTTTCACTAGATCTTACTGTGAAGGCAGTTTTTAAATGAAATTAACATTAAATCAATTGACTTTGAATAAAACGGATTACTCTTCATAATTTGGGTGGGCTTCCTCCAATTAAAGGTCTTAAGAGAAAGGGCTGAGGTCCCCCAGGGAAGACGGAATTCCTCACCTGATTGCCTTTGGATTTAAGACTGAAGCATTAACTTCTCCCTGAGTTTCTAGATTGCTGGCCTCCTCCATAGATTTTGAATTTGCTACCCTCCATAATTGCATGGAAAACCCTGCCTAATACAACCATTTATCTACCTCTCAAATATTGTCATGTGATCAGAAGCATTTTTGAGTTTGACCTTTGCAACATCAGGATCCTGGGATTGACTCCTATTTTAACAATTTATTAACTGTGGTTTTGAGCAGTTATGTAAACCTTTCAGTCTGGCTCCCCGTGTATGGAATAGGTGTAATACCAACTAATCTGATGGAATGTCATGTAGATCTCAGGCAATAAATATGAAACACTTATAACATAAATAGTTCTCAATAAACAGTAACCACGATTTTTCTTTGATGAACGAAATGTGAGTAAATCCTATTAGTAGCTAACAGCAAGGCTAGTTTGAAATTCTCAAGTGAATTCATCTTTCTAGGCTAGAAAAGGAAATGGCAACCCACTCCAATATTCTTACCTGGGAAATCCCATTAACAGATGAGCCTGGCAGGGGTCCCAAGAGTCAGACACAACTGAGCTACTAAACCACCATCACCAGGCTAGAAATTGACTGCATATCTGTATTTTAAGATGATCTTTTGTTGTAATGGTGTCATGCAGGCTTCAGAGAGATACCTCCAAAATCGAGTCAGCTTTCTTCATTCTGAGGCAATAAACTAAGACCTCTTACTCTCTCAGTGGCTAGTAAGAGCAGAACCGCAACTGAAGGACCAAAGAGTGGGGAGATAATGGTTTAAACAGCTTTAAAAAGTACTTTAAAAAAATACTGTAGAAGTTTAAAGGAGATCCTTTCTAAGGATAGTGTTATCCCATTAACCAGATTCCCAAATGAATCAACTTTCTTAAAAATCACTAACCTATGATGTATAGGTATTGTGGGATGATGTTTTGTTTGTGAGGGCTCACATTTTTTCCTAAAGACCATAACTGTTGAGCCGATAATTGTTTTCTAAATGTAAGTATTAGCGATTTCAAGAGCATACCATCATGATTAACATTTTGGATATTCAGTTCAGTTCAGTTCAGTTCAGTTGCTCAGTCGTGTCTGACTCTGCGAACCCATGAATCNCTTCCAAGGAGTAAGCGTCTTTTAATTTCATGGCTGCAATCACCATCTGCAGTGATTTTGGAGCCCAAAAAAATAAAGTCTGACACTGTTTCCACTGTTTCCCCATCTATTCAGTTACAATAAATTATTAGAGATAATTTTTAAAGGGAAAAACTTAAAACTTTTGTGAAATTGAATGAGTATAATTCTATTTAATTTAAAGTAATAAGGCTTTTAGAAAGATACATTTCAATCCATTGTTAGCTAAGGGCATACAATAACGTTTCCCACAAGTTTTCCTTCAATTCTAGGTCCCAAACTACTTCAGACAGGGCATTGGGACTTTCTAATTTATCAGTCAGGATCTAAATTCAGTATTTCCAAGAAAAGGCTCAAGAACAACTTTCAAGGAAGATTCTATCACCTCTCCCCAAATCACATTTCAAATTGCTAACACGGTATTGCATGCAGCACAGTGAGACCACGTGTTCCCCAGTCAAGACAGGGAGACATGACTTTAAAATGAGGAGGGCTAGGAGCATAGAACCTCGTATCTATGCTTTGCAGACAAAACCAGAGTTAACGACGAAGCAGCACTGGAATGCGTTGGTGAGAACTTGTCACAAGTGCAGCTCTGCTCCGGGGATTGCTCCTTCAACGGCAGAGACTGGCTGTCAGGAGCCAGTGGTCTGTGGCAGGCTGACTCATCAAGAGTCAAACCACCCAGGGGTTCTCAGTCCAAACCTAGAATGCTGTGACTGCAATAAGCAACAGCAGGACATTTGCTGAAACCCAATAAACAAACATCATCAACTCAATGAACACAAATTTGAGCAAACTCCAGGAGATGGTGGAGGACAGAGGAGCCTGGGTCCCTGGGGTTGCAGAGTCAGACAGGACTTAGAGGGTGAGCAACAACAACAATAACGTAAAGGAGAGTCAACCAGGACTTGTCTGGAATGTTCTGGAAGCAATGGACGGGAGAGGGAATAAATCAGGGAATCTTAATAATATTTTTTATGAGAACAAAATAATATGAATACTGATGGAAGCTTATATTTGCTGTTGCCTATGTTTCCTAAGTCACTTCTGGGGGAAAACTGAGAAATCATATCACTTTGTGTTGGTCTTGGAAAATAGCTAGGAACTTTTCCATAAATGACTTCAAAATCCATCACCCAAGAGTTTATTCAACTTTAACATTTGTCATTTTACCTTCTTCCTGTTTACTTTGTCACTTAGAATCACTTCTTTAGAGACTTTTTTTTTTTGATTTGTCAACAACATGGGATAAGACCTTCCTCCCCATGACCCGATGAGAGAGTTCACAGGACTGGAGTAGAGATTTCTGTCCACAAGGGTGGAACCCATTCTCTACATCGACCTTAAGCAATCAGCCTAATGCTGCCTCCTTCCATGACCTTCTGATTATTCAGGAACAAAATTATCTTTCTTTGCTTAAGTGTGTGAGGCATTTGATATGTTGGTTTTTTGCTCTTTATTTCATTTGAAGCCTGTGTTATCTGCCTATTTGTGGGAGCTGTCTCAGCAGTTAGCTCTTCTTTTAGAGAATAAAGGGAATTGTGCAGTAATATTTCATTTTGTCATCACAGATAACAGATTATGAACGAGTGGCAGCTTTATAATGTATGAAAAGAGAGTAATTGCTAAGGATTCTCATTTTGAAATAATACTAAAAAGGCTAAAAATTAATAGGAGGTAAATAAAAATAAAAGAGAATGCTAAAAAGAGTCAGACACGACTGAGTGAGACACAGAAAGAGAAAGGCAAGCTTAATTCATTACTTTGAGAAATGCTAGGTCCTGCCTCTATGGGAGTTTAGAAAACTATGGCAAAACAATATTTTAATAGCAATATTGGAGACAATGTTTAAACTTTCTTAAAATTTCAAATACATATTAAGAAGCGAGAGTCAGACTTTTATGATTTGACTTTGGCAGCCTGTGCTCTCTGCTTCATCATGTGCTGTAATGCACGTTGCTGTTTAGTTGCGAAATCATGTCTGACTCTTTTGAGACCCCATGGACTATCGCCTCCCAGGCTCCTCTGTCCAGGGGATTTCCCAGGCAAGAAAACAGGAATGGGTTGCCGTTTCCTCCTCCAGGGGATCTTCCGAACCCAGGGATCAAACCCACGTCTTCTGTCTTGGCAGGCAATTTCTTTACCACTGAGCTACCAGGGAAGCCCATAACTATGTTTGAATTTAGTTCCTAGATCAGCTGATCACCCTGTGGACACACAATCTGAGAGCTTCTTCATGTTGCTTGTCTTCTAGTTTCTAGTTGACAAAACAGAAGAATAAACAACATATTTACCCGTGGGAGTTTTAATGAGACAAACACAGGTTATGCAGAATGCTTAAAAAAAGAAAAAGCATTTCTCCTTGAAAGCAGCATATGAGTATTCGAAAGCAAGGATTTTGAAGTATAGTTAGACCTCTGACTGGATGTGTTAAGCAGGAGACATTTGGCCTGGAGGAAATCATAACTTAGCCTCTGAAATACTGGTGACTTACGTGTCAAATGCAGAAACGAGGAGAGCTATCACACCGCCACACAGAGTTGTCATGAGGATTACATGAGATTGAAAAGTGTGCTTGGCCCTTATCCTTAGATCTCAGGAGTCCACTGGCATTGATGACCATTTATTATTGCATTAATAAGAGTTGATGAATTGATTTTCAAGTAATTAAAACCATTGCCTTCAAGCTGAAGAGTAGGGCTAATTCCAGTCTCAGTGCTTCTTTGAATAAGGTTGTAGGTCTGGCAGGAAACTGGAAACACAGATTGGGAACTTGGGAGGGCAAGTCTTAGCTGGACCTGGCTTCTGGGTCCTCGGTCATTGAGTAGGAAGCCACACATATGGATGAAATTGCCCAGCAAAATAGAGAGAAAGAGAGGGAGAGAGAGAAGAAGAGGACAAGTCCACAGGGACCACATAGAAACGGTCAGGAAGGTGAAAGAGAAAATATGTCTTTTCCCCTGAAACCAGAGGATGGAACTAGGGGCTGCGTACAGACACAGCCAAAATTGTAGCTAGGAAGAGAGTAAAAAGTTGGCATATTTAATTATCTCTACATTCTCTGTTGCAAGTTTCAGGCTAATTGAATGTGAGGAAAGAATAGAAACAAGGCCATCGAGGAACCAGCATCAGTGATGCATGTCGTTCATGCATGAGACTAGGAGGAGACAGGTTAGAAAGAGACATGCGCTGGTCGGTGGGGAATCTTAGCTGTTAGGATAATATTTATCCTCCTTCTCTGCCTGTATGCTCAGTTGCAGCCTGCCAGGCTCCTCTGTCCATGGGATTTCCCAGGCAAGAATATTGAACCCACTCCAGTATTCTTGCCTGGAGAATCCCGTGGATAGAGGAGCTTGACGGGCTACAGTCCATGGGGTTGCAAAGAGTCAGACACTACTGAGCGACTTAGTATGCATGAATGCGTGCCATTTCCTCCTCCAGGGGATCTTCCTGACCCAGGGATCAAACTCTAGTCTCCTGTGTTGGCAGGTGGTTTTTATACCACGGAGCCACCTGGGAAGCCCCTCCTTCCCTGTGGGAAGGGATAAAATGAAACAGAGACTTTGGGATGTTAAATACTCATAGAATACAGGATAAGCCATAGGGAAACTGGTGTCAAGGAAACCAGCTTGTTGGCCTTTGAGAGAAGGTGGGATGAGGGTGACTTCTTGGATGGGATGTATTCTAAATGGTCTGATCTTTATAGTCCTCCTTCAGCCATTCTACCACCTCGGACCCAATCAACTATCTCCCATTTTTCTGGTGACTTCTAAGAATACAGAATTCACTGCTTTACCCTTAAGGTCCTCTAAGAGTTATGGTGGAATAGGACTTTATGCAAAATAGTCTTCTATTTTTAATAGGAACTTAAGAAAATACTTAACTTTGAATTACCTAGAGTTGTTTCCTTTAGAAACCAGAGCTATCTATTTGTATTTAAAGCAATGTTTATTATTTGTACCTATTCTTATTCCTCTGCATGAATAAATGCATGATACTGCAGAAAAAATCAATCAATTAACCCCATCAATTGTCCCCTTCTTCTCATGGCTAGAAACTCTTCATCCTTCAATTCTCATCTTGGGCATCATCTGTTCAGGGTAACTTTCCCTGACATCTGGTCTAATCTTAATATCCCTCCTCAATATTTTCATAGCATCCTATTGAGAAATTTATCACACTCTACTCTAACCCCCTATTCACTTGTCTTCCCCCCCCCCACCAACGAAACTGCAAAATTCCTAACAGGCAGAAACTACCCCCCTCCCTTATTCCCTGGCATCTAAGCACATAATTGGGAACACCGTCAAAATTCAATAAAGGTGAATGAATGAATGAATGAGCAAGTGCATGTATACTGACTAAATACTCTTAACATAAATAACGAAATCATAAAGGGAATGCAGACAGAACACATTTAATAATAGTGAGCTATGTGAAAATGGGTCTTCTAAGAAAATGAAAGGTAATGAATGAACATTTTTGCAGCGAAGGTCAATACGTTCTTGTTAAGCCATTCCAGTCCCAATTTGCATTCAGACTATTAATTTGCTCCTCACAATCACTTCCAAGTTACTCTGTGAAGCTCTTAGCAGATGTGCTAAGCTGCTCCCTGTCAGCCCAGAGCCACACGGGGTGAGAATGGAATGAAGGTGCTTTTTTTTTTCGTGTGATCTTTCGACAGAACAGGCTTCTCTGTGAAAGGATTGAATCAGCCTGACCCTCCTGCAGCGAGTGATGTTTTACAGCATTTTTTTTTAAATGCCACCCGAAAGGCAGTGACTTTTATATGGTGAGGCTTTGCCGATAGTCACGCCAAGTCAGTGATTTCATGGCATCGGTCTGCTAGTGACTTCTCAGAGCTCAGATGTGGTCTGCCGGAGATGATCAGGAAAAAATCCCCTGTGCTTTTTATCCAGAAAAGTGTAAGTTTCTCACCCTAAAAGCATCGTTTATTTTAGCATTCCTCCACATCCGTGTTTTTCAAGCCTTTTTAACACCCCTCTATGTGACCGTGACCGATCACTTACAAATATAGAAATGTATATTAAGTTTCATGAATTTTCTTTTACCTCTTTCTTTAGATTTATTTCATATTGGACTATAGTGGATTTACAGTGTTTTGTTAGTTTCAGGTGTACAGCAAAGTGATTCAGTTATACATATACATACATCTGTTTGTTTATACATTCTTTTCCAATTTAGGTTATCACAGAATGTTGAGTGGAGTTCCCTATGCTATACAGTAGGTCCTTGTTCACTATTTTAAATACAGCAGTATGTATGTGTCAATCTTAAACTCCCAATCTGCTTCTACCATTCGACCTTCCTTCACTGATATTCTATTAATTAAAAAAAAAAGCCCTCTACAGCCTTTACACTGATGGCTTCAGCTATTGCTAGGCTCAGTCACAGTTCGAGAAGCATTATTTTACAGCACTTTGGAAGCAGTAAAATTATGGTTCAGAGAGCAAACTGCTGTTTCACTATTGTATCAGTTTTTACTATTTTTGCCTGTTTCAGTTAATCCAGCTGATCAAGTCAGTCAAATTTTAGACTCTTCATCTGTGTTTTCATACATTTTATCTTTCAACTCCTTTTGCTTGTGTTCCGCATGTATTATGGGAGGAGTGACGCAGAGAGAAGCAGGCTCACAGACCACGCGAGCTTTGTCTGGGATAAAAGATAACCTTCGGGAAGGGTAGACTGTAAGTGGGACTTTAAGGTCACCTGGCTCCAGGTTCCTGGAACTTTGCCTTGATATCTGCCTGGTTTGTGCACCCATCCAGCGCACCTTTTGTCACACTTTTTGTTGCTGGTCAGTCGTTCAGTCGGGTCCGACTTTTTGCGATGCCATGGACTGCAGCATGCCAGGCTTCCTTGTCCTTCACCATCTCCTGGAGTTGGCTCAGACTCATGTCCATTGAATTGGCGATGCCATCGAACCATCTGTCGGTCAAATTCTGGGCCAGGCATTTGGAGATTCAAAGATGAAATACAGGTTTCTGCCCTAAATACATTTATCATCTGGGAGCAAAGAAGATGTGAGAAAAATTATGAAGCAGTTATTTTGAAAAATCAACGTGCCCTCTAGGTTTCCGGATCCGTGTTACACTGATATCTCAGTGCAATAAACTACAGTAAGTCCCTTACATACGAACCTTCAAGCCTCAAACTTTCAAAGATGCGAACGTGCGTTCCATCAGCATCAGGCGTGAATGAAATTGCAGCTTGCCCTCTGTCTCCTATCGGTGATGATCCTTCAGCTCCACCATTTCCCACCTTGTCCTGGTTCACAAGGGCACTTTTATTCATTTGCTTTGGCTTCGTGTCTCTTCCCTCAACCCCAAAGCTATCGAGGAGCATCCTTTTCTGAACTCCTAAAAAGTTTGCCCATCTTGAAAATATGCTTTACTATCTTTTCTTCTTTAAAGCCTTAATAGAGTGTTCTTAACCTAAACACTCACTCATTGTCACCTAAGCTTTATTTCATGGGAAGAAAATCTCATAATGTTCTTATCAATTAGCAGGTTTTAAAGTTGAAAGCATATTTATTTTTCTTAACTTCTCTACAAAATTCTGAACATACTGTTCAATGTTTCTACTGTTCATCTTTCATTGTTTCCCCTGGTATTGATTATATATATATATATTTGTATATATGTATATATGACATAAATGTATATAGACATGTAAATATGTCAACCTTTACATTTATACTGGTAGATAAAATTCAGAGCATCATTCTGGTTAGATAAAAAGCACAATTTGCAAATTTTGTATGCTGTACTGATACCGAGCCAGACCCTGTGGGGCTCCCAAAAGCCTTTCTGTGTCCCCCATTTCTTGATTACAGGAAATAGGTTTCATTCAGCCTCCTTTATATGCCTGAGTTCCAATAGGCAGGTTGAAACAGCTGCTAACTAGAGAAAAGAGGGAATTTAGAGACAAGGGAGGAACATTCAAGAAACAATAGGGCAGTCTTGAGGCAAGGTCTTTGTTCCTCCCCAAGGGATCAGTTCAGCTCAGACGCTCAATCGTGTCCAACTCTTTGCGACCCCATGGACCAAGGCACGCCAGGCCTCCCTGTCCATCACCAACTCCTGGAGTTTACCCAAACTCATGTCCATTGAATCAGTGATGACATACACATGACAAGATCTTTAAGCTTTTCGCAGATACTAAAACCGCCACCAGCTGGGAGAAGTCAAGAATAGGGTGCCCACAAGCAGTGGGACTCCAGACTAGTCAGAACCAGAAGGCTGAAGATGCTGACTCCTCCTTACCTCCCCACCAGCCAATCAGAAGCATGTCCATGAGCTGATAGTGCCCTCTTTGAACCATCACTGCAAAGCTCCTCAGGCTTCCCTGGTGGCTCAGCAGTAAAAAGGCTGCCAGCCAGTACAGGAAACACTGGTTCATCCCTGATCCAGGAAGATCCCACATGCCTTGGAGAGCCGCAGCTACTAACCCATGCATCCCAGAGCCTGTGCTCCGCAATGAAACCACCCCACTGAGAAGCCTGCGGACTGCTTCTCAACCAGAGAGCAGACCCCACTCACCACAACTAGAGAAAAGCCCAGGCAGCAAGGAAGACCCAGCAGAACCAAAAATTAGTTACTTAAATTAGAAGCTCCCTCAATACCCCTTCAGGTTGGAACACACAGTTCTGAGGGCAATAGCCCGCGGTGACCCCTTTTGCCTGGCAAAACAACAATGCTATCCTTTCCTACTTCACCCAAAACTCTCTCTGAGAATTCATTTAGGGCTGGTCTGCAGAGGCCAGATTCAGCATCATGTTTGCATATAAATAGGTAATTACTTGTAAAATCTAGGTAAAAATGATTTGCTTCTATAATTTTCAACAATCTACCAAAATCACTGAGCTGTGTAGATAAGACTCTATAAAGAAACCTATGACTCTAGAATAAAGCTGGTCTTAGGTCCTTGTAGTAGTTAACTCAGCTCTTAAATTCACTAGAATTCCACACTGAACTTTTTTTTTTTTCCAGAGCTAGGTTGTGATTGATTTTCTCAACACAAACAGCAGTAGATTAGGGAATTAATTAAGGGAAACCTAGAATGTCTTCTCCTTCATTTCACTTTGCTCACAATGCCTGCTGGGCAGATGGAGGCTGCACTGGTAAGGAGATTATTTCTCCTTAGGGTGTGCAGAATATAACACATGTTGTGATTAAAAGGCCTAAAGGATTTATATTGAGAAAAGGCTCAGTGATGACCTAACCACTAAAGAGTGTTCAGAGAAATCAATTGCAATTAATCCTTCCAACTGGCAAAAAAAAAAAAAGTACCAAATTTTTTAAAGAACCTAAAACTAAAATAATATAAAAAAAAAATAGAGAATGACCCTAAAATCGAGTCTGAAGGAAATGTCATAAGACTAACACATTTAGGGTTGCACGTTTATCATTTCACATGTGATAAATCAGCCTCTGGTACTTTCCTACATTTCTTTGAAGTAGATTTGTTCCTGAAAAGTTGGCATTGAAAATTTTCTAAAAGGCTGTTTTTTTTTTTTTTTTTTGGTGGGGGAGATATTTTAGAATAAAGTGACACGTTTGGCCATTTATCTGGTGCACCTCAATACACGTGGTGTATACGTTGGTGGTCACTTGTTTCCTACTGCTTGGGATCAAATGAAAAATGCTGGCATTTCAAAAAGTTAAAGTGCTTTAAAAATTGCTTTTTAAAGCTCTTTAAAACAGCAGTTTTAAAAACCCTTTTCTAAACACACCTCCCCTTCCCTCCCACAGGTGAGCATGCTGTCCACGGGCTGCGTCCATCTCAAGCTTCTCTTTTGAGCTATCCTCTCCCAGGCTGGCTTATTTCCCATGAAAGGTGACTTGTGGTTTGATCAATAGCTGTGTCTGTCGTCGCTGAGTTATTTCAGGGATGTGGATGGTATTGCCCAGCCTTGAGAGTCAAGTTCACACCTCTGTTCACAATTGAAGTCTGAAGTCTATGAATGAAGGGGACGATAGATACAGAGAGATTTCTCTCTTTCCAAGAAAATCACCCCACAGTTCTTCCCCACAGCGCCGCCAGACCTCGTGACACTGACATCTAGTAACCACACTATTTAGAAAACATCAAAACAAAGCTTTTCAAGAGGGTTTTCAGACCCTTTTGGATGTGGCCTGGCTCTTTGCTCTTCAGCGTCTTTTCTCCCACCATCTCTCAGAGATGCTGTGCCCACCCCACCACAACCACCTTCTTCCAGCCCCACAAAGGCCCCACTTGTGCTTGTTGCAGGTACGTTTCACTTTGCCTCAAACGTTCTCCAACGCTGCTCTCATCCTCTGTGATGAATCATCAGGACCGTTGCCTCTACCACAAGGTGAGCAAAGATCCTCCCCACCTAACTCCCATTATATTCCCGAAAGCCTGTTGTTTGTTTTTTAGGCACTAAGTCCAACTCTTTGCCACCTGATGGAGTATAAGCCCACCAGGCTCCTCTGTCCATGGGATTTCCCAGGCAAGAATACTGGAGAGGGTTGCCATTTCCTTTTCCAGGGCATCTTCCCAGTCCAGGGGTGGAACCTGCATCTTCTGCCTTGCAGGCGGATTCTTTACCACCGAGCCACCAGGGAAGCCTCCTGAAGGTCTACTGTGCCTTGCTATCTCTTGAACTGCTTCATCTCCCACATATCTCTGCTTTAAAGGCCCGGAACGCAAACCATCATGTGATATCAAGAAAGCCCTTCCCTGAAACTAACTCAATGTTGTCAATCAACTGTGCTAAATATACAAATTAGAAAAATAAACTACATATTTCATGAAAAACAAAGCACTCACAAACACCCTTTGAGTGTGATAATGAACTGATGCATGTGTGAGCGAGTGAAGTTACGAATGAGTGAAGCTCTGAGCTCAACGTGGATTTTACTGTGCTTCTCGGTCAGCTGGGGTTGATCCCCGCCACCCCCTGCTGTGCGTGCTTCGGGCATGTAGACATGCTTTAGATACAGAAAGAAAGGTTGTTTGCTGGGCATCATCATTAAAAACTTCCCTTCCGAGCACTAGCTGTGCTTTCACAACGTTGGTGTGTTGGGTTCACAACGGAGGATCTTGTGTACTGAGTCATCTGGGGATCCCAGAGTATAAAATAAACATCCAAACATCAGTGAGCTCATAATAATATAAATAAGTGACTAAATGAATAAGGAAGAATAGACAAATATGCAATAACCTACGTGGAATTCCACACTCAGGGAGGCGGCATATAAGCTCGCTCTGCTTAAATATGGGCTGTAGAGTGTGACTTCTCTCAAAAAGGATAGCATGGAAATAGCGGAAGAGTAACTTTCCAATGGGAAGAGCTGAGAGCTCCAACCTCAGTCCTCCGGTCAAGGTCGACATCAATAGAGTTAATTCATGTGGCCAGCGTGTGCCCTTGATTTGAGATAAGAATGGGACTTCCCTTACCTCTGTAGTCTTCCTCCCCAAAACACATTATCCCAGTCAAATCTTAGAGGAGGGGTAAACACTAGACAAATTTCAACAGAGAAGAGTTCCAGAAAATATCCGCTCAGTCCTTCTCGAGATTGTCAAGGGCATCAAAAACAAGTCTAAGAAACTGTCACGGCCATGGAGACATGAGGATGAAGTGTCATGTGCATCCTGGACTAAAAAGGAAACATTTGGTGAAAACGAGAACTTCCGTGATGGTCCAGGGGTTAAGAATCCTCCTGCCAATGCAGGAGACACAGGTTCGATCCCCGATCCAGGAAGATTCCACATTCGGTGGAGCAGCTAAGCCCACGCACTGCAGCTGTTGAACGCCCGCTCTAGAGCCAGGGAGCTGAAACAACTGAGCCCACGGGCAGCGACTACTGAAGCCTGCACCTTCTAGAGCCCGTGCTCTGCAAGCCGAGAGGCCTGCAAGCCACAGCTGGAGCAAAGCCCACGCAGCAGCTTAGAAAAGCTCAGAAAAAAGCCCAATGCAGCCAAAAATAAATGAAAAAAAAAAAAACTCGGGCGATCTGAATAAGCTGTGGGCCTTATTTAGTCCTAGCATACCAAGATTGGCTTATTAATTGTAACAAACCTACAGTTCTAGTGTAAAATGTTAATAATAGGGGAACGTGGGTGAGGAGGTATATGGGAACTCTCTGGACTATCTTTTTAATTTCTGTGTCATTCTAAAACTGCTTTAAAAAATAACATCTATTTTCTAAATAATACAAGTGTGAGCACAAGGGCACACACACACTTTACTGGTCACCTTGGGCTTCACTATGGGTTAGTCAACACTGGCTGTATCCCCATGCAATTGGAAAGAAAGACCCCAATATTTTGTACAATTATTTCAAAACTGCTGATGTGTTTCCACAAACTTTCAGTCAGGGTTTCTCCCCAGAAATAATCCTGAATCTGTAAAAAAGATGACAATATGCTATGATTTTGAGCAGTCGAATTCCTCAATAAATGGAAACTTTGTTTCAAAAAAAGACTCAAGCATCATCTATTAAGAAGAGATCATTTTAAATTCAATAACTATAAAATGATACTTTGGAAAAATTGCTTATCAGTTATCACTTTATCTTTTAAATTAAAAGCAATAATACATTATTAAAATGTGTTTGAAAAAAGTGTTTCAATGTNATAAAATGATACTTTGGAAAAATTGCTGATAACTTTATCTTTTAAATTAAAAGCAATAATACATTATTAAAATGTGTTTGAAAAAAGTCGTGTTTCAATGTTACGTCTTTGCTGTTTCTCTAAAAACGCTAACACACTAAATGTACACTGAATGCTACGCTTATTTTTCTTTTTAAATAAATGTCTTATTCTTACACCCAGCCCGTTCTTGCAGTTGTGCTTGGTCTCACTTCCTGCTCTTGGTGATATTCTTTAGATCATTTAAAAAGTTATCTTTTCCCTTCAGCATGATGTGGCTCATCTTTATAACCAGTGAAGGTACCACATAATGACGCAGACCTCGGCAAAACTGATAATAGGAGGGACCATAATTTACACCAAACCTGTTGGAATACCCACTGTAACAGTAAAATTGAGGGTAAGTGCTGGAAATCAGACACAAAAGACCACACATTGCATGATTCTGTTTACATGAAGTGTCTATAAAGGCAAATATATAAAGAAAGATTAGTGATGCCTGAGGCCAGAGGGCAGAAATGGGGACTGACTGGAAATGGATACAGAGGGTCTCTGGGGGATGGTGGAAATGTTTTAAAGCTGGATTGTGGTAAACTTCCCGTAATTCTGTCAGTTTCCTAAAAGTTATTCCAATATATATTTCAAAGGGTCCATTTTATAGTATATAAATTATACCCCAATAAAGATGCGTATTAAGATGGTCCGGAGTCCATCTCAGCCGGTCCAGAGTCATCAAGATGGATTTCTATAACTATAAATGTTTTAAGGGTGGGGGAGATGAATTTCTGAATCTGAGAATGATTATGGTTACTTTGCCTCTGAAACTAACCATTGAGCCTCACGGGAGGAAAGCTGCCATCCCCCTGGGTCGGGACCAGTGTGTTCATGGCCCTTAATCCGTGAGAGAAACTGCACAAAGGACTTCACAATGAGTAAGCTAAGAGATTCATTATTCTGGATCTTGTAGTTACTTTCTTTTTTACTCCACCATTTCTTCTTCATTTCTATCATTTGTGTTTGACAACTTAAAAAAGTAACCTATCTCTCTTCTTTTCATAATTTAATGTTAGCTACAATTGTAGGTATTCCTTTTCTTTTCATTAAAGCCAAGTGCCTTTATTTTTGTACCTGAGGCTGTTGAGTTCAAGCAATTAGCAATAGAAAAAGCCATGAGAATTTTTCTTTTTCCAACTGAACTGAAGATCATAAGCTGTGAATAAATAAATGTCATTGCTGGGTTAGAAATCAATGAAGAAAGACTACAAGGAAAATCGTGTTGCAAGAACAGGGACTCTTTTGCAACCCTTAATGTCTGGATATTTATGGAAAGTATTCATGAATGTTAACCAAGGGCATTAGACATCTCTTTGTATGCTTAGGGGAAAGGACCAGAAAGGAGCCAGTTAATAAAAAAAAAAGAAAGAAAGAAAATTAAAAAGTCCAGTGGTGAGAAATTGAACATATCAGCCATGAAATTGTGTTAATTTGATAATTAAAGTGTCTTAGTTCAAATGTAGATCCTGGACAGTTAACAAAATGGTGACAAAATAATTAGGAAAGAAGGCATATTATATACACATTAATAGCTGAAATGAATAAAGTAGAAAGCTCCCTTCAGGAAAATGCTTTTTGAACAGCACAGAGCAATTATGAATAGACTTGATCTTATTTCATCATTCAAAGAGGATCTGGGAAGAAAGACAAGGAGCCTTTCTAGTTCCGCTGAGTTCTGAAGGGCACAAGCAGAAACAGAGGGGGAGAAGATGGAAGCAGGGGACAGAAGAAAATGGAAACTAATGGATAAAGAAAGAGGAGCACAGAGTCCCGCAGACTGGACCCTTCTCTTCCCTTCTAATTTTCTGACTCCTTGCTTCACTTCTCTCCTTCTCACCTTTCTTCGCTCACATTTTTTTTGTCCCCTTTAAGATTTTGTCTAGTCTCTTGGCATATTTTATCTTTCCTTTCCTTCTTTCTCATAAAAACATTCATTAAAGCAAGAAAACTCCTGAGAAAAATGAAAATGAATGGTTTAGTTTTTGTACCAAATTCAAAAGGTGGAGACGAAGAAAGGAAACCAATGCATCATGTCTTTATAGCTCAAATGGGATAGCAACCTTCGGAGAAAATAGCAAACCAGGGGATGGAAGCAGAGGCCTTTCAAGGAAAAAGGTAATTCATTACAATAGCTATTGTTCTGAGGCTGGGTGTGCGAACTGATATTTGTACAATTTCAGCCAGGTAATTGGGTTCTCTGGCTGTGTCTCTTTCCCTTGAGGAGTTTAAAATTTTCCTTTTATAACCATAATATGAAGATGAGTCAGTGGCCCAGTTTTTTAAAAAGTAGATTTTTTTTTTTAACATAGTTTACAGTATAGTTAAAAGTGAAGCATCTCCTCTTGTGTATAAAGCCTCCAGGGAATGCATTTAGCTGCTAATTTTGAGAGAGGAAGGGAGGGAAGGGTACCTACACGCTTACACATCAGAGCCATCTCATTCATTAAGTCATTCATATCATCAAAGCCATCATTTCACTTACTGCCCTGCGGCCATCCCTGTTGTTCATGCTTGATATTCATATTATGATGTGTTCATTATTATTTCTATTTTTATTACTAGTATGTGCATAAAGCAATTGAAGTTAAATCATTTTTGCCAGGTCACTCATGTCATTTCTTTTCAGACCTGAAAAAAGTCAATCCGTGCATATTATAAAAGAGAAACAGAGATGCGGGGAAATTAGGTGCCTCGCCCATATCACATTGCAAACTAGGAGCCAATCTGGGCCCAGAAGTCAGGCCTTTGAGAGTGCTCTGGCCACCAGCCCAAGCTACCTTTTATTTATTCCCACCGTGATCCTACCAGCGTGGAAATACAGGTATTTTCTACCAATTTGCATTCTTCTTCTGGAGAAGGAGATGGCCACCCACTCCAGAGAAGCCTGTGGACGGAGGAGCCTGGTGGGCTGCTGTCCATAGGGTCGCACAGAGTCAGAGACGACTGAACTGACTTAGCCTGCATGCATGCATTCTTTTTAACCAGGTCACGAAGCAGCAAACTCTTGCGTTCAAACTGCTTTGGATGGTGTTGACTAATCCCAGAAAAGTTGCAAATGTCAATACAGTCCCCTACACACAGAACTTGAAGTTCTGAACTTGCAAAGATGGGAACATGTGTTCCCCCGGTGTCCGGTGGGAGCGACCCCGCAGCTTGCCCTCTGGCTCCTGTCGCTGGGGTCCTCTATTTCCCCGCTCCCCCCAGAGACTCTTCCTGCCTGCCCACTCGATGCCAGCCCCCGTGTGCCAGCTGTTGTGCTGGACTGCTGGACTTTCCAAGGTACATTACTGGAAGATTAAAAAGGTTTTACTTTTTGTGTTGTTTTTTAATGTATTATTTGTGTGAAAAGTATCATAAACCTATTACTGTACAGGACTATACAGCCGATTGTGTCAGCTGAGGACTGTGTGCAGTGCTCGGTCACTCAGTCGCGTCCGACTCTTTGTGACCCCGTGGACTGTACCTGCCAGGCTCCTCTGTCCATGGGATTCTGCAGGCAGGAATAACGGAGCGGGTTGCTGTGCCCTCCTCCAGAGGATCTTCCTGACCAGGAACTGAGCCCATATCTCCGGGGTCTCTTGTGCTGCAGGAGGTTCTTCGCCCACTGAGCCACCCGGGAAGCCTGTTAGCTGGGTTCCTAGCCTGACTCTGTTGGACTCATGAACAGGCTCTTGGAACAGGACTCATTCTTATGCAGGGGACACTCCATGAGGGAAAGGAGAGATGGCAATTCAGGGCCAGCCCTAAGCCATACCAAAATATCCCAGTGTGTCAGGAATTAGGACAATTTGTCAGGTTAGTAACTAGTAACTGATCCTGAAGAAGCGATCCCAAACTCCTGTCCTTCTGAGAGCACCTGGCTGAGGGCAGCTAGCACCCTCTTCTTCATTTCATCTTCTCACCCCCTACGAGCATTCAAAGTTACGTCAAAGCAGCACACCTCAGTAACTGCGCTTTATATTTTCTGAGAGCTGAGCCGACAATGTCACACGCTGTCCTGTTAGCACTCACAGAGTGTGAGGCAGGCAGTGGGCATCTGCCTGGCGTCTTTTCCACGGTCGAGCTTGGGAGTCAATGCAGGTGGCAAGTAAGGTCAAAAAAGAAAAGGAAAAAAGAGCCAATATTTGTTAACAGTCTTCATATTCGATCTTCATAGTCAGTAGTATTTTATTTCTACCATGCTTCCGGGACAAAACCCATAACAGATCGCATGACGTCAATTTCCTACGAGAACGGTTCTCACTGCCCCACTTTGGTGGCTTCAGGCGTGTGATCTAATCTTTCTGGGCCTCAATTTCATCTTCTGGGAAACGAGCCAATACAGTGGCCACTTCAACGGTCAGCTGAGAGGATTAAATGAGTCAAAATTCAAAGCCCCTAGACTAGTGGCTAGGGCATGGTCAGTCCCGCAGAAACAGGTGTTTACTACTTTTCTGGGGGAAAGCACTAAAAGTGTAGATGGACCATCAGACAACTTTTAGAAGATCTTATTTATTTTTAATTTAATCTTTTATTATTTTAAAATTAATTTTATTGGAGTATAGTTGCTTTCATTGGAAGAAGGACTGGTGCTGAAGCTGAAGCTCCAGTCCTCTGGCCCCCTGATTCAAAGAGGTGACTCCTGGGAAAAGATCCCAGCTGAGGAAAGAAGAGAAGACTGAGGGCGAGAGGAGCAGGGGGCGACAGAGGATGAGCTGGCTGGGTGGCATCACGGACTCAGTGGACATGAGTTTGAGCAAGTTCGGGGAGATGGAGAAGGACAGGGGAGCCTGGCGTGCTGCGTGGGGTTGCAGAGTCGGACACAACTCAGCGGCCTGGACAACGGCAGTTGCCTTGCAACGTTGTTTCGGTTTCTGCTGTGCAGCAAAGCGCATCCGCTGTATGTACACATACAGCCTCTCCCTTCTGGATTCCCTTCCCGTTTAGGTTACCCCGGAGCACTGCGTGGGGTTCCCTGTGCTGCTATCTTTCCTGAATAATCTTACCTGGTTCAGCTATGAACAGTGGACCAGAAAATAGTGTATAGTCTGTTTTGTTCATAAGAAACCCAACAGCCCTCCACATCCCGGGTTTTCTGTGCTATACACTAATTTGCACAGGTGGTTGTTGTTGCTTGGTTGCTAAGTTGTGCCGAACTCTTTGAAACCCCATGCATTGTAGCCCACCAGGCTCCTCTGCACATGGGATTCTCCAGGCAAGAGTACTGGAGTGGGCTGCCATTTCCTTCTCCAGGGGATCTTCCTGACCCAGGGAGGGACCCCAGGTCTCTTGCAGCTCCTGCGTTGGCACTCGGATTCTTTACCACTTCGCCACCTGGAAAACGTGCACAGGACTCCGTTCTTAGTACTGGGGGTATCTGAACTCAGATCTTGTTCTTTCGACCTTGACCTTCAATCTGAGGTTCTGGGAGGTAAATAGCTCTAATGTTTGAAACCGGTGTTTCTTAGGAAGAGCTAATATTTGAGGGGGGTGTTATCTTTACTATGGATATTAACACACTCACTGTTTTATTCATTAGTGTTTTAATATGTTTATGATGAGACGCAACCCAAACCAATTTCCAGATCAAATATGTTCCTCCACCATTTGATTTGTTGGAACAGAGAACAAAAGCATTACCAACAGGGTAGTTTGAATGAAATTATAATTAATTAAGCATATGAATGCACTAATTTTGGATGAGTAATTAGCTGACTAATTACGTTGAAAACAGAACTGTGTGCTTAATGAGATGACCACGGCCACTTCTACCCACAGAGAATTGTTTCCATTACTTAAGCTTTTGATTGCTGTTGATGATCCTAGGTCACCTGTGGCGCAGGTATGTTGAGGAGTGATTTGAGCCTGTTTCGGCTTGCAATTTCCATCAAACACCCACAATTCAGGCCACTTCCCCCAAACATGTTTTCCATGACTGTAGTCTGCAGATTTATTGATATTCCATTTCTTTTCTTTCACACCCTCAAAGGCACACACCTTCCCACCACCATCTAAATCCCAAGATAATTGCTTTAAGTTTCTAAATATAGCTATCGTTCATTATTTCGGCTTCAGTTTGGGACCTACCCAATGATAAACTAAACAAGAAGAGAAATGACACGTTGATTGGGCTATAGATAAATCTTCATCCATCTTGGAGACGAACCCACTCTGGCAGTTTCTCCTTTGAAAGGGCTCTGCTGGGGAGACTGGCTCAGATCAGAGGCAGCTTCAAGCACTTAGTAGTTCCGCTCCAGGCAGCTGGTTCTAACTAGCACCTATTTGGCAGAAACCTACACTCAAGATTTCTGGTTTTAAGTTCAAACCAATATTTCATAGCAATTGTGTTGTCAGAACTCAGGTCAGGGAGATGGCAGATGTTAATTGAAACCAAAGAAGCAAAAACAAACTCTTTTTCACTTTTTCCTTTTTTTCATCATGCAGTTGGCAGCTCTACACAAATTCAGAACACAGAGTAAACCAGGAGCGGTTTAGAGATGCAGAAAGTAGAGAACTTCTGAAGGTAGTTTGGTGTCTGGTAAATACCAAAATGATTCTAAAATTGGACAGATAATTTAATGGTGGGAAAAGGGATGGTCTTTGTATGTCAGAAAATAGCATTGTTGATTTTCTTCATTCTACAAAGCAAGCTGAAAATCATCACTACCCCAGTTTTTATGGAAATGCCTTACCTGGTCTATATTATCTAACGATTGTAAGATCAGTCCCCAGAGAAAAACCATTCACCTGGGGTCTCTTCTTTCTTCCTAGACTTCAAAAGGACTTCCTTTTCAGAAAGTGTTACATCTGCAGGAAAAAGTGTAGTTGTGCTTAGAATCTAAGTAGAGTCAAACCCACTGTGTGGTTAAAACTCAAGACTCCACCATTCTTTCTGATAAATGCAAAATTGCACGAAAAGTCTATGAATCTCTGTGAATATACCTATTTGGGGGTATTTGTGTGTATGTAACTCACTTTACATTTGCCTTGCTCTTCATCTGTTTTTACAGTTTCGGAAGGCAAAGACCCAACACTGATCATCTCCCTGATCAAGGTTTCTCTCTTAAAAGGGAATTATGACTCTACCATAAAATCACCTGAATTAGCACTTCATATTTCTTCACCTGCTTTATGGTGCTTTCCTTTCACACTGAAGAAACTATTTAAAAATTATCTGCTGTACTCTTCAAATCAGTAACCAGTTTTCTGAGCAGCGTTTGAAGATTATCAAGTGGCACTGCCTTGTCTGATCAATATTTCGTTCCCATGAGACCAATAAACTCCGCGCACTCCGGCCCCTTTTATGGCTCCCCTTGTTGACGGAACATTTCTGCAGAGACTGACCATCACCCCCAAGCAGCTCTTAGGTCTGTTCTGTGATAATCTTATCTGGTTTGCCGTTTTATTTGGGTTATTTTTGCTGACCTTTTCCTTGCCCAGGAAAGCCTTTAGGAATGTGAGTTCTCCACCTGAGGATACTGGAACATTATTTACTTTAGATTAGATACGTTGGAAGGTCTTGCTTAAGGAGACCCATCAGCCTTCCACATCCTGCCCAGAAGAGGTCACTTCAGACCAGTTTGTCCTTCCTTGTCTCTACGCAGGAGGGGTCACACTTCAGGAAAATAGAGGCCCTTTGCGTCTGCTGGTTTAACCTGAAGAGCAAAACCAGAAGCCCTCTCTGTCGTCTGTTTATTCCTCAATGAGAAAAAGATTTAAAAGGGAACACTCTGAAAGAGAAATTTAGACTCTACAGAGGCCTTTACGTGGAAGTGAGGGCCCGGTTTGGAAATTCACAGAACAAAACCCTAAGAATCGCTTTAGCTTGTCCCCTTTCCGTGTTAACTTCCCCCGGTTTGGCAAAATGATGTGCTCAGCTTTAGCTGTTCAGTTAACGGTTTGTCCCACTTCCAGAATTTGGGTATTGTTTCCTTTCTGCACTGGAGATTTATTAGAAAAACTGATACTGTGTCAGAGAAGCCAACAATAGAACAAGGGAATCAAAATAGTCACTTGTTTTTGTTTTTTAAAAGTTACTTTAGAAGGCAAGGATCAACACACTTACTAGCTTAGAAGATTCTGTCCCCTGCGTTTGCATCTAAGTGTTGAAGGTACCCTGGAAAACAGGGAGAGCATTTGACAATGAAAATGTTGACTTGGTTCAGTTCACTACTATCTGATGTGAGTGGGTTCCCATAAAGCCTGTTACACAGTGCTGAACTCACTCAATTCAGTGAAGTCAACATTAGCAGATATTTACTCAGTGTCCCTCATATGTGCCTGGGCCTATGGAACAAACATGCAGTCAAGTCAAAACAAAGAAGAATTGGTCTGTAATTTATTATTGACCAAAAGTGAACATAAGAGTAACTTAAGTTGGCATGCAAATGTACACTGTGTATACGCATCTTTATATGCGTGCCTTGCTTTGATTGCATGTGTGCACGTGTGTGTTTCATATTTGCTGAAAGTGTATGCATGTGAGTCTGTGCTCGGTCACTCAGTTTTATTCGGCTCTTTGCGATCCCATGGACTGTAGCTCACCAAGCTCCTCTGTCCATGAGATTCTCCAGGCAAAAATACTGGAGTGGGTTGCCATTTCCTTCTCCAGGGCATCTTCCTGACTCAGGTTCAAATTCGGATCTCCTACATCGCAGGCAGATTCTTTACCATGTGCGCCACCAGGAAAGCCCACTTAATAAGTTATCAGAAAGAATTTACCCACGGATATTTTAATGGTCTTTTATCATATCCCTACAAACTATAAAACAATAAAATACAATATATGTACGTGTGTATTCTATGTTTGCTGAAAGCATATATCTTCCAAAATATGAATAATTCAGGTTGATTTCTATTTTTTTCCAAATCTAAAGCAACAATACTTTTGAATTATTATCTTTGGTTTAACTCTTTCTACACTTGACTCATGTGTTGCTCATTATATTAATAGAATTCTACCTGGTGATATAATTTGTGTTGAAAAATCTATTTCCTTAGCTTTTTGGTCTGATAAGTAAACGTTTTGCCAAAGAAAATACACTGGGCTCATAAAACAGACTTTACGTTTTACCCTTAGACTAACTGACTGGTTGCTTACCTGGTGGCTCAGATGGTAAAGTGTCTGCCTGCAGTGCAGGAGACCTGGGTTTGATCCTTGGGCTGGAAAGATCCCCTGGAGAACCAAATGGAAACTCCAGAATTCTTGCCTGGAAAAATCCCATGGATGGAGGAGCCTGGAGGCTGCAGTCCATGGGGTCGCAAAAAGTGGGACACAAATGAGCGAATTCACTAAATGTTTATGTTACTTACACTTGTTAGCGTTTGCTTTTTGGTCCTTTGTGGAAAAGACTTAAGTTCATCTTAGCCCCAGGAGTTAGTGTTTCAATGGCGTTTCTTCTGCATTTAGCACCCCAAATAGAATGTCAAGTATGTCCTCACTGAAGGTTATTTATACATGCATCCACTGAAGTATCTTTTAACTGGCAATGGAATTCCCTAGTTACGTTTCAATATACATTCATAACACTCCTAAGCTTCAAGAAAAATGAATTGAAAAAAATCAAGATAAGGATATCCACACTTTTTCACCAAAAGATTTCTGACACAGTTGGCCAGTGAATTCTATTGTTTCTAAAATCATTTAAGGTAAGATTAGAATGACTTTATTGTGTTTTATTGCTTTACAGTTCATGGGGATATGATAAAAGATAATTGAAATATCCATGGGTAAATTCTTTCTGATAACTTATTAACTATTCTCCAATTGAGCTAACATAGACCTCAGAGGCTGGGAGGTAGAAAGTAGGGGCTTGGTGGCTTTTATCTCACACAAGATCCAGAATTGTCATACGCCTGTCAGGCACAGGGTAGGTAGGTGCTGAATGGTACCCAGGAACGGATGCTACCCAAAGTGAAGATGTCATGGTTTCTTAAAAAACAAAGTTAGCAAATAGCTTTCTGTTGTTATTGTTCAATTGCTAAGTCATGTCCAACTCTTTGATATCCCATGGACTACAGCATGCCAGGCTTCTCTGTCCTTCACTATCTCCTGGAGTTTGCTCAAACTTTTATCCATTGAGTCAGTGATGCCATCCAACCATCTCATTCTCTGCCCAACCCCCTCCTCCTGCCCTCAGTCTTTCCCAGCATCAGGGTCTTTTCCAATGAGTTGTCTCTTTGCATCAGGTGGCCAAAGTATTAGAGTTTCAGCTTCAGCATCAATCCTTCCAAATAATATTCAGGGTTGATTTGATCTCCTTGCAGTCCAAGGGACTCTCAAGAGTCTTCTCTAGCACCACAGTTTGACAGCATCAGTTCTTCAGTGCTCGGCCTTCTTTATGGTCCAACTCTCACATCCATACATGACTACTGGAAAAACCATAGCTTTGACTATATGGACCTTTGTCAACAAAGTGATATGTCTGCGTTTTAATAAGCTGTCTAGGTTTGTCATAGCTCTTCTTCCAAAGAGCAAGCACCTTTTAATTTCATGGCTCCAGTCACTGCCTGCAGTGATTTTGGAAGGTTAAAGGTGAAGTCTCTCAGTCGTGTCCGACTCTTTGCGACCCCATGGACTGTAACCTACTAGGCTTCTCTGTCCATGGGATTCTCCAGGCAAGAATACTGGAGTGGATTGCCATTTCCTTCTCCAAGGGAGCTTCCCGACCCAGGGATCGAACCCGGGTCTCCTGGAGGCAGACGCTTTAACCTCTGAGCCACCAGGGAAGCCCCCGCAGTGATTTTGGAGCCCAAGAAAATAAAATCTGTCACTGTTTCCACTCCCCCCCCACCATCTATTTGCCAACAAGCAATGGCTCTACACTATTAGCAACTCATGAGTTGAGATATCTAAGAGTCCATCGTCAGTTCTAAACTAAATATGGAGAAATAGGAAAAAGAAAAACAGAAACAAATGTGACGCCGGTTTCTGCTTTCCATCCCTGCTTTCGCACAGACCTTAACAAGGCCCATCCTCTCCCACCCTGTGGAGCAGCTGAGGATTAGCGTCATCACCACAGGTTTGTGTTGTGCATACCCCGTCTCTGTCCAAGCATGAGAGCCATTAAGAAGGACGTGGTCCAAGGCCACATGTGAGTGCAGCTGTGGAGGTGCCCCCAACAAGGTAAAAGGACGATTAGTTCAAAATGGCTTACACATCCTGCCGGCTCAGGCTGAGCGTGCAGGCCGCTGGGTGACAGCTGAGGGAGCGCCTGGCTTCCACCCATCCAGGGCTGAGTCCTGCCCTTCCTGGTGGACTAGGTGAGCGGGGAGCCTGGAAACAAACATCAGAGGCTGAGCTCTTCCCCCCGCACCGGGTGGCTCCCTAACAAACACCATCCCCTGTGGATCTAAAGCATCCATTTTCCCCAGGTATGTAATGCTTCCGAGCACTGGTATGTAATGATACTTCCCCCAGAAAACTTTTTTAAGCCTCAATACTATGAATATATTAAAGAGTCCAAAAATATTGACTTTATAAAAGTGAAATCTTACCTGCAGTCCTTGTCAGTTGAAATAAAAATAGTTAAATCCCGTATTTATAAACAATTTTTCATCATGTGTTACAAAAACAGGAACAGGAAAAGTATATGATTAAAAGATTTGTTTATGACCCTGTATCCACTTAGCCAAGAACTCCAAAAGAGTATGAAGTAATAAGGCTGCAGCGGGGTCAACTTGAAACTCACAGGAATTATTGAATTCTTAGCAGATAAACTCAGGAAATGATTGAGATCAATCTATTCCAGGTCTGGAAACAAGTTACTTAGATAAAACTTAGAACTGAGCATCCCAGGAAGATTTGAATTGGGAAGAAGTATGTAGCTCCTTTCCTCAAAGAAGCAGACAGTCTAGGATGAGAAAAATTAATGTACATAAGTAAGAGAGTGGAAAAGAGGACTTGGTGGTCAGAAAGGGATTGTTTGATCTGAGGGTAGTTGTATCTGTGCTACTAAGACTTAATACTTAAGGCTTCCCAGGTGGCTCAGTGGTAAAGAATCTACCTGCCAATTCAGGAGATGCAGGAGACGCAGGTTTGATCCCTGGGTCACGAAGACCCCCTGAGGATGGCATGGCAGCCCACCCCAGTATTCTTGCCTGGAGAATCCCCTGGACAGAGGAGCCCATGGGCTATAGTCCATGGGGTCACAAAAGTGTTGGACACAACCGAAGCGACTTAGCATGCATGCACGCACAGAGCTAAGACCCCACATGCCTAGCAGCATGGGCAAGAGATCAAAAATGGCAACAACAATCATAACAAATTTAAAAAAATCACAAGCATGTCTCAGTCATCGCAGACTCACGTTCTGTGGTGGTTGCTATGGGAGCGGTAAACAGATACCCAAAAAATACACGATGTACGTGATGTATGTACACAGCATGTCTTGGGAGGGCTGAAGCTTTTAAATCAAGTGGTCAGGATGGCCTCATGACGAGATATCTGAGTACCAACCAACCAGCAAATGGTGAAGTAGAAGCTCTAATGGGAAATGAGGGAAGAACGTGCCCAGGTGGGAAGACCAGCACCCACCAAGGCCCTGAGCTGGGAAGGTCAGTGTGGGGCCAGGGTGGCTGGAGAGGAAAGAGTAAGAACTCGAGGGGGCTGGATGAGGTCAGAATGCCAGGCTGCCATTCTGAGGCTCTGTCGTTTCCTTGAGTTGGTGTGAAGGGTCTCAGGACTGAGCAGAGGGCATCAATCTGCCCCCGTAACAAAAAGATCCTCTCACGTAGCTACTGAGTGCGGATTCTAGAGGGCCAAGGGGAAAGCCAAGGAAAGAGCCTGGTGGCTCTGGGGTGTCCAGCCAGTGTCACAGTGCCTGGGACCAGCGTGGTGCGTGCAGAGCTGGTGAAAAGACTTGGGTCGTGGACTCTTTGAAGGTCAAGGCGTCAGGATTTGCTCTGAAAGGCAGACACCACACATAACTGGATCTGAGGCCTAAGTAACTGGAAGGAACCACTGCCGTTCGTTGACAGCGGCAGACCCATGGCAGGAGCAAGGCCCAGGGGGCAAGTGGTCAGGCATTTGGCTATTTTAGTGCCTGGTTGGCTCAAACTAGTATTTCATTATTTCTCCTTATTTATGATCCTTCATGATGATGCTTTTTGTACTGGGATAAAGTCACACAAACCTACAAAATAAAGACTGTTTCACGAGCTATGAGTTAAGGAGCTTTACGTCTTTAAAAATACAGTACTGCCAGCATTGACAATTGCATTTTATTACAGTTATTTTCTTTTTAGAATGTCTTGGAAGTGATTAAAACAGTTAGGAAACAATGGGGACTGTATATAGAAAGATAAACTATTTTGGCAAATGGGGCTTAGGGAATTAAATAAAGCCAAAGCAACAAGCGGTAAAGAATCTGTCTGCAATGCAGGAGATACAGGAGACGCAGGTTTGATCCCCAGGCCGGGAAGATCTCCTGGAGGAAGGCATGGCAACCAATCCAGAATCCTTGCCCGGAGAATCCCGTGGACAGAGGAGACTGGTAGACTACAATCCATGGGATCGCAAAGAGCTGGACACAACTGAAGCGACTGGGCGTGCTTGCAAGGCGACAGGAGGAGTTTGCAAAGGGTCCATCAGATGTATGGAGCGACAGAATGTCCTGCCAAGCTCTGGTGTAGCCAGAGCTCTCCTGGACAGAAGGGGAAAGAAGTCCTTTCAATGAGAAAAAAGCTATTCATTCCTCCCTGTCCCACAAACGAGAATATCTTAAGTACCAATCCTGATTGCAGTATTTCAAACTATGGCAACATAAATTATGATGAGTGGCCTTGAGATTTAATAACCTGCCACATTACAATACAGAGTGTTCCATCAATATCAATAACTGAGAGTAAGTGAAATAACCTGCCAAATATGTAGGAATTTAAGGAGCAAAACGTAATATCATGCTTCCTGGGCTAATGCACACTACATGATTTTAAATGTCTTTTTCCCCCTATTTTATAAATGGCCAGGCATCTAATGACTGACCTATTATTTGGCCAGTGTCAAAGTTACATAAAGAAATGTATGTGTGTGTCTTCTAGAGGAAATCTTTGCAGTAGTTGATGGTCAAATTTTTTAAAGGTGCAATTAAAACTTTCATTTTGGAGAGCTAAATTATTAGTGCTATATTAACTATTATCACCTACATCTCATGTACCCCCAGGTAGGTTCTATTAAACAGCTGAAACAACACTTATTTTAAGATGGTATATACCTTCACTTCTAATTTGACAGGCTAGATTCTTTTATTCCTTAAACTTTCATCTTTTAATAGGAAATAATTGTCTAATTCATATTCAGTTTTCTGCATATAGGGCTTTTTTCTAAATTAGAAATAGAAAATTCCAAATTAAGTTACACTTGGTTGAAGGGCTGCCTAAAGCCCATTGCCATAAATGGGTTTGACCTCAGAGAAAACGGAAACAGAACAACTTTTAGTCCATTAATTGCAAATTGCTGATGCCAGCAACAAGGAGAGAAGGAATAAAATAAGAAAGAAAAAAAGCTAGAGAGAGAAAAAAAAGAAAATCAAAACAATAAGCAATAGAATTGTTTCTTATCAAAATGGAGAGATCCTATAGATGGATAGTCCCAATTTCAGTAAAGCTTGTTTCTCGTTTTTGAACTTGCTTCTTGTTGTGATTCGAATGTCTGTCCCTGCTAACTTCACATGTTGAAGCTCTAACCCTCATTGTGATGGTCTTAATATTTGGAGATGGGCCCTTTGGGAGGCGATGAGGTTTAGGTGCAGTCATGAGAGTGGGGGTCCCATGAAGGAAGCCATGCCCTTCTGGAAAGAGGACAAGAGACCAGCACTCTCTCCCCACCATGCGAGCCAAGGCGAGAGGCTGGCCACATACCGGCCTGGAGGAACCTGACCTTACTTGGCACCCTCGGGCTTCCAGCTTCCAGCTTGTGAAAAATAAAGGTCTCTTACTTAAGGCTCTGGTATTTCGTGATAAGTCAGCTCAGTAGTGTCCGACTCTCTGTGATCCTATGGGCCGTATCCCGCCAGGCTCCTCTGCCCATGGAATTCTCCAGGCAAGAGTACTGATGTGGGTTGCCGTTCTAGTCTGTGGCATGTTGTTATGGCAGCAGAGTTGACTAAGATACTTTCCTTTGCCCCTTTGCACTCCAGATGGCTCCTGTAGTCTTACCTGCAGGCCCATTCTACTATGCTCAGCACTTGCTGTGCCCTGTGTAAAGGTTAAAAGAGCTGCATCCTGACCCAGACACCAGGAGGAAAGGGTTTTATTTACTTTCTCAGCGCATCTGCTCATGTAGCGCAGAGCAATATGCCCAAATAAGGCCTCAGATCCACGCAAGGGGGCCAAGGAAAGCTACTCCATCCAACATCCTTCCTGCAAATGTCAAACAATAGGTTGTTAGTTTACCAGTCTTTATGGCAGTGTTCTGAAACAGGCCATACAATGAACATTCTTCATATTCTGCATTGCTCCTTGGAAAATGTATTAATTTGCTTCTATCCAAGAAATCTTGCTAGTCAATCTTTATTTTCACCATGTGTTCTAATCCATGAATGTGCAACTTTAAGGATTAACTTCCAAGTGATTTCTTAAAAAAAAAAAAAAAGGCAGCTCATGCCTTTATCCTCCAATATATTGCTGCCAACCTGGGCAGCTTTGTTTTTAGAAGTTTGCATTTTAAACTAGTGACAATTCAAGCAGATTGCCTGTGTTAGGCTTAAGGAAAGTTGCAGAGGAAATACATCCCTCAGTTTCTGATCAGTTCAGTTCAGTTGCTTAGTCGTGTTGGACTATTTGTGGACTCACGGACTGCAGCACGACCGGCCTCCATGTCCATTACCAGCGTGCTCAAACTCATGTCCATCGAGTCGGTTTGCGATAGACTGAATGAATGTTACTGTCTGCCTTACATAGTCTTGACCCCATGAGAGTGCCTTTATAGGACTTCTAGATTTACCTGACACTTCTTAAAATCTAAAAAGGCATGCTAGTGGTAGAGAACTCACCTGCCAAAGTAGGTAGACACTAGTTCAGTCCCTGGGTTGGGATGATTCCCCTGCAGGAGGACAGGGCAGCCCACTCCAGTATTCTTGCCTGGAGAATCCCATGGACAGAGGAGCCTGGTGGGCTACAGTCCACAGGATCACACAGAGCCAGACATGACTAAAGAGACTTAGCATGCATGTGTACATTAGATATGCTCATGCTTAGCAATTTCCTTAAGTATAAACAAAAGTATCCATCAAGGTCTCTCTTTTTTAATTGGACTGTGGTTGACTTACAATGTGTTAATTCTAGGTATACAGCAAAGTGAGTCAGTTACACATACATACATGCCTTTTTTTTTTTTTTTCAGATTCTTTTCCCTTACAGGTTATTACAAAATACTGAGGAACGATCGTGTCATTCTTCCACTGAAAACTTTAAAATGGGAAACAACAAAACCTTGCAACAGCTCCCCACTGCCCTGAGAGTTAAGTGCAAACTCCTTAATGTGTCTAATGGGTCAACGATGTCGGCTCCTGCCACCTCTCCAGCCCCCTGTCACCACTGCCCCCAACCCCACTGTGGTGCAATCATGCTGACCTCTTTATATTCCTGAGACTCTCCAGGTCACTCCCTGTGATGCCCAGCCCCTTCTCAGGAGCCTTAATCCTCGGGCCTCAGATTAGCAGCAGGTTGTCAATGAACTCTGAAGTCTGAGTTGGTTATGCCTCCCCATAGCATCCTTTACAGCCTCTACTGATTTTTATCGCCACAGTGTAAAGTGTTCCCTGCTTGCTTATTTGTAGATTCTCAGTGCCTTACGGACAGGACCAAAGATTGTACTGCTTCATCTGCATCCTTCGTCTGGGTTCAGTGTCTAACCCCGGGTAGACCGGCAAGTTATTTATTTTGTGCCTGAACTGTAAAACGGAGATCACCATGGTACCCACCTTCTTGGAAGTCATGAGAACTGAGTGAACTCTTACCTGGGATGCACTTGAACTAGCACACAGCACATAATTGTTGCTACTGGTCAGTCTCTAAATCATGTCTGACTCTTTGCAACCCCATAGACTATAGCCTGCCAGGCTACTCTAACCACCACTGTCTCCTGGAGTTTGCTCAAATTCAAGTCCATTGAGTCAGGGATATTATCTAACCATCTCATTCTCTGTTGCCCCTTTTTCCTTTTGCCCTCAATCTTTCCCAGCATCATGGTCTTTTCCAGTGTGTCAGCTCTTTGCATCAGGTGGCCAAAGTATTGGAGCTTTAGCTTCAGCAACAGTCCCTCCAGTGAATATTCGGGTTGATTTTCTTTAGGATGGACTGGTTGGATCTCCTTGCAGTCCAAGGGACTCTTGAATAGCACATGCTCAATAAACCTTAGTGACTCTCACATAGTACATATTCAATAACCCTTAAAGATTGTGATGTACTGAATGGGCAAGTAATTGTTCTGACCAGAGGGACTTTCTGCCTTGGGACTCAGCTTGGATCTGTTTTCCCCATAGGGCCAAGAACTTATGAATATGGTTCATATGCAACATGTCTGGATATGTTTATATTTTAACTGATATTTATTCAATATTTTGAATAAAATATTTTATTCAATATTAACTGATACTTATTCAAGTAGCTGATGAGAGGCGGAGGGTGAACAGCACAATGTCCCAGACCCATTTGCTTTAATACAGTGCAGGAAATGCTAAGTATGAAAACAGTGAGCTGAATTGTTATGGAGACCTGCAGGAGGAAGGGCGTTCAGAAGAGGTCAGGCCAGATGAGTGTATCTGAGAGCTCATCTCAAAATTTTAACTTGAGGAAATACACATTGCAATAAATATAGGCCTCACTTGGGAAAGATAAAGTACATCAAGTTACTTTACAAATCAGGCCAATCTATTATGGCATTGAATAATTAACTAATATTTTAATAGAAACCATACCTTTCTTTAGGAGTTACCTAAGATATAGATGGCCTCCCAGGTGGCTCAAGTGGCAAAGAATCCACCTGGCAAAGCAGGAGACTTGGGTTCCATCCCCTGGGTCAGGAAGATCCCCTGGAGGAGGAAATGGTGACCCACTCCAGGATTCTTGCCTGGAGAATCCCTTGGACAGAGGAACCTGGTGGGCTACAGTCTGTGGTGTTGCAAAGAGTCAGATACGACGTAGCAATTGAGTACAAGGTGTAGGTCATACAATCTGAGTGCTGAGATTGCAAAATATATATATTTTTAAAATGTAGTAGAGCCTTACACAAATCTTCATCTTCCTGGAATTGCAACGAATGTAACCTAACTAAAAGGATTAACAGCTCGCATCAGCTTGAATGATATAAGCCCTAATACCTACGGTCCACATTGTAGAAAGTGGCCCTCAAGATTCACATTTGGGTTCACACTTTCTTACTTTTGTGGGTGTAACTGTGAATCTAATGTAATGAACTTCTAACCCTAACCTCCCAGAAGAAATTGTCACAGCTCTTCTTGTTAACCGTGTCAGGAAATACAGCGATAAGCATGCTTCTAGGTATGATTGTGTTTTTCCTTGGTACATTCTGCACTCCATGGATCAGGATTGGTTGTTTCAGCGACTGAACCTCGAGGAGAACAATTCAATCCAGCTCCCTTGTTCAGCAATGCACGCAGAAGGGCACTGAACAGTCTTGTAAATAGCGATGATGGTCACCATTAGGAGTTCTAAAGTCGGCACTACTGACTTTAGGGCTGTCTGATTTTCTTTGTTGTTGAGGGGCCATCTTGTGCTTTGTAGGGTGTTAGCAATATCCCAGGGACGGGGAAGCCTGGTGGGCTGCCGTTTATGGGGCCGTACCGAGTCGGACATGACTGGAGCGACTTAGCAGCAGCAGCAGCAGCAGCAGCAATATCCTGGCCTCTATCCTCCTGGGGTCAATTCACTCTCTCCCAGTTACAACAGCTAAAAGCATCCTCAGGCGTTACCCAGTGTCTCCTGGGGAGCAGGACTGCCTCCCCCCAGCCACTTGAAAACCACTGCTGTACACACACTCAGGGGCAGTGGTTTGAAAGGCAACCCTGACAGGGAAGGGATACACCCACATCCCACTCCTGCTGTGTGATCTTGGGGTCCCGGGCCAGTGAGCTCAGAAAGAGGCATAGGACGGCCATCGTGTCTCTACCTAGAATCTGATGGGCCTGTTGTTTAGTTGCTAAGTCACGCTGGACTCTGTGACTCCATGGATTGTAGCCCACCAGGCTCCTCTGTCCATGAGATTTCTAAGATAAGAATACTGGAGTGGGCTGCCATTTCCTACACCAGGGGATCTTCCAACCCAGGAATCTAACTCTCATCGCCTGCACTGGCCACCAGAGAAGCCTCTGATGGAATAATTACCCACTGGATTCAAATTTGTAGTCCACCTTCAATTTTCAAAGCTTCTTCTACAAGATGACAACTGAGAATTTATGCCCTGGAGGTAGCAGGCATAAATGAGCCTTGTGAGGGCCTAGGTGGATTAAGCTTTTTATAAATCAACAGTGTAGTATGACTAACTGCCAAACCAAAGCCAGTTTGATCTTCAGCTGCATTAAGAGTTGTATAATTTATTAAATGATGGATTTCATGTTCTGTACTTAAGATCATTTTTGGAAGGTCCTGAGACTGCATTTTAAGAATATCTAGGAGAGCTATCAGGAAATCACACGTCTCTCTATAGAATAAACCATCTGAAGAAGTTTGAGGTGCCTCAGTGATGCTGAAACTCAGGCACAGACCTAAAGACCACTGATAAGAATAGAATAGAAAAGCTTTAAGTCTCATATGAACAATTAAACTTGAAAATTAACACCCCCTTCTAATCCTGAGAGGCTGTGATTCCTTAACAATGATCTATTTATTTATTTATTTTTCTCTCTGGCCCATGAAAGAAGGTGGGAGGAACGGGTCTTGCCAGTGGAGGATGAACCAGGTCCCACGTGCATCTGAATAACTCAATACTGCTTTACAAACATCTTCCCAACATCTTGCTCTCTTAAGAACAGGATAAATATCAACCACCACCCCCCCACACCCAGTTTACCCTACTTGACTTTTGCAGACATGCACAATGTGTTTCAGACCAAATAAATTATTGACTATTCTGCCCCGATACCATGGAATTTATCTTTTCTAAATAGCTTTAATCTTTGTTACCTAGTACATCATTATTTGTACAGCTTGGGTTTATCCATGAGAAGGTCGCCGCTGAGACTGTGATTAGACGGGATTGAAGTTTCCCACCAGTAAAGCTGTTCTGACCCCGCTGACTACTAAAGAAACCTTCAAAGGCGAATTTCCAGAATTACCTCCTCGCACTTTCATTCCTTATTTCTTGAGACAACCTATTCATAAATAGGGTCTTCTTATTCAGTTAGACATCATATATTAGATTGGATCTGTTTGTGACCCCAAAGTGACCTAATGTGAGTCACTATTGATTGCACAGTATTCTTCCCCAGAATATGATGTGACCTTACTCAAAACAGGCTTCCCTGGTGGGTCAAATGGTGAAAAATCGGCCTGTAATGCAAGAGACCTGGGTTTGATCCTTGGGTCAGAAAGATCCCCTAGAGAAGGGAATGGCAACCCTCTCCAGTATTCCCGCCTGGAGAATCCATGCGGTCCCAAAGAGTCAGATATGACTGAGAAACTAATGCTTTCAGTTTACTCACAATGTAAACTTTTGTTTCAGCTTCACTCTGAAGATGACCAACATGCACTAGTTGAATATTCTTTACAGAAAACACAAAGTTTGTTACTTTTGAAAAACTAGCATTATATCTCCAATTAGACAACTTTCCAAATTTGTGAAATCCTCGCTTTTGTTTAAATATCACTGATGCTCTTTCATGCCATCTCAACCTTTAAATTTTAAATCAGATTAATTCTCTACCAAGCAAAATACCAAGTTTCCTCTCACTCCAAGTCAAGCATCATTTGAGGGGGAAAAATATCTACAAAGAAACTAATATGATTAAATTCTGCCACAAAGGGGTGCCATGAATTCTTTAGACATTTCCCATTCGTGTGATAATTGCTGTTGCTCATCTTCAGCAAGTCCCCTCCCTTTGTCTTGTAGGAGAGGGTGTGCTTGCTCCACTCAATACTGTCGCTCAGTTTAGTAGACAGTGTTGAAGTTAAAAGTCAGGAAATGTGTTTCCCTCACCATCACAAATTGTGAATCCTTTCGTTTCTGTATCAGACAGTTCCTACCTGTATAATGAATTTTCTGTCCCAGAGAGGACATGGTTAGGATTAGTCAGTAAATATCTATGGGTTCTCAAAGATATCAGCCACAGATTTTTTAATATAACTTCTACAACTTAACACAAAGCCCTACAAGTCTACGGTTATGAATGTCAGAGCTCAGAAAAGCATGTGACGAAAAGGGAATCCTCACACATTGTAGGTGGGAATGCAAATTATTGCTGCCACTGTGGGAAACAGTGCGAAGCTTTCTCAAAATATTAGAAATAGAACTACCATGTGACCCAGCAATTCCAGTCCTGGATAGATATCTGAAATAAACAAAAACACTAATTTGGAAAGATACCTGCACCCCGTTGTTCATAACAGCACCGTTTACAATTGCCAAGACGTGGAAACAACCTGAGTGTGCATCACCAGATGAATACCCACTACGGAGCACTGCTCAGCCACGAAGAGAATGAAACAAGGGAAATATCGTACAATGCAGGGAATATAGCCAATATTTTACAATAAGTACAAACGAAGCATGACTTCAAAAAACTGTTAATCTCTGTTTTGTAACTTACATAATATTGTGCAACAGTGCCAGTGAAATCGCTCAGTCGTGTCCAACTCTGCGACCCCACAGACGGCAGCCCACCAGGCTCCTCCATCCCTGGGATTTTCCAGGCAGGAGTACTGGAGTGGGGTGCCATTTCCTTCTCCAGGGGATGCAGACGCTTTACCATCTGAGCTACCAAGGAAGCCCATTGTGCAACAACTATACCTCAAGCTTGAGAAAGCCTGTGAGGGGCCTCCCCTGGTGGTCCAGTGGCTAGGACTCTGCACTCCCAAGGCAAAGAGCCTGGGCTGGATCCTCAGTCAGGGATCTAGACCCCACATGCTGCAACTAAGGGTTTGCCTGCCACAGGGAAGACTGGGGATCCTGTGAGCTGCAGCTAAAACCCAAAGCCACCAAATAAATAAATAAATAAATATAACCATTTATTTTTAAGAAGTCTATGAAAATGTTAAAACACGCTAGCGTGTATTCTTTGGCACAGTGAGCAAGGCATCTTGCTTCCTCCTATCTGCATGACGACTGCACCTGCAGTTGTAAAGCCCCTGTTGTAAATTCTTCATTTTTTTTTTAGACGATAGCCCTCGAAAGAGGCTGCTGTCAGGGGCAGGCACTCAGTCTGGGCGGCCGGGCAGCCACAGTGCTGTCCCCAGGACAGCCATTCACTCACGGACGGAGGGATGGCTGGGCAAATGCATGACCATCTCTCCCTTTGGAGGACAGGTCTGTGCTGCACGCGATGTGATTTCCCAGGGGGTCCCAAGAGGGCTTGAGCCCTAGTTACTCACAGCAGACACACTCTTTACTGGTGCATTATTTTTTTCCCTTGGCTTTTTCCTCCCCTATTTCAGTCCTCCACTGGAGTGGGTTGCCATTTCCTTCTCCAGGAGATCTTCTCAACCCAGGGATCGAACCTGAGTCTCCTACATGGCAGGCAGATTCTTCACCATCTGAGCCATCAGGGAAGCCTCGTCATTCCTGGAATCATCCTCCAAATGGACCACTTGTACCTGAGACCTCATGTCAAGCTCTTTTTTTTTTGGGGGGGGGTGAACCCCAACTAAGATAATTTCCCAGGTCACTTCAGTTTAATGAACTCTTATTGGGCATGGACTCTATGCAAGGACATGCGCCAGGGTTTGAAGATAAGCGGTGTAGTCACGCATTCTCCTGACCCAAGGAGGGGTGGCTTGTTTTGGGGGCAAGAGACAAACAGATACATCATCACAATAGAACAATATTATTGCTATGATAATAGCATGCACAGTGGTTTATGAGAGCTCAGAGAAGGGAGAGATTTTGCAGGGAGGGGGTTGTGGTAGCAGGCATTTATCTGAGATGCTTCCAGAAGAGGTGTGTAAACCAATACTAACAGTGTTAGTTACAATAATGGTGTGCTTCATGACAGAGGGAGGGAGGGAATAATCTGAACAAAGAAAGCATGGGCTGTGTATTCCTTCCACGTGACTTACTGAGCACAAAGCCATGGCGAGCTCTCTGCTAGACGCTGAGAACGAATCAGTGAAGGAGAGAGCATTTTGCGTGATATTTGTCATGACCCCACTGACTTTTCAGTGTACTGTGAACATCTTGACATCAAGGACTACTTTTCTTCTAGTTTCATACGGAAATTTATCAAAACCTTTGTAAACTTTCCTCTATTTTAAACACCATTATCAGGCAGCCTGATTTCTTTCTTTTTAATTGGAGTAGAGTTGATTTACAATATTTTATTAGTTTCTATGAAATGAAATGAAATGAAGTCGCTCAGTCGTGTCCAACTCTTTGCCACCCCATGGACTGTAGCCTACCAGGATCCTCCGTCCATGGGATTTTCCAGGCAAGAATACTGGAGTGGGCTGCCATTTCCTTCTCCAGGGGATCTTCCCGACCCAGGGATCGAACCCGGGTCTCCTGCATTGTAGGCAGACAGTTTACTGTCTGAGCCACCACAGAAGGCTTATTAGTTTCTGCAGTACAGCAAAGTGATTCAGTTACACACACACACACACACATATTCTTTTCCATTATGGTTTATTACAAGACAGCAAATATAGTATAGTTCCCTGCATGATACAGTAGGAGGACCTGTTCCTCATCCATCCTGCAGGTAATAGTTGGCATCTGCTAATCCCGGTCTGGCAGCCTTTCCCTTCCTCACATCCCCTCCCCCTTGGCAACCACAAGACTGTTGTCCATGGCTGTGAGTCTGTTTCATAGATAAGCTCATTAGATTCCTCCTGTAAGTGATATCGTACGTCTTTCTCGGTCCAACGTCCTTCACTGCACGTGAGCATCGCTAGGTCCATCCACGTTGCTGCAAGCGGCATTATTTCATTCTTTTTTTATGGTAGTCTGACTTGTTGCTCTGGTTTGAGTGACGTGACTCGATGACGCAGAGATGAAGAAACCCGCAACAACGTGTCTGAGGAGCTCAAAGCTGCTCGGCCTTTCCTCGGACTCGTATTTCTAAAATGAACCGAGAATGTCTTGGCCCCAAACCTCCTCTCAGCTTGTCAACCACTGTGAATCCTGCCCTTGCAGTGAGAGAGGTTGTTAACCACGCATCTGAGTGAGGAACTTACCCGCCGATAATCACTCAGGAAATTTTGCCCTGTAAACGTGACCTGGAATCGTTCAGAACACCAGCTATGAGACCTTGGTCTGGGAGGTTCTGTCGATGTGAGAATCAGAAGTAGAAACGCAGGTGAAAGGGGCACCGTTGGCTCCCAACGTAATGAAATACACAGCCATCTGTGCATGCAGGGACAGATTTATTTCCTGCTAAAGCATGTATTTCCTGTCTCATAAACACAACTCGAACACACCTTTCAAACACCCAGGGAGAGACAAAGGCCGTCGGGCAGAGGGGCACGGTCCACTGGGCAGCTCGCGCCGGGTCAGTTTTCATCTACGGAAGGTCACGTTTCTCACTCTAAGTTTAGCGTCCAGCCCAGCGCCCAGGCTCTATTTTTAAAGGATGATCCCGGTGTCTTAGCTCAGCAAACCGCCTTGTTTAAATATTCTTCTCATCTATTTTTTTTTCCCTCCTCTGGGGAGCAAAGTATTTCCTGACATCTGTTTTGAATTTGTTTTTCTTTTAATTTCTGTGTATGCCTTTTTCCTATCATCTGTACTGAATTGAAAATAGCATGTTGAGTGGAAGAGGTTTTTTTTTTTTTTGCACCATTTCTAGGGTAATATTACCTTTCACCCCTGGGAACTCTGAAAGGGCATGTGAGCTATGTCTTCGTGGATCATGTGGTCATTGCCATGCAGCCACCTAGGTCTCAGGGGACTGAAATGAAGCCCTGTGTCCCTGAAAACCTCCCCGGAGCTATTTCATCAGTCTGGAATACTTACTGAAATAGATCAGCAGGTGGCCGCTGCTGGGGACTGAGTGTCTCCCCCCAGTTCTTATGGTGAAGACTTAATCCTCACTGTAACCAGGTCTCAGGGAAATAATTAAGATTAGAGGAGGTCAGAGGGTGGGGCCCTCATGATAGGATTAGAATCCACATAAGAAGCGGTTTCTAGGTGGTCCAGTGGTAAACAAACTGCCTGCCAACGCAGGAGACACAGAGACACAAGTTCGATTCCTGGGTTGGGAAGATCCCCTGGAGAAAGGAATGGCAACCCACTCCAGTATTCTTGCCTGGACAGAGGAGCCTCTTCCCATGGACAGAGGGGCCTGGTAGGCTACAGTCTGTAGGGTTGCAAACAGTCAGACATGACTGAGCAACTAAATAACAAGGAAGGGACACCAGAGAACCCCTTCCTTCTCTGCCTCCCCCCCCTCTCTCAGTCTCCACTACTATGAGGACACAGCAAGAAGGCAACCATTTGTAAGCCAGGAACAGAGCCCTCCCCAGAATCTGCCATGCTGGCGTTTTGATCTGGTACTTCCAGACCTCAGGCTATGAAAAAAATCAATGGTGATGGTTAAGACCCCCATCCATGGTACTTTCTTGTGGCAATCCCAGCAGGTTAGCAAGGCAGCCTTGTTGCAGTTTTCATGGTTGCCCCTCTCTACATCAATAAACCTCTTCCAGACAACCTGGGTGGGGATCTCTCCTTCACTGGGGACGACCAGACTGCCCATGTTGAGCTGTTCCTCAAAACTCTAAACTCTGGCAGCTCCTGATGAGGACGAAATGCAATAACGCTGTTTGAAAGTGAAAGTGAAAGTCGCTCAGTCACGTCCAACTCTTTGCAGTCCATGGAATTCTCTAGGCCAGAATACAGGAGTGGGTAGCCTTTCCCTGCTCCAAGGGATCTTCCCAATCCAGGGATTGAACCCAGCTCTCCCACATTGCAGGCAGATTCTTTGCCAGCTAAGCCACAAGGGACTGCTATTTGGGGTATGCTTTATAGACTTTTGGGAGAACAGATGAAAATAGAAATTAAATAAATTGCTTATAATTCCACTACCCTTAGATAAATAACAAGTATGTGTTTCTAAGATTATTTCTAGTCTTTTAAACATACACATGCATGCTTAAACTGAAGCACACACGTTCATATATTTGCATGTATATGTATATGTATGTATATGTATATATGTACATGTATGTGCATGTATAGTTCTATGTTCATGAATATCATATGTATGTATTTAGTGGATATGAATTTTGTAAGTGTGTATACACACATGTCTATGAGTAATAACATATCTGCATGTGTATTATGTATGTATTTGTATTCATTGTCGTTCAGTTGCTCAGTCATGTCCAACTCTCTGTGACCCCATTGCCTGCAGCACGCCAGGTCTCCCTGTCCTTCACCATCTCCCAGAGCTGCTCAAACTCATGTCCATCATTCGGTGATGCCATCCAACCACCTCAGCCTCTGTCATCCTCTCCTGCCTTCAGTCTTTCCCAGCATCAGGGTCTTTTCCAATGTGTCGGCTCTTCACATCAGGTGGCCAAAGTATTGGAGTTTCAGCTTCAGCATCAGTCCTTCCAATGACTATTCAGGGTTGATTTCCTTTAGCACTGACTAGTTTGATCTCCTTGCTGTCCAAAGGACATTCAAGAGTCTTCTCCAGCAGCACAATTCAAAAGCATCAATTCTTCAGTGCTTAGCCTTCTTCTATGGTCCAACTCTCATATCCGTACATGACTGTTGGAAGAGCCATGGCTTTAACTATATGGAACTTTGTTAGCAAAGTGATGTCTCTGCTTTGTAATACACTGTCTAGGTTTGTCATAGCTTTTCTTACAAAGAGCAACATGTATTTGTATAAGCACATGCTGTATACACACATACATAATACCTATGATGTCAGCCAAAGATTAGATTCTTGGTGATTCAGAATCTGGAGAATTGAGAATGAATGAACACTTGGAAAATGGAGAGAGTTCTTACAAAATATTGCTGAAAATTAGAACATGGATCTCTTACCATGCTATTTGAAAAATCAAAGTAAATATTAGAATCCTTATTTGCTGCTAATAGCCAGACTCTTTTCCAAATGCGGCTTCACGCAAAGACTCTCCCATGTGGCTCCCTGGCTTATACTTAGGATAATATAAAAATGTTTCCAAATAGGGCTGACCTGATCATCCAGCATGGGTCAGTTTCCAAAGGACATTGCGGTTTTCTGCACTGGGCATCTCTTTAAATGAACTATTTTGTGAGTAATCACTATTTAAACAATAAAGCAGTATTTAGAGGTGAAATATCGCTCTTCGTAGTAATGAGGGGAACCTAGAAATCAAAGTGAACAGTAGATAAAGGGAGAAATACAGTGAAGATTTAGCTTTTTGGCCGCCTCCCACGGACTACCCTGAGAACTGAGGACGGTGAGGGAGGTCCAACACCAACTGTGAAGGCAGCCGGGTTCTGAGTTGGAGGGTGGCTCTGCCATCTCTCAGTGACCCAGGGAGCCCTTCCATATTCTCGCGGCCATTGGCCCCTGGCCATCTGTATTTTGAGATCTTTGCAAAGAGTGGGAAAATATTTTCTTCTCTTTTCCAGCAGGAAATAATTCTGTAGCTGATTGACTTACTCTAAACAGTCCTCATTCTAGAATTCACATTTACTTAAATGGGCATCTCCTTTTATAAAATGAAATGTCTGATCAGACTGTCTCCCAAGTTCAGTTCTCACGATCCCCCATGACCTTGGAAAGGACGAAAGGGACTAGATGGTCTTACTGGGATGTGTTCCTGAACTGTTGATTATGAACTTCTGAAATCGCTAGGATGAATAAACCCTTGGAATATTTCCTAAAGGTACTTACTCTGTGTTTTTCAAAGACAGTTCCAAATGGGATATTAAGATGAAACATGGAGATAAAGTGTTTTAAACATCATGAGAAGGTTTTTTATGAATTAAATGATCACATGATTCTTAAAAAAAAAAAANATACTCAATATCCTGGATTTACATTTTTCTTCTCAAGGGTGGTTGAACCATCTCGCTTTGAATGGTCATGGAGGAGAAAGGGGTCTTGCTGTAGGACCCTTCCTCATGACTACTGAAACTCACAAGGTGCCCCTTCCCTCTCCAGCCCCAAATCAAGGATCATCTCAGCTATCCCTGAGCATCTGTGCTTTATCTCTGAGGATCCCAGCAGTTTTATGAGGTAGGGAGGAAGCAGTGAAAAGGAGAATGATGCACCAGAAAATGGGATGTTTGCAAGATTCTCCTGGATGGCTCTGAGGGACTGCCAAGGCCTGTGAGGAAGAGACATCTGGGCTTCTGGGAGGAGGAGAGGGGTGATCAGGAAAGGCACAGACCACCAGGCAAGCCTCTTGTTTGCCCCCTATTATGGCTTCTGAAATACTATACACTGCTTGAGCTTGCAAATCTGACCGGCAAGGCAAAGACCAACCCCCCAGGGCTCTTCAGCAAGTTCACAAGGAAAGGGAGCAGTGGGAAAGAGCGCTAAGTCTTACAGAGAAACTGTAAGTCCCCTCAGGACCCACCCCAGAGTCACGCTGGATGCATGAGCCCACCTCCTGCCAGGGGACAGGCTCTTTTATCTTTCCCCAAGTGCAACAGAAAAGCTCTCATAGAACGTGGATATACAGCCCATGACGGGGGAGGAGGCAGAGTGGCCAGAAGCACAATTATCATAGAACGTAGAAGGGAGAAAAGACAAACAAATTTACAATTTGTGGACGTCAGGAGCTAGTTGAAAGGAAGGAGGGGAATCAGTGAACAAGTGTCGGTTTGCCTTTTACTCTCACCAACATGAAACGTTTTCATTAAGCAGAGTTTGAGGAAAGATAATTAGTGTTTTTAAAGCAGCACTTTTGTAAAACATCAGAGCAAAATGAAAGAACAGCATCCCGCGTGGAATACACACTGAGCTTGTGCGATTCATCTGGGACCCAGGATAAGACGCTTCTAAATGCTCCCCTTATCTCCCCTGGCTGCCCGTTTCATCACACGTGGAAGGAGGGCTTAGGAAATAACAGCACACAGGCTAATAAGCGTTGTCCGGTCCCGTGATTTATCTTCTTCAGAAGGTATCGCTACATTCACAATGATACCCAGCGAAGTGTCACGCGTTAACTTAGAAATATTTCAACAGGAAAATGCATCTGTGAGCTTTGTGGTGCTGCCACATTACTGTTTAAACACCCTCTCATTTTTCCTCCTCTACTGGCAGCAATCATGGCAGCAGCCTACCTCATGGATGCCACTAAATACTCAACAAAACGCATACGCGAAGAGCCTTCTGTGTGCAGAGCACAGCACACAGCAACGTGGCAGGGTTGGGATGGCGGCAGAGACGAAAAAAGGAAAGGAAAAGAAGTCTGGTTTTAGGAGTAGACTTTCCACTACTGATCATCTCCACGAGCCACATTCTTTCAAAGAACCGGTTAAATGAAGTGAAGGGCTTTTGAGAAGTGGGGGGTAATCCCCTTGCCTGTCAGAACAAATGGCCTGGGCCTCCCTGGTGGTTCAGTGATGAAGAATCTGCCTGCCACTGCAGCAGACATGGCTTCAGTCCCTGGCCCAGGAAGATGGCACAGCTAAGCCCGCGAGCCACCCCTGCTGATTCTGTGCTCGAGAGTCTGGGAGCTGCCTCTACGGAGCCCACGTGCTGCAACTACGGAGCCCACGCTCTGCAGCAACAGCAGTGAGAAGCCCGCCCGCCGCAACTCTCTGCAGCCCCTGCTGTCTGCAGCCAGCAAAAAGCCTGAGCACCAGTGAAAACTCAGCACAGGCAGATAAATAAATAAGTAAATAATGTTTTCAAAAAAAAGAACAGATAGACTGAGTTGAAGAGAAGAAGGTAGAAACATGGGAAGAAGTGTGCCTGTGGGGCTTCATGGCTGGTTACTTTATGAAAACTCTGGGAGAAACACTCCTGTCTTATTTTACTGATGAGATAGAAGGCATGGATCTTCTAAAGAATTATTCAGAATACCGAGGTATCTGGTCCTAAGATATTCTTTCTCATGGAAACAATGTGCAAATGCATGCATGTCATTTGGACCAGATTGCTTTATCTTGACTACATTGGTAGAGTTTAGGATGATGACAAAGAATCACAGAGCATCAATCACTCTCTCGCCTTCACAGGCACAATGCTCCCCCCCCTTAAGGTTTATTTTGGTAGCTTCTCTTTCTCTACTGCTGAAACCCCGGAACAATTTGCCATGCTCATATCCAAAAACAGTGATTCTGGAAAGAAATCTTATCATGCAGGAGACCATGGGAATATAGGTAGAAGGAAAATCCACATAATCTCCAGGGAAGCAAGGAAATGCAGACAGGGCCTGTTGCCATGGTAAACCCAGCTTCCTTTCCAAACCTAATCTACCTTGCTTTGAAAAACAGTCTTGGTGCCAACTAAAGCTAATCGCTAGTCTTCAGACTTAATAGCCAACATTCCTACTTTCATATTCTCACTTACACCAGCTCCTACAGCGTCCTAGGGAGAGCACGGGATAAGAATGAACATATATGGCTCCAGCCTCTAGTTCTGGTACTAATCTAGCTATCAGTGAAGATTAGCACTTTGCCATGGAGCTCAGTGGTAAACAATCTGCCTGAAATGCAGGAGACACGGGAGACCTGGGTGTGATCCCCGGGTGGAAAGATCCCCTAGGGAAGGAAACGGCACCCCGCTCCAGTATTCTTGCCTGGAAAATCCAATGGACTGAGGAGCCTGGGGGACTACAGTCCATGGGGTCACAAAGAATTGGACACAAGTGAGCACACACGCATGGGTCTCATTTTGTTGCCATTCTGTAAGAAAGTACTTTCCCCTTCTTTCCTGAACCTCTGCGGGTTAGTAACTGCATACCCAGTTCAAGATCCTTTCTTTAACATCTTGCATGCTTTTTTGAGCTGAGCCTCATGTATGACAAGAAAGTTAAGACTACAGGAACGCTATGATAAAGTGTATTAAGCAGGACACTAAAGAATAAATACACGGGGATTAGGTCATAAGGAATGGTCCGCCACTAAAGAAAATGCAGCCTTAAGAATGTCTTTCTTCTCCTCTTGGTGCCACTGTGAGCTTTCCCGGTCTTGCGACTTGGCCAGATTTCTTAACAAGGGTGGATATGTTAATTGCAGATGGTACTCAATCCATGTTCCATCTCAGAGTTGTCTTTAAATTTTATTGATTTCATCTGCTGAATTTCTGTCATTTCAGCACTTTCTCCTCCTAATTGCTGTTCCACACAGCCTTGAAGTGTCAGAAAAACTAATCTTCTTGGATATTAATGCCTGCTGAAAAAATACCTGTTGTAAAAAGATGGTGACAAAATAAAATACGTATGAGGAATTTTGTAGAATTCTCTGGTTTAATCAAAGTTAGATAATTCCTGGGTGGAGTGTGATCTACAATGTCCCAATAGAAGCATTTTAATCTATGCTTGTGATGATGGCTTGCTTCATCCTTCCCAACTTTTACCATCTTTTTCTCCCACTGCAGTATCTGGGGTTGAAAGAGATAAATTTGCTACTTCACTGGGATTTATCTATTTAACTGTTAATAAATATTTATTTAACAGCTACTCTGCATCAGGCACTGTCCTTGGTCTAGGAATAGAGTAGTGAACAAAACAAAGATCTCTGCCTTGATAGAACTACTTGATTGGATGGAGACAGGTAATGAGTTGAAAAGTAAACGTTAGCATGTTATGTGTGTATGTGTGTTAGTCATGCACCTGTGTCTGATTGTGACTCCTTGAAATGTAGCCCACCAGGCTCCTGTGTCCAAGGAGTCTCCAGGCAAGAATACTGGACGGGTCGCCATGCCCTCCTCCAGGGGATCTTCCCAACCCACGAACTGAACTCAGATCTCATGCACTGTAGGCAGATTCTTTAGTGTCTGAGCCACCAGCGACAGAGACAGGCAATGAGATCAAAAGTAAATATGCAGCATGTTCAGTTCAGCTCAGTTCAGTCGCTCAGTCGTGTCTGACTCTTTGCGACCCCATGAATCGCAGCACGCCAGGCCTGCCTGTCCATCACGAACTCCCGGAGTTCACCCAAACTCATGTGCACTGAGTTTAAATGCTCCTAAATGCTAAGCAATAAAAATAAACATAAAATACCAGGATTGCAGTTGAGGTGAACCTTTCAATAGGATGGCCCAAGGAATGAGAAAAAATAAAAAGAGGGGTGTCATGGACAGTGGTGCTTCCCTGGGGGCTCAGTGGTAAAGAACCCGCCTGCCAAGGCAGGAGACGCGTGTTCAGTCCCTGGGTTAGGAACATTCCCTGGAGAAAGAAATGGCAACCCACTCCAGTATTCTTCCCTGGGAAATCCAATGGACAGAGGAGGCTGGTGGGCTACAATCCATGGGGTCACAAAGAGTCAGATACAACTTATCGACTCAGCACGCTTGGTTGATGCCAGGGCATATGGCTTGAGCAACTGGAGGAATAGGATCCACTACCTGAAAAGAGTTGGGTAGGGAGTGTGTGTGGTCAAACATCAGGAAATATCAGGGCCCTATTACCTATTTCCAGTGTGAGAATCAAGTGAAAATTTCAAGAAGTTAGTCGGACAGTTGGGTCTAGAGGGAGAAGTCTGGATTGGGGACACAAACATAGGAAACAACTATAAATGGACGTTAAAACCATATCACCCAGGGCTTGAAGACAAAGGAAGAACGTACATGTTCTGAGCCTTGTAGAGGTCAGGGAGTTGGAGAAATATGCAGAGGAACCTGGGGAAGGGCGGTGGGAAGCTAAGAAGAAACCCAGACAGAATGACAACCCAGAAACCAATAAAATAAAACATCTTAAAGCAGAAGACGCTGCTGTTTAGTTGCAAACTGGTGTTCAACTCTTTGTGACCCCATGGACTATAGCCCACCAGTCTCCTCTGCCTCCTCTGCCCATGGAATTCTCCAGGCAAGAATACTGGAGTGGGTTGTCATTTCCTCCTCCAGGGAATCTACCCGACCCAGGGGTCGAACCCACATCTGCTGCATCGCAGGCAGTACCCACTGAGCCGCCAGGGATGGTGGTGGTAGAATCCAAATCGCAGGGAACTCAGGGAGAAAGGGAAGAAAGAAATTGGCTTCTTACCAGGAATTTTCCTCTGAAGCTTTCTTTATTGAGTGGATTGGCAGTAAGAACTTTTTTTTTCCAACCAAAGAAATAAATGGGTTGTTTTCTCATAAAAATGTTGGAAAGACACAGGAACACTTGTTTAGCTGAGGTGTTACTTGAGCAGCCTGGCAAGCGTCACCTCATTTACAGCAATCCTAGTGGCAAAGTTCCTTCAAGACTGATGTTCCAAACAACACTCAACTTGGCTTTCAGTCCAAAAAGCTGGAGGCATTTTTTTTTCCTGAAAATTTCTCGAAAATTGTAGGCTAGATTATGATTACTAAGAAATCCTGGAAAGCTGGTATTTTTTTTTTAAGGAATAATCTCCTAAAAGCTTTCTTTCATGTGTAAGTACCAAAATACCTAAGTCAACATCATTTTTTCTTTTACTTTCCATGGTCCTTCATGGAAAATATTTCTCAACCTGGGAGCAACTCAAATTTGCACTCTGTAAAAATAAAAGCTATATCAACCTTAAGCACTATAGAGGGAAAAAGTCAGAGATATATTTTAAAGTAGTGAATACTGCACTCAATTATTTGCTTTTGTGCCAAAAGGAACATAACATATCGTGGACTCTGTGCTGGAAAGATGGAAGAACATGTCTTTGTCATGTCAGACAATTAAAGGAATCATGTTGCAGTAAAAAATATTAATGAAATCTCTCAAATCCATGGCCACTTGTCTTTCTAACAATTCATTCTCTTTTGATGATTAAGAAGCACATGAGTGCCTGCCAGAGTGAACTGCAATCAATTTCTGACTACTAGAAAGTTTCTTTTGCATGGAAGAGAAGATGAAAACATGAGCTTTGCTGGAGAATTCTGATGCATTTGAGAAATCCTAGATCTGATGCTGCTTAACTCCTAAAACGCCAACCAGTGTTATTAGAAGTTATGCATCAATTTGAAACAGGGTCTTCCACTCAATCATCATTTGAAATCCACATGGGCAACACCTTTGTTCTTAGATTGTCATCCATCAGCTCAATGGTGATCAAGGAGCCCCAATGCAACATTGAGTTTCTGAAGTCTAATATTTACCAAATGTGCAGCCTTGATCCCTGGCAATCCTCTTTCTGAGTTAGAAAACGGAGACCACTGGCTTCCTCAAAGTCTACAGTGACTTGTAATTATAGCTGATCTCATCTCTGACTTTCCCGTGTACCCATTGTTTTTCTCATTCTATTTATTCAATACAAAGCTACAGCATGTTCTAAACCTCTCTAGGTAACGTGAAGCAAATTTGCTAGTTTACCACTGTAGCACTTGCCTTAATTTAGAGAGAATCATTTTTAAAAGATATTTAAGGAATAAAATGAAACCTCATAATTAACCAAAAGTGATCATCTCAAATTTGCAGCATTATTATTTAAAATGCAAAACGACCTCAGATTTTATTTATACTTTCAGATATTATGGACATTGTAATATCATTATAGACTATATACATTTTTCAGCTCAGATGGTAATTTGCTTAATTGGAAAGATTATACTTCAGGACAAAACAATAGGCCATGATCTGAGTTTTCATGACTCAGTGTAGGGTTTCTAAGTTTAGCAAATCGATCCATGGGACTTACTTACACTGAAAAGTTATTCACTGTTTATCTTCAAGTCAAATTTAACTGGGTGTCCTATATTTTATCTGGCAACCTAGATCAACATCACAAAAGTAAATAAAATGCATGAAAAGCATTTATGTGATTCCCTTTTGGAATGAAGCAATGAAAAATCTTCCTTTAAGATAGCATTACTCTTCTTATTTTTTTATTGTTTTATTGAGGTATAGTAGATTTACCATATGTAAGTTTCAGGTATCAGGACAGTGATTCAGTTATACTTATACATATGTGTAACCTTTCCCAGATTCTTTTTCCTTATAGGTTGTTGCATAATATTGAACGTAGTTCTTGACTGCAGCCTCCCTCAGTGGCTCAGCAATAAAAAAATCCACCTGCAATTCAGGAGACGGGGGTTCAATCCCTGAATCAGGAAGATCCCCTGGAGGAGAGCATGGCAACCTGCTCCAGTCTTCTTGCCTGGAGAAGCCCATGGACAGAAGAGCCAGGCAGGCTACAGTCCAGGGGGTTGCAGAGTCAGACACGACTTAGTGACTGAACAAAAACTGTGACTGTTTTTAAAACACTAGACAAAACTGACTGCTTCCAAGTGGAGCCCAGAAGCAGCAAGTAGTCAGCAGTGATTCTCAAACCCGGGCCAGGGGTTGCAGCAGCAGCGTCACCCACGGGTGCTGGGATCTGCACACTCAGGTCCCACCCAGACGGCTGAATCAGAGTCTCTGGGGGGTGGGCCCAGCAGTCGGTGTTTGCACACAGATTCTGGTATGCAAGCTTAAGAACGACTGACGAGGGGCCTCTTCTACTTTCATTCACGTCTATAAAAGAAGGAATACGTGCACACTCAAGAACCTTGTGTTGGCTTTGGTTTTACTTTTTATTACAGATATGGAGCATCTGTGGCCTCCTTTAAGTGGTTCATTTATTCCATTTTTCCATTTTATTTATCTATTGGCTGTGTTGGGTCTTCACCGCTGGACAGGCTTTCCTCTAGCTGCGGTGAGCAGGGGCTCTTCTGCAGTTGCGGTGTGTGCGTTTCGCACTGTGCTGGCGTCTTTTATCACGGACCACGGGCTCCAGGGTGCACGGCCCTCAGCAGCCGCAGCTCCCGGGCTCCAGGGCACAGGCTCAGTAATTGTGGTTCATGGGCTTAGTTGCTCCACGGCGTTTGGAGTCTTCCAGGACCAGGGGTTGAACTGTGTCTCCTGCACTGGCAGGTGGCTTCTTTACCACTGAGGCCCCAGGAAAAATCCCCATTTCTGTCCTCTTTTAATTAAACAGTGAAGATGTGGATATGAGGGTGGAAAGGAACAAAGAGAAAAGTTTTGATCTGTTATTTGAAACAGCCCTTCCTCCAAGGGCTGGCCGAAGATGGTTTCCTCAACACCAAGATTATTTATTGACTACCATCTGAAGCCATTTAATCAAATCAGCTCCTTTGTAAGGTCAGTTTTGCAGATAACGGGGCCATCTTATCTAAACAGTCCGTTATAATGGTTTCTAAGCAAATCAAGGAAGGAACATTTTGAAGCTGTTAGAGGAAATGCTGGGTATCATGCTTTGGCTTTTCACAGAGAAGTTTGGATCAGGGTTTGAACAAAGAGACAGCGTAGCAAAGACCTTCTGAGACTCTGAAGGACCCGTGAACTATAATTAGGAGCATCTTCATTTTGGGAGTTTGATTGGACATTACCTCAATTACATTGCAGGCAGATTCTTTACCATCTGAGTCACCAGGGAAGCCCAAGGATACTGGCGTGGGTAGCCTATCCCTTCTCCAGGGGATCTTCCCGACTTAGGAATCAAACTGGGGTCTCCAGAATTGCAGATGGATTCTTTACCAGCTGAGATACCAGGGAAGCCTAATTACAATAATAGGGAATTTTATATCCATGGGCTTAATGATATTAAATTAGAATGTTATCACTTGATAAAAAGTTTTCACCTAGCTGAGATCCCTGATTTTTTTATATCTTCTTACTCTAAATCTTGGCATAGTCTAAGGTTTTTGATCAAATAAGCATGTTTCTATTAGCATCTTAAATAAAGAAATAAATATAAATTCACTTTAGGCTGTTCACCTTGGTCATTTCTTTCTTTTTGAGTGCTGTTTTTCAGGTTCTAAATGTAAAAAATAAGTACTGTTTTTGTACAATGTAATTGTCACCCTTCCCAATATAATACTATATCTTCATTTGATGAGGCCTGATTAAATATTTCATTAAATATTTATAAAGGGGCATAATACGTATGAAGACAAATAAACACAGATGTGTATAACTGTATTTCTAATACACATGTGTAAATATATATATATATTACACAGATGGCATGTCTGTCAACATCTAGATGATGCTGTAGTTTTACCCTGAGTCTATACAATGGCCACGAAGCACTGTTCAGGAAACACACTGGCTGCCAACCCAGAAACTCTCAAGAAAATGGATGAGAGGGGGCTTCACATGATCCCAATGACAAACATTCAGAGAGATTATAACTGAAGGATGAGTGATTCACACACAATGAAAACCTTTTACGAAAACATAAGATGGCAAAACATTATCCACCACAATTTGAGTCAATAACCAATTTTCAATACAAGCTCTTGAAGACTGATGGGCGTGGCTTTCATCCTTGACAAGTGGGGAAGTACCCGAATTTTAAAAATGGTTAGTTCTCTCAGAATTTGTAAATTTCTCCAGGACAGAGTGCTAACCAAAATTCTGTAAGTCTCATCTGACCCAGGGTCTTTAAGAAGGTGCACACACAATGAAATTTTGGTTAGTGAACAGAGACCTAAACTCCAAAACCAGGTGTTAATGTATTTGAATTCAGAGGTGTTTTAGTTGAACTTGAAATTTGAAAAGTTTTAAAAAAATAGAATAGTGGCTACTGTGCATAAATTAGGAAAAGGCAATGGCAGCCCACTCCAGCACTCTTGCCTGGAAAATCCCATGGACGGAGGAGCCTGGTGGGCTGCCGTCCATGGGGTCACTAAGACTCGGCCACGACTGGGCGACTTCACTTTCACTTTTCACTTTCATGCACTGGAGAAGGAAATGGCAACCCACTCCAGTGTTCTTGCCTGGAGAATCCCAAGGATGGTGGAGCCTGGTGGGCTGCTGTCTACGGGGTCACACAGAGTCAGACACGACTGAAGTGACTTAGCAGTAGCAGTGCATAAATTTATCTTCACTCCGGAAAAAAAAAAAACAAAACTTTCCTTTACGTACACACTGATTGATGCAAGCTTAAAATAAAATGAGCTTCTCAGATGGTAAAGAATCTGCCTGCCAATGTAAGAGACATGGGTTCAATTCCTGAAGTCAGGAAGGTCCCCTGGAGGAGAAAATAGGACAGAGGAACCTGGTGGGCTACAGTTCATAGGGTTGCAAAAGATTCAGATACTACCTAGTGAGTGAGCAACAAGCTTAAAATAATGCAGAAAGTAATAAACCATATCTATTTGAAAGGACAATTCTCTAATTCCATCATCCCCTTAGGCAACAACTGTTATGACAAATAATTATCTTTGTGCTACTCAAGCAGAAAGAACCCCACATTGCTTTGAAATTTTATTTCTGCTCACCTTGATTAACTGTCTCGATTACGGATACGTTGCTCTTTTTTAAAACAAAAGAGGAGAAGGTATTCTAGAAGGTTCAAGACGTATTTGTTTCTTAAAACTCATTTCTTTGGGTCCCAAAGATTTCATGACAAATCACAAACTCATTAATATTTTTTTATGGCCCAACAAGTCAAGACACACTATTGTAGGTAACATCAAAGCAAGGAACTTGCTTTATTTTATTTTATAAATGCTCCAGTATTTGCAAAAATTTATTACATCTGAAGATGTTTCCACTGAAGAAATAAAACTACCGTAAAACTAGACAAGGAGTCATAAAAAAGGGAATCATGCAATATTAATCCTAATATTTGATTCATGTTTAAGATGGTCCTCAGTTGAAATGTTCAGATGGTGTAATTGCTATTTCTTGCTAAATTAGACTGAAAAGCACACGGAGCATTTCTTTGATGATATAGGGTTTCTATGGGTTTTCTTGTCTCCCTGTTTGTGTAATCAGTGTTCACAGACTACCAAGACAGTTTGATTAAAAATTCTCACACAGTGAAGTTATTCTATTTACATAGGTAAGTACACTTGGCTGGTGAGCCACTTTATTTTTAAGAGAGAATAGTTTAAATATGAAAGAAAAAAGAATATCGAGTTATAAAATATAGCATGAAGTGCTCTGAAATTAAGATGTAAATCATTCCATCACAGGCTTTCAAAGAAATGAGAAAGATAAAAGTTCAAAGGGACCAAACTCCGCTCTTGCATTTTTTGTAGATAGATTTTTTTTAATACTTATTTATTTGGCTGCATAGGGACTTGGTTTGTGGCATGTGGGATTTAGCCCCCAAACCAGGGATCCAACCTGTGCCCCCTGCCTTGCAAGTGGATTCCTAGCCACTGGACCACCAAGGAAGTCCCTTCCCGCTTCTTAAAGTTCATTCCCCAGAGTACTAACGAAGAGGTGCATATACAGGACGAAGGACAATGTCTGGGAAGAGAGGGAAATCTAGGCACGTGAGACAGTGGGTCTGAGCACCCCAGTCCCAGTTCTCCTGCTGAACCAAATACACTTGCCTAAGAACACTGCTTCTGTTTAATTCACTAAACCTGCTTTCAGACAGTCACTCTGGGCAGGCAAATGTCCCAGGCTTGGCAAGAACTGAAAAGAGGAGGGAAAATGCTCTTGGACCTTGCCGCCTGTCAAGGGTCATCAATAAATACCTAGCACGTGGGCCGTGAGCACCAGAAGAGATGCGCTCGGGGCCCAAGGAATTTAGCGGACGAGGAAAGTGTCTGCTGGGGGAGAGGAAGAGAGGCTGAGCGTGAAGAAGTCGGCAAGTGAGGATTTGAGGAGGAGAACCTGGATTGAGTAAAGATAGGAGGGGTTTGAGCACAACACCAAGAGGACACGTGCAGGAAGAGGGGGAGGAAACCACAGCAAAGTCGTGTGAGGCCTCGGTGTGGGTGAGGCTAAAGCCACTCAGAAGAGCTGGGATTTGCTTCATTCGATGGTCTCTGAGAAGGGCTAGAAAGAGCCTTATTGGGGTGGTGACATGGCAAAAGCAAGACTGTCAAACAAGGCGGGAGCTGGAGGAAGAACCAGGATTTGGGGGCCTGTGGGGGGGTATGGTGGGAAAGATTTCTAATGCCCCATTCATCCATAAATAATGATCTCCAGTTTCCCCCAGTTTTCACTTCCTGCTCTAAGGAGCTTACAAAATGACAATTTTGGTATCTGGTTAATAGTCAACTGTCACTGATCTGTAAGGAATTAGATGTCTTGAGACTTTCCTGGTGGTCCGGTGGTAAGGACTCTGCACTTTCAATGCAGGGGGCCATGGGTTTGATCCCTGGTTGACGAACTAAGATCTCACATGCCTCTCTGCTCAGGCAAAAAATAAAACAATAAAATAACAATAATAAAGTAGTTTAAAAGGAAAGAAATGCTGAAAAATGAGTTAGATGTCTTTAGAGACAACATGTGGAATCTTAACTAGAACCCATTTTTTCACATGAGAAAGCTGAAGGTCAGGTGACTAAATAAATCTGATTCCATCTTGTGTCTTCCATTTCCAACTTTATGCTGATTCTCTATTTATTTCCTCAGGCACTTATTCTCTCTTGGTCTTTGAGGGTCATATTTTAAAGTTCTTATTAGACTTCTCCTCACAGCTGGGCTGCAGAGACTCACACGCCACGTCGCAGGGGCTCATACCTCCTGTGGGTCAGTGACGTCGCCACAAACCTGGGCACACAAACCAGAAAGTGCAGAGCCAGCCCCGGGTCCTCTGCTGCCCAGAAACCCAACAAGGTACAATCGCATCTCCCTGGCTCAGCGGTAAAGAATTCGCCTGTCAAGCAGGAGACGCAGGTTCGATTCCTGGGTTGGGAAGAGCCGGTGAGAAAGGAAGTGGCAGCCCACTCCGGTATTCTTGCCTGGGAAATTCTATGGACAGAGGAGCCTGGCGGGCGACAGTCCGTGGGGTCTCACAGAGTCAGACACAACAGACCAAGTGAGCAACAGCCAAGTCTCCCTGACTCCGGAGAACTTTCAGCCCCAAATTCATCCTCATTTCCACGGGCACGCCTCAAGTTCAGGGGCCCATATTAACTGTCCTAGACTATAGGAACGGAGTCCTCATTCATCTTCTTGTCCCCAGCTTTTTCTCCCTCTGGTCTAGCATCCATTTCTCCTCAGCATTAGTGTTATCCATGTAAAATGCTTTTGAACTGCGGTGCTGGAGAAGACTCTTGAGAGCCCCTTAGACTGCAAGGAGATCCTACCAGTCCATCCTGAAGGAGACCAGTCCTGAATATTCATTAGAAGGACTGATGCTGAAGCTGAAACTTCAGCACTCTGGCCACCTGAGGGAAAGAGCTGACTCACTGGAAAAGGCCCCGATGTTAGGAAAGATTAAGGGCAGCAGGAGAAGGGGGCGACACAGGGTGAGATAGTTAGATAGCATTACTGGCTCAGTGGACATAGGTTTAGGCAAACTCTGGGAGGTAGTGAAGGACAGGGAAGCCCGGCGTGCTGCTGTCCATGGAGCTGCAAGGAGTCAGACTCAACTTAGCGAGTGAACAACAAAAACAAATATAAAATAGAGCCGAGATAACATCACCTGCTTCCACAAAAATGGCTTTCCCTATTGTCCCCTTACAAATGAATACAAAACCCCAACAATGGCACTCCACATCTCTTTACAACGGAGGTCTAAGGCATCTTTCCAGTCAATGTTCTAACCATACAACACAGCCCACCATTCATAATTTTGCCACAAACACAAATTCCAATGCCTTTAAAGAAGATTTTTGGCTATCTACTGAGTTCTTACTCATTCTTCACTTCCTTGCGAAGGTGAAGTTCACTGATCCTGCTTTGTATCTTAGACTGGCATTCAAGATCAAAGCTGAAGAAGCACCACTGGAAAGGGGATGAGGGAAGACTCTTGTGGTTTATCTTGCTGGGGTTGGGGGGTGGTCTTTGTAAGCAGCACATCTACCGTGAAACAGACAGGAGAGTGGGGACCAGTGTGTCTATGTGTGTGTATGTGCATGTACATGTGAATGGAAGGAATTTATAAGAATGTCTCAGGCAGCAATGAAATAAACTGGAGAAGAGAAAAGAGAAAAAAAATTGAAATTGAAGCTTATAAGATCAGTATATAGAGAGAGTGCTTAACATTTCATGTGGATACATGATGAAATTGATAAAAATAAATCTCATAAGTAGGAATGACAGAATGTAAGTGGGACTCAGCCTTTTTTGAAAATTGAATGTAAGAACCTATTAACGTAATCCACAAATATATTGAATACCTACACATTCTAGACACATCTAGAAATGAAAAGAGCAACAGGCATGGGTTGTCAGTAGAGCTAGGAAATCCCCCGACCCTGAAATCCTCACCCCTCTGCTCACCCCAGCACACCCTCAGCACACACACACAGGGACACACGCACAGAAATCCTTGTCCGTAAGCACCGCAAGGGCATGCCAGCACAGAACACTCAGAATGGCTTTGTAAAAGGCAAATGAGGCAGGACTGTACATTTTCTTTCTCTGACAGCCTGGCAGGCACATCAGCAAAAGCAAAACAATTGTCATGGACAGCCAACACCGATAAGGCTTTGGCGTCTGACCTCTGCAGCGCTTATCATGATCGGGTTTTCTTGTTGATGAGAGTCTGTGGCATGGTCTCTATGTACTGAGATAACGTAGTTAAGCCTTTTCCTGAAGGGTCCTGTTCTAAAGATAGTCAGCTAGGAGTGCAGTGTGAACTTGGATTGTACCATAAAGACGACTGTGGGACCTGGGTTATGAGACTTACATATTAATGATCTACGTGGAGGAGGAGAGACCAAGATCATCGAATGGTGAGACATATTTAGAAGCTAGATTCTGCAAGATTCTGTTGGCTGCTGCAAGGATTACTTCTTATGATGTCTTACATGTTACGTTAAGCAGAATTCCTAATACCTTATAAATACAGAAATGAAATGAAAAAATGAGGAATTACCATATCAGTTATAAATGTGATTTTATATTTTATGTATTTCTATGTTTTATATACTTTGCCAACAAAGCTCCATATAGTGAAAGCTATGGTTTTTCCAGTAATGACATATGGATGTGAGAGCTGAACCATAAAGAAGGCTGAGTGCTGAAGAATTGATGCTTATGAACTGTGGTGCCAGAGAAGACTTTTGGGAGTCCCTTTGACTGCAAGGATATCAAACAAGTCAGTCCTAAAGGAATTCAATCCTGAATATTCACTGAAATGACTGATGCTAAAGCTGAAGCTCCAATACTTTGGCCACCTGATGTAAAGAGCCAACTCACTGGAAAAAACCCAGATGGTGGGAAAGATTGAAGATAGGAGGAAAAGGGGATAACAGAGGATGAAATGGTTGGATGGCATCACAGACTCAATGGACATGAGTTTCAGCAAGCTCTGGGAGATGGTGAAGAACAGGGAAGACTGGCATGCTGCAGTCCATGGGGTTGCAAAGAATCGGACATGACTGAGCAGCTGAACAACAACAGCATAGTTTTTATTCATATCATTTTACATGTAATTTATGTAATATATGCTTATACATATACATAAAATAAAGCAATGCGAGTAAATTTGAGGCTGAATGACAAAAGAAAGTCAGAAGTGTGTGTCATTGAAATGTAAATGCAAAACCAATTAAACATCAAGGAAATCCCATAAGTAGCAGAAGGGTCCAATAACAGTTATGATTGACCTCCAGCTACATGAGTCATCATTGAAGTTAGTATTAAAATAAATATTCAGAGGTGACACTTTCTAGATGGAATCATGAAGAGCTCAATGAACAATTTTCCTATAGAATAACCATAAATGGGGGAAATTACTAAACATACACAAATATACATATAACCAAAATTCTGGGAAGTGTCTTAAGGACCTATAGCCAAAAAAAAAAAAGAGAGAGAGAGAGAGAAACATTTATTCAAGAATATCTACTAAGTCTCACTGGAAAAGAGCCTGATGCTAGGAAATGCTGAGGGCCAAAGGAGAAGAGGGCGGCAGAGGATAAGATGGTTGTGGCATAGCCGACTCAATGGACATGAGTTTGAGCAAACTCCGGGAGACAGGGAAGGACAGGGGAGCCTGACCTCCTGCAGTCCATGGGGTTCCAAAGAGTCGGACATGAGTGATGGAGCCACAGCCAACCAAGTGTCAGTGAGAGTGCCAGGAGTCTGTGGCATCTGAGCCACGATCCATTTCACTATCCCCCCCGCCCCCGTCTTCAGCTCACCACGGCGGAGGCGCCCCTGCAGGCACAGTCTAGGGCTGTGGAGCCTGCCTGGAGGGGCAGGCTGCAGAGGGGTCCAAACGACCAATAAGCAGATGAAAAGATGCTCAGCATCATTAGCCAGTATGGAAATGTAAATCAAAACCACAGTGAGACCCCACTTCACACACACACACAGACATGCACACACACACGCACACGCACACACAGACATGCACACGCACACGCACACACAGGCATGCACACGCACACACGCACACGCGCGCGTGCGCACACACACGCGCACACACACACATGCACACACAGACATGCACACACCCACACACCAGAATGGCTAGAATCAAAAAGGCAATGTCAAGGATGTGGAGAAAACGGTGACGCTATTCCATAAACACTCTGGTGGTTCATCCAAATGTTAAACACAATATTATGTCCACTCCTAGGTATTCAGCCAAGAGAGATGAAAGTGTGTGTCCACCCCAAATGTGTACAGATGTTCAGAGCAGCATGATTCATAATAGCCACAATGTGGAAGCAGGGTCTATCAGTTGATGGAAGGATAAGTCAATGTGGTAAAGGCATTACTAGGCAATTACAAGGAGCAGAGCGTGAGAGTTGTTACTTTGTGGATGAACCTTGGAAACAGGATGCTAAATGAAAGGAGCTGGTCACAAAAAATCATGTATTATATGATTAACTTATGTGAAATACCCAGAATTGGAAAATTTCAATAAAGCCTAAAAACAGCATGAAAGTGGCACGTATTCATGGGAGTCAACATAAAATACCCCATGAAATCCGTCATTGAGTGGTTAAGAGAACGGTCTCTGTAATCAGAGAGCTCGATTCCAGCCTCACTTTTGTTGCAGTTTGCTGAGGGACCACACGTAAGTGTGTCTGTGGGTTTGCTTCATCTATAAATCAGGAATCCTGATGACAGCATCTCAGGATGACCATCAGGATTATAGATCACAGGGGTTACCCAATGGAGAGCGAGGACAAAATACTATTTAATAAATCACAGCTGTTAGGGGTATTGATTTTCAAAGTCGTCAGTGACTATTTCCTACATTCTGTCATTTTAAACCTCTCTTCTATTTTTTATTTGGAAAACAGCAACATTGTCCCAAACTGAACCAGCTAAGACTTCTGATGACCCTAACCTGGGGAGAAGCCAGATATCCTAAACCTCCCTATGCTATCTGGGCTGCAGGCATGGCCAGTACCCACGACTGCCTCCCACATTCAACTTGACCCCTGACTTAAGACTCTGGCAATTCCCTCAGTCTCCTTGTTCTTGTTCCTCAACCATCCCAGCAGCTCGTTTTCCTGGAGACACCAAAAAATAATATCTCTGCAGAACTAGTTAGTTATGTCCAGGTCAACATCTGTGTTAGTTGTACCAGAAGGAATTCTACTTTTGTACATTCGATGTCTCCATCAGCAAAGCACTGCCTCCTTGAGAACAAGGAGGGTGTTTCCTGACACCATGAAACTTCTTGTAGTACAGATCTTTGTAGGGAAGGTTTGTCATTGTCCACATGGCCCGTTTGGGGGACAAGGCAAGGTCCCCGACACTCTGGGCAGGCTATCACTGCTGCGAGGCTCCTGGTAAAACAGGAGGATCTCCTGGGATCCACTCTAGACTAGGGCAAGGTCACATTCTACTGATGTCATATATCCACACATATTCAATTTTTGCCTTTATTTCACATGATTATTTACCCTTAAAAACAGTCCTATTTTTCCGTTGTTGTTTTACCCTTTACTTGTTCCCAAGAGGATGTTAACTTACGAAAATCTATACAATATAATGAAGTTAATTGAGATGGGTAATAAAAGGATTTCTCTGGTGATCCAGGGGTTAAGACTTTGTGCTCCCTACCATTCTCCATAGTAACTGTATCAATTTACATTCCCACCAACAGTGCAAGAAGGTTCCCTTTTCTCCACATCCTCTCCAGTGGTTAGTGTTTGTAGATTTTTTGATGATGGCCATTCTGACAGGTGTAAGGGGATACCTTATTGTAGTTTTAATTTGCATTTCTCTAATAATGAGCGGTGTTGAGCATTTGCCCATGTGGGTGTTGGCCACTTGAAAATAAACTCAAAAAAAAAAAAAGAAAAGAAAAGCCTCTGTGCTCTCAGGGTGGGGGTGCTTGCTTGATTCCTGGTCAGGGAATTAAGATCTTGTTGCATACAGCTCTGCGTGGACAAAAAGCAAAACAATAGGCAAATAAAATAATCTAAAGGTAATGTGAAAGGTTGGAGAGTAAAAAGGGATCTTTAGGTTGCAGAGGGAGGCCCCAGCTTCCTCTCCACCTTGCTGAAGCCAGATTGCAAACCTAGATGGAAATGCTCAGCCCGCAGAAGGCTTCCCAGGCGGCGCTAGGGGTAAAGAACCCGCCTGCCAAAGCAGGAAGCACAAGATGCGGGGGTTGATGCCTGGGTCAGGGAGACCCGCTGGAGGAGGAAATGACAACCCACTCCAGCATTCTTGCCTGGAGAATCCCATGGACAGAGGAACCTGGAGGGCTGTGGTCCATGGAGTCGCAGAGAGTCAGATACCACTGAAGCAACTCAGCACCAGCACTCAGAAAGCTGGGAGGAAACGGCCAGAAGCAGGAGATACTGTGCTCCTAACTTATAAGCCAAGCCGTTGCAATAAAAACCCCACAACTCTTCCTAATGCTAAAAACAAGACATTTCTCCTGTGGGTTTTATATGATGAGCATAATTCTAGGAGCAACGATAAATTTCAGGATGCACCCTTTCCAAACTGATCCTTATAACTCATTTGAGAAATAGACCAGCGTGTTACAATAAAGGTGATGGTCTGAAAGAGGAAACAGCATTCATAGTTATTGTCTTCTGCTTTTCTGGAATATAAAGGCCTTCATCTCTTCGATGATGATACTCTCTATGATATATGAATGGAAGACATCCAACACGCCGAGATAAATGCTGTCGACTTAAATGTTCACATGCTACAAGATCGTGTTGGCCTTTTCATGACATCATAAAAGGGATTTTCAAAGCACTTAATCTTCATTTAGGTTCCCATTCAAAACATTTTTGAAAATACAATTTTGAAAATATCTTCCATCGAAAGAAAGATGGCATCGATTTTTTTTTTGCTCCTTTAACATACAAAGATATTTATAACAGATCCCACCAAGTCGACCTCAAGCTTGCTTTTCTGAATTCACGGCAGTACAGTCATAAAGGAATTCAGGGAGCAGATTCCAAATTAATCGGCAGTTTGAACTTTGAATGATCATGGCTTTGTGCCTGTTTGGGAAACATGATTGCTGGATTTAGAGATGGATAACGACAAACTGCCCTGCTCTGACAAACCATTCTTCTGAGAAAATTGAACTGTTCTTTTCCAACGGGGTAATGATACCTAATCCATCGAGATGTAAAAACTCTATAAAAAGGTCTCTTAGTGGAGCAATCTGGTCAGCTGGCTAAAGACGGGAGCAGTGTTCTTAATGCAAGGTAAATGGTTGCCCTACGGCGTTTTATCCATCATACTAATCTGAAAAAGCGTCCACTTCGGGACTGAAGTTACAATGTCAAGGCAGGCTGCTTAGCTCAGTCAGCAAGTACCTGGAGCTTAGTATGCAGAATGTTTAGAATATTTGGGAGAAAGCTTGGCCCTACACATTAGTCTAGGCAGACTCAGTGAACCCGACGTGAGATAATCCAAAACAATTCAGGTTCAATAAAGGTTGGGAAAATATTGTAGTAGACGTAAAGCTTTGATGGAGAGCTTCTTTGATCTAAAGATTATAAAATACACAGTTTCTAATCTGACAAATTTTGAGCCGCAGAGCCCAGTATCTAAACATTCCTCTTTTGTCATAACAGTTTAATCCCTTAAGAATGTGATTTAAACCACTGGGGAGCAAAGGTTACCATGAGATTTGTACGAAAGGGGGAAAAAGTGCCTCAGACACCTTGATAGAAGTATGTGAGGGTCATTAAATTACACAACAAAATGCTGCTTGCGATGGGCCCTGCGGGCTACCTTTAGTTCAAGGCATGCCAAAGGCCCATTTCTTTTCTTGCAATTAGGTGGGAAAAAAAAAAAAAGAAACAAGTATCTCTCTCTTTCTCTGCTTTTCCCTTTCATTTCTCTTTTCCTCTGGTTCAAGATTTAAATTCCCTTACTATCACAAAGCTAGTATTTGTAGGTGCTCTAGTAGCTACAACTAAACTCTTAATACAATTTCTGACAACTGTAATTACATGCTTCCCATACCAGCAGGTTTTACCAAGAACGTGTATGTAGTATCTTAACAATACCTAAACACTGAATGGCCCGCAATATGCTGTTGTTTTCATTGCTAAGTGGTGTCTGACTCTTTTGTGATCCCATGGGCTCTAGCCAGCCAGGCTCCTCTGTCCATGGGCTTCTCCAGGCAAGAATACTGGCCTGGTGGCCATTTCCTTCTACAGGGGACCTTTCCAACCCAGGGATTGAACCCACGTCTCCTGCCTTGGGAGGCAAGTTCTTTACCACTGAGCCACCAGGCCACCAATATAGACAAAATACTTTTTTTTTTTTTCACATTGGAACCAAATGTACTTCCCTGTTCCTACAAATGGAAGGAAATTCGATGATAGTGAAGACATGAAGACACAAGGCTATTAACCACAGTTAGCTTAACTTTCTCAGACTACTCAGGTAGAGTTGTGGTGCAAGGATGCTAAATATCTGACTTTCAAGGCATTGATGATGATGTGTTCAATTGGTCTGTCTCAAGCCTGGTGTGCTGCAGTCCATGGAGTCACAAAGTTGGACACGACTTAGGGACTGAGCAACAAGCACGTGTGTAAATGCCCCTTTCAGAGATCTGAATTGATATAGATTATCAATGATGTTGTAGAAGTGGTGTTTGGTATTTAAAGGTGAAGGTGGGTATTATACCCCTGCTCTATCTACCTACCCCTTTTTGTTGTGGGAGTGGGGGGGTTGGCTTCAACAGATAGACTGAGAGCTTCATTCAGGAAATGTCATTTCCCCACCCTCACACTCTCAGATGGTTTGGGAAGACTAGGAAACATGCAGTTTCCATTTTCTCAGAAATGTCAGGTTAGGAGGAATCTTGCAACAGTATTGGCTCCTACTAGCCAGATTTATGGAGAAGGCACTGGCACCCCACTCCAGTGCTCTTGCCTGGAGAATCCCAGGGATGGGGAGCCTGAGAGGCTGCAGTCCATGGGGTCACAAAGAGTCGGACACGACTGAGCAACTTCACTTTCACTTTTCACTTTCATGCATTGGAGAAGGAAATGGCAACCTACTCCAGTGTTCTTGCCGGGAGAATCCCAGGGATGGAGAGCCTTGTAGGCTGCCATCTATGGAGTTGCACAAAGTTGTACACGACTGAAGTGACTTAGCAGCAGCAGCAGCAGCAGCCAGATTTATGTACGTGTTTATCTGCCTTCAGGAAACCGGTATGCTTTTCCTAAATATTTTATAAGCAAATTAACCCATTAACTGAGCTTGCCAGAGGACTAGCTTGACATCTAGTTTTCAGGATTGGGTACCCGAAGACATAGTTGTGGCGGGTTTGCAAACACCCTGGACATGACTCAGGAAGACATGGGTTTCCCTGGAGGCCCAAGCCTTTTGCTGGGTTGATCCAGAGAGGTGAGTGGAGATTGAAGAAGAGCTATGCACTAAATTCCCTCCCCTGGGCCAGTGAGTACCCAGTGTTGACTTGGGCAGGGAGCATCTGAGAGCATCCTCGCACAGACTGGAAAAGAGCCTTCACTTCCCTGGGTCTAATCAGGCTACAGGGTCACCCGGGCTGACTCTGAGCAGAACTGACCTCCAGGGATGTATGCTCATTCACTTAGCATCTCCTGCATGTCTTTGGAGCTCGTACAGAAACCAGGATATTCCCAGCGTCCCAGCATCCCAATAAAGGTTCTGATCCTAATGGGCTGAGCCACTTTTAGCCAAGAACCTCATCCTCTCTATGGGCCACACGGGTTGGCAATTCTGGTTACAATTCTATAAGAGTGACAAGTGCTGTTCACTTTTTGTATTCCCTGTGGGAGGGCACACAAAATTAGCATGGCACTCTTTGAACACAATCTGGTGTTTATATATGAAAATTAGAAATCACATTTAGTGGAGCTTTTCCATCAAAACTTGGTCAGTGTTCTCTTATCAGAACCAAATAGGCTTCTGTGAGCAAATGGTTTTGTATCTTTATCCTGATAATGAGGTCATCTTCCCACTTCTTTCTACTTAAAAATAATTTTGAAAGAATAGATTTGTTCAGAAGGGTCAGTGCTATCTCTTCTCTAAATGTGTGGTAGAATCCTCCTGTGAAGCCATCTGGTCCTGGACTTTTGTTTGTTGGGAGTTTTTTAACCATAGATTCAATTTCACTCCTGGTAACGGTCTGTTCATATTTTCTATTTCTTTCTGGTCCAGTCTTAGGAGCTGACACCTTTCTAAGAATTTATCCGTCTCTTCTAGATTGTCCATTTTATTGGCATAGATTGCTCGTAGTGATCTCTTACATTCCTTCATATTTCTGTGGTGTCGGTTGTAACTTCTCCTTTTTCACGTCTCATTTTATTGACCTGAGCCATTCCCCCCACCTCCACCTTTTTTGTTGCTGTTGTTCAAATGCGTAGGACTAACAGTTTATTATGTAAGAGAACTTGGCTGAAATATTCAGCCATCAGGTGATCAGCCATTATTTTTAAGGACTCGTGGAGGACGCTGTGAAGCAACAGAGGACTTGCAAAGGGCAAATGCAGTGTCTAGATTTAAAAATGGGATGAATGATGACCCTGGAACTTACAGGCGTCAGCCTATTTTCCTTACCTGGAAAAACCCGAACAAATCATCCAAAATCAATTTGTGAGCGCAGAGGACAGCAAACAGTGCTGGGTAATAACTCACAGATCGTCTGAAGCAAAACGCTGTCAAAGGTTTATAATTTCTTCCTACGCTCGTGAGAGCCTGGTAAATTAGGAGGCAGCAATGGCATCAAATTTCTTCACTGATAAAGTTTATTGTCCCTTGTAACAGTCTCGTATCATCTGAGCAAATATGAACTAGAACTAGAGGTCAAATACAGTAACATGGGTGCACACACAATGGTGGCATTTCACTGGAATCGTCACTGATGAATAATTACACCCCAATTTGATAGCTTAATAAAGTGAGATTTTGTGAGAGGCCCCTGGGGATCTAGGACTGTGTGATATTTTCACCTTTCCTAATAAAAAGACTGGACTTTTGTTAAATGAACCAACAGTAATCTAAGAGGTAGAGTTATCACTGTTAGCAATAGGATTAGAAGTCAAAGCAACACTGAAATAATACAGAGAGTGTAGCTTAGCAGAGTAAGGGAAATTACAAGGGTATTTTTCTTTTGGAACAGCAAGAAAGGAAATCTATAGAGAAAGGGCTATGAGGGAAAGAGAAAGTGAAAGTCGCTCAGCCGTGTCTGATTCTTTGCGGCCCCATGGACTATACAGTCCATGGAATTCTCCAGGCCAGAATACTAGAGTGGGGAGCCTTTCCCTTCTCCAGGGGATCTTCCCAACCCAGGGGTCGAACCCAGGTCTCCTGCATTGCAGGTGGATTCTTTACCAGCTGAGCCACAAAGAAATATGAAAAAGAAAAAAATCTAGAATGTGAATTGAAATACATGTAGGTAATTATTCAATAATAAAAATCGGTTATAGAAATAGATTTTGGAGAAAGGGGCATTTTTAAATGATAAAATTCATAATTTTACATTTAAAAATAATTGTTCAATAGAAGAGGCTTGCAACAAAGTTATGTAGGATTGAGTTTGAAAGTGCCTGATTCATCAGAAATTCAGCATCCAACTGTGAGAACTTTAGAGGGGGAAAGGAGGACTTACTCATCTTGAAGCCCATGCTGGGGATGGCAGGTTCTTTTCCCAGTAGGAACTGGGGGGAAATGACTGGGTTGGAATCAAGGCCTCCTTGCTTACAGTGAACATATGAGCTGTACTTCTGCAAAGATGCTGATCCCAACCTGCTACGTGTCCTAGGCTAGTCAGGTGCTGAAGTTGAGAGGAGCTATATTGAAAAAGTGATTTCATGTTCATTGAATCCAAGAACTAAAGAAGTTGAGGCTTTCCTACATTAAGCACAAGCTGGAATCAAGATTGCCAGGAGAAATATCAATAACCTCAGATATGCAGATGACACCACCCTTATGGCAGAAAGTGAAGAAGAACTAAAGAGCCTTTTGATGAAAGTGAAAGAGGAGAGTGAAAAAGTTAGCTTAAAGCTCATCATTCGGAAAACTAAAATCATGGCATCTAGTCCCACCACTTCATGGCAAATAGATGGGGAAACAATGGAAACAGTGAGAGACTTTATTTTGGAGGGGTCCAAAATCACTGCAGATGGTGACTGCAGCCATGAAATTAAAAGGCACTTACTCCTTGGAAGGAAAGTTATGACCAACCTACTGCTACTGCTGCTAAGTCACTTCAGTCGTGTCCGACTCTGCGTGACCCCATAGACAGCCCACCAGCCTCCCCCGTCCCTAGGATTCTCCAGGCAAGCACACTGGAGTGGGTTGCCATTTCCTTCTCCAATGCATGAAAGTGAAAAGTGAAAATGAAGTCACTCAGTCGTGTCCGACTCTTCACAACCCCATGGACTACAGCCTACCAAGCTCCTCCCTCCATGGGATTTTCCAGGCAAGAGTACTTGAGTGGAGTGCCATTGCCTTCTCCGATGACCAACCTAGATAGCATATTAAAAAGCAGAGACATTACTTTGCCAACAAAGGTCCGTCTAGTCAAAGCTATGGTTTTTCCAGTAGTCATGTATGGATGTGAGAGATGGACTATAAAGAAAGCTGAGCACCGAAGAACTGATGCGTTTGAACTATGGTGTTGGAGAAGGCTCTTGAGAGTCCCTTGGACTGCAAGGAGATCCAACCAGTCCATCTTAAAGGAGACCAGTCCTGGGTGTTCATTGGAAGGACTGATGTTGAAGCTAAAACTCCAATACTTTGGCCACCTGATGCAAAGAACTGAGTCATTGGAAAAGACCCTGATGTTGGGAAAGATTGAAGGCAGGAAGAGAAGGGGATGACAGAGGATGAGATGGTTGGATGGCATCACTGACTCAATGGACATGAGTTTGGGTAGACTCCAGGAGTTGGTGATGGACAGGGAGGCCTGATGTGCTGTGATCCATGGGGTCAGAAAGAGTCGGACACGACTGAGCGACTGAACTGAACTGATATTGTTGGTGGCAGGAAAGTAAATTGGTGCAGCACAATATGGAGGTATCTCGAAATTAAAAATAGAATTGCCATATGATATTGCAGTCCTGTTCTTGGGCATATACCCAGACAAAACTATAATTCAAAAAGATACATACACCCCAATGTTTGTTACAGCACTATTCACGATAACCTAGACATGAAAGCAACCTAAGTGTCCACCAACAGATGGATGGATAAAGAAGATGTGGTATATATATATATGAAAAGTGAAAGTTAATCGCTCAGTTGTTGTCTGACTCTTTGGAGCCCAAGGACTGTTCCTGCCAGGCTTCTCTGTCCGTGGAATTCTCCAGGCAGGAATACTGGAGTGGGTTGCCATTTCCTTCTCCAGGGGATCTTCCCAATCCAGGGATCAAAACTGGGTCTCCTGCATTTAAATATATGTATATATATAATGGAGCATGACTCCATCATAAAAAATAACAAAATATGATGACTTTTACAGCAACATGGATAGAGATGATCATACCATGTGAAGCAAGTCAGACAGAGACAAACAAATATCACATGATATCACTTCTTTGTGGAATTTAAAATACGACGCAAATGAACTTGTTTACAAACAGAAACAGACTTAGACATAGACGACAGGCTTATGGTTGCCAAGGGAAAGAGAGGCTGGAAGGACTGGATCGGGAGTTTGGGGTTAGCAGACGCCGGCTGTTATATATAGAATGGATAAACAGTAAGGCCCTACTGTGTAGCACAGGGAACTATATTCAGTATCCTGGGGTAAGCAGTAATGGAAAAGAATATGAAAAGGAATATATATGTATGTGTATGAGTGAGTGAAGTCGCTTAGTCATGTCCGACTCTTTGTGACCCCGTGGACTGTAGCCCACCAAGCTCCTCTGTCCATGGGATTCTCCAGGCAAGAGTACTGGAGTGGGGTGCCATTTCCTTCTCCAGGGGATCTTCCTGACCCAGGGATGGAACCCAGGTCGCCCGCATTGCAGGCGGGAGATTCATATATATTATACATATAATAAATATGTAATTGAATCACTTTTCTGTACAGCAGAAACTAACAAAACAATTTAAATCAACTATACTTCAATAAAACAAATTTTTAAAATTTGAGGCTTGTTTTTTCTTTTCTAGTCATTTCTTAGCACTTCACTTCTTTTGCCTTTTACAAACACATGGTTTTTCAGTGAGTTGGAAATTTTAAAATCTGGCTTCTCACCACAGGTAGTTTGAGAAAAAAAATGATACAGAGCACACAGAAAAGGGGGAAATTAAATTCTTTCATTATCTTAATACCAGATTGGTTTATTTAAGACCATTTCCAGAAAACAGATTGCAATATTTGGAAAAATATCAAAGAGATTTAGAGTTATGAATATGGTTCACATATTCACATAAGTAATAAGACCAATCAGTGAATTATAAATCAATGGTCGTAAAAATGATCTCTAGCTATCTTTCTCCTTTGTGATATAATCTTTCTAATTCTTCGTGGTCATTTTAAAGTGACTTCTCCTCCAGAACACTTGGAGCAAGCATATTTATTTTAGTGTCAATGATCGGGCTAATAATGCCTCTCCAAATCTCCTTCTGGAGAGATTATTAAGCTGGGGAGCACTGCTGGTCCTGACACTGTTTACCTCTAAGGTCAGCGCAGAATCAGTTGCTAGGTGCGATCCGTGATCAAAAGCCTTAAGTCCACACAGACTGTCTCTTCATGTCCCCTTATCTGAGTCCCCATCGCTCTGTTGCAGGGCACAGTTAGAAGAGGCCGACAGAGGACTTGGAGCGATCCCGCACACTTATTTCTCTAGGTTTAGGCCTGATTAGTATCCTCTTTTATCTATTAGAGGGGACTTTTCATCAAAATCCACATCCTCTACACATCCTTTACAATAATACATAATGGATGGTTTTCCACATGCTAAAAACAATGAAAAGAACTATGAAGGATAAAAAAAAAAGAACTCCAGAGGTCAATAGCCTGATGGGTAGAAGTTCATCTCATCTTACACTCTGTCCTTTGACATCCTCAGGGAACGACAAGGGGACGAATTAACAGTTAGTGACTTCATATGATGGGGCTTCCCTGGGGGCTCAGACGGTGAAGAATCTGCCTGCAATTCAGGAGCCCTGGGTGGGATCCCTGGGTCAGGAAGATGCCCTGGAGAAGGGAATGGGTACCCACCCAGTATTCTTGCCTGGAGATTTCCATGGACAGAGGAGCCTGGCAGGCTGCAGTCCGTGGGGTTGCAAAGAGGCAGACACTTGCATGAAAATGAAGTTCCTGATGCTGCCTGAAGTACACAGGTACCTACCGACCCCAATGAACCTCATGGGTCACTAAGCATCTGTCAGCCAGCCCAATTTATAGCACCGACTTTAGATGCCCTTCTCCTCTGACCAGATCTCTCTTGAAGGCTTTCTCAGTGGCTGCCCACACAGCAGCCATGTAGGTCTCAGGAGGCAAAGAACAAACCATCTTGTAGGCAAGAAGCCGGGTGGTTGGCGTTGCTCTGTCTCTCAGTCGTGTCCAAATCTTTGCGACCCCACGGACTGCAGCATGCCAGACCTCACCACCTCCTGGAGTTTTCTCAAACCTAGGTCCACTGAGTCAGTGATGCCAGAAGCCAGGACCTCACTTCATAAAGGCCTGACTCCTGCCCAAGAATTTCAGAGGGGCTTATTCAGTTCCTCCTTAAAGGCTCGAGACCAGAAGACTCACCCAGCTCTTCAGCCCAGCATTCAGGGACCCCGGGGTTCTACAACCGTAACATCCACCCCAAAGACTGGAATCTGCCCTCCCTCCAACCTCCTGAATGCTGGACTCTTCCGCCATCAGCAGCCCTGCTGGGTGGGGCCAGACGAGTCAATGACCCCTCTATGTGCCAATGACCCCTCTATGTGCTCCTGTGACTGTGTGTTTATGTGGTTCCGAGACATGTTTCACTTCGTATTCAACCTCCCTGACCCCACAGCAGACTCACTCCTTCCCAGCCTGGAACGGTGCCCCTAGGTAGTCACAAAGCCTGGCACACAGCCAGTGCCCAGAGGTGCTGACCAGGGGAGTTTCTGAGCAGAGTCTCTTTCCTCTCTGGACCCACTCATGCGGGGTGGAGTTGGTGGGGAGGGCTCTGTGTCCCTTTCTCAACCTTTCATGCTTACGAAAACATGGTGTCACCGCTCATCCATCCTCTCCAGCGAACAGTCCTAAAACTCTCTCTCTATGATCCTCTGTGATTTCTGTTTGCTGATGCCCTCTCAGAGACTACCTCCCGTCTAGAATTTTCCTTGACTTCTCTCTAGATTGTACCTCCTGCATCTTTGTCCTCTTCCAGAAGCAGTATCTCTCATAGCCTTCCCCAGAAGCTGCGTTCAAAGCCTCGGCACCAAGGAATGCAGCAGTGAGGTCAGTGTTCTTCCCGCCTATCAGCTCCTACAGCCCTCCTTCACTCCTGATGTAATGTTTCCTGCTCGAACGTCCTGAAATCCTGCCACGCTGTTGCCATCACCAGAGCACCTGGTTGGCTCTCCCGCCACTTCGGTACCGTGTTACTCTACACCCTGACCTGATTTGGAAATGGGGTCATTGTGGGTGGAATTAGTCAGGTTAAGATGAGGTCGCACTGCCGGCGGGTGAGTCCCTATAGTGGGGCTGGTGTCTGTGTAAGACAGAGAGAAGCATCCATGTGCAAACAAAGTCTGCCTGGGGAGGACGGAGCAGAGACTGGAGTGATGCGGCTGTGAGTCAAGGGGGCACCAGGAATGGACAGTCATCCGTCACTTGAAGCTAGGAAGGAGCGAGGAGGGGTTGTACTCAGAGTGATCAGGAGAAACCAGCGCTGCCAACACCTTGGTTTGAATTGTCAGCTTCCAGAAGGTCAAGATGCATCCCCGTTGTTTTAACCCCCACCACCGTGTCTGACAGCAGCCCTCAGAAACCAAGGCATAAGCCTACACTCTCAGGAAACTGTATCTCCCCCTCCTGATAATTCCCCACATGCTGAACAGACCCTCTAAAGAAGACCCAGAGAGTGGTCGTTTGCAGTCATCAGTCCACGGATTCAAATTCAGAAACATTAAACTCAAGAATCAAACCATTCTATGTCTGGTATTGAACCATGTGATTTGGGATAATGTATCAACTACAAATAGAATGATATTCATCACAAACAGAATGATATTCATCACATTGTTTCATTTGAGATTCAACCTAATATATAGTGAATTATTGGTTAGATTTCCCCTCAAGTGTCAGTAAAGAAATGGAATTGAGCCAGAAGTATTTCACATCAAGAAACCATCATTTCCGAAAGAGCCTCCAAAACAAAACACATATTAAAAATCTAGACTTGGTCCCCCAGACAAAGTGCATTTGATTTAACTGTAAAATGTTGTCCACATAATCCTTATGTGTGCTCATTCAGGTCCAACTCTGCAATCCCATGGACTGTAACCCACCAGGCTCCTCTGTCCATGGGACTTCCTGGGCAGGAATACTGGAGTGAGTTGCCATTTCCTTCTCCAGGGGATCCTCCTGCCCCAGGGATTGAACCCATGTCTCCTGCATCTCTTGTATTGGCAGGTGGGTTCTTCACCACTGCACCACCTGGGAACCCACATAATCCTTCAGTTCAATTCAGTTCAGTTCAGTCACTCAGTCGTGTCCGACTCTTTGCGACCCCATGAATCGCAGCACACCAGACCTCCCTGTCCATCACCATCTCCCGGAGTTCACACAGACTCACGTCCATCGAGTCAGTGAGGCCATCCAGCCATCTCATCCTCGGTCATCCCCTTCTTCTCCTGCCCCCAATCCCTCCCAGTATCAAAGTCTTTTCCAATGAGTCAACTCTTCTCATGAGGTGGCCAAAGTACTGGAGTTTCAGCTTTAGCATCATTCCTTAGGCAGCATTATTTTTCCCCTACAAAAAATTTCTAGTATTGGGCCATGTTCTATTCCAATTCATCACCAAGCCTAAAATAACAGTTCATTTACGAGAGGAAGAATTCAAGGATGACTTCATGTGCAGCAGAGACACCCACACAACTGACCTGGAATCATCTCCAAAGCTGTTACAATAGCTGTCTTTGAACTTCACCAAAAAACCTCAAGATTTCCTGTCCAAAAAAATAAAAATCACAGCTTGGCCTCTGAATCCTATAATTAGTCAGTTTTCAGACTTAACCTTTTCTTTTTCATCTGTAGTTCCTCTTTCTAGGAAAATTTCCATCTTTAAAATTCAAATCTTGTAAAGCATTTGATGTGTGAAATGGCTTCTGACCCAGATGAAGGTATTTATGCTAAAGACATTCAGCGAGCTCCTACTGTGTACAAAACATTGTCGTCTCTGTGGTTCTAGAGAGAAAAGCAATATGAGTATTATCCCTTATTTTATCAAAGTTCACCAGCTATACAGATATGTATATTGATAACTGGAGAAGGAAATGGCAACCCACTCCAGGATTCTTGCCTGGAGAATCCCATGGACAGAGGAGGCTGGCAGGCTACCGTCCATGGGGTCGCAAAGAGTTGGACATGACTGAGGACACCCATGTATATTGATAAATACGTGTTGATTGATATATCAACCCAAATTAACTAAAAGTCGGCTTCTGCCCCAGCCGTAGACCCACCCCTGAGATTCCTTCGAGCTGCTCATACAGGGATTGATTCTCCCTCTGGAACCATTAAGTGGGTAGCTGTCAGCCCCTGCATCAATCACTCCCAAGCAGGAGCACTTTCAGCACGCCTTTCTGTGGGCTTCCTGGTGGCTCAGATGGTAAAAATCTGCCTGCAGTGCAAGAGACCCAGGTTCAATCTCTGGGTCGAGAAGATCCCCTGGAGAGGGGGAAGAGCAACCTACTCCTGTATTCTTGTCTGAAGAGCTCCATGGACAGACGAGCCCAGCGGGCTACACTGTGGGGTTGAAAAAGAGTCAGGCGCGACTGAGCAACTAGTACTCGCACTCCCACTATGAGGGCAGAGGTGACAACCATGCCCTCGCCCGTGAAAAGAGGACATGGGCAGTCCTTTCCCCTGCCCCGCCTCTCGCCTGGCTGCTGGATAGGTTTGTCGAGCCCTGCTTTGAGTTAGAGTTCAGACCACTAACCTCCACTGTTTCTGCTGGCACATGGCCCCTTTGTGTCTGCCTGAGTGGGGAGCAGAGGCAGGAGGAGGAGAAAATAGGGAAAGGCAGTAAAAGGTGAAAGGAGAAAGTGGTGAGAGGCAAGTGGTAAAAGGCATTAAATGCCAAGTGAACGCGAGGGCGTGCTCAGCTGTGTCTGCCTCTGTGACCCCACAGTCTGTAGCCTGCCAAGCTCTCCTGTTCATGAAATTTTCCAGGCAAGAACACCGGAGTGGGTCTCCATTCCCTTCTGCAAGGAGTCTTTCCTACCCAGGGACTGAACCCGAGTCTCTTGCTTTTCTTGCATTGGCAGGTGGATTCTTTACCACTCTGCCACCTGGAAAGCCCGTGCCAACTGAGATGAAATAATTTAATTAGGTCTTCCTTTTAAAACAATTGCTCATGCGCCCCAAAGTTCTTTGCAGCACTTTTTATTACAGCCAGGCCGTGGAAGCAGCCTAAAGGTCCATCAGCAGAGGAATGGGTAGTGAAGATGTGGTGCACGTACCCAATAGAATACCACTCTGCCATAAAAAAGAACGAAATAACAGCATTTGCAGCAATGTGGATGGGCCTAGATACTGTCATACTGGGTAAAGCAAGTCAGACGGAGAAAGACAAATATTGTATGATATCACTTACACGTGGAATTTTTTTTAAAAAGCATACAAATGAACATAGTTACAAAACAGAAATAGACTCATGGACATGAAAAAACAAACTTACGGTTTCCAGAGGATTCAGGGGTGGGTAAATTGGGAGACTGAGATTGACGTATATATACCCACTACTGTATATAAAATAAATAGCTAATAATAACCTGCTGTAGAGCACAGGAAACTCTACTCAATACTCTGTAATGGCCTTTGTGGGAAAAGGTTCTAAAAACTACTTCCCAGGTGGCGCTCATGGTAAAGAACCCTCTGCCAGCAATGCGGGTTCGATCCCTGGGTTGGGAAGATCCCCTGGAGGAGGAAATGGCAACCCACTCCAGTATTCTTGCCAGGAAAATTCCATGGACAGAGGAGCCTGGCGGGCTACAGTTCATGGGGTCGCAAAGAGTGGACATGACTGAGCACATCACAATATATATGTCTATATATATCATATATATATATACACATATGTGCATATAGTTGATTCACTTTGCTGTACACCTGAAACTAAAACATTATAAATCAACCATACTCCAAATGGGAGAAGGCAATGACACCCCACTCCAGTACTCTTGCCTGGAAAATCCTATGGACGGAGGAACCCGGTGGGCTGCAGTCTATGGGGTCACTAGGAGTCAGACACGACTGAGCGACTTCACTTTCACCTTTCACTTCCATGCTGCTAAGTCACTTCAGTCTTGTCCGACTCTGTGCGACCCCAGCGATGGCAGCCCACCAAGCTCCCCCGTCCCTGGGATTGTCCAGGCAAGAACCCTGGAGTGGGCTGCCACCTCCTTCTCCAGTGCATGGAAGTGAAAGTTTCTATTCCCCAGTAGGGGAATACATAAGTAGATGGTATGGAATGAAAAATTACACACAACCTAAAAATTGAGAGCTATGTTTTATTTCGTGGAACTTTTTAGGACTCAAGCCCAGGAGGAAGCATCTCAAGTGACTGTGAGAGAACTGCTCCAAGGAGGTGGGAGGTGGAAGCGAGAGGTTGTACAGAAGTTTTGCAACAAAGGGCAGGTACACTGAACATCAAAAGGGTATTATTAATGAAAGAAAACCAGATAACCCAAGTTAAGGCATTTAGCAGTTTCTTATGTAATGGAAGATGCAAGGGCCTGGGCTCACTGAAATCACTCCTTTCATGTGCACCTCAACTGTCGAAGGCCAGTATTCTGTGTCTTCACGTCCTGAGCTTCCTGGCCTCAGAGCTTACCGCAGGGAGTGACTGCAGTCTGACGGCTGCTGGATGGAAGGCATTCTTCTCCTTCCCAAGGTCCCTCAGGGCTGACCAGCTCACACCAGAGGGCTGCGGTCACGGAAAACTCTGACATCCTTGTTTACTGATAAGGCAGAAAATATTCCATTTCTCAGTAGGTTTTTCAAATATTGGAATCCCATAAGACCATTGATTGAGTAAACTGCATTACTATGTACCCACACATGTTGATGCCGAAAGTAGGGTACAAAAGGGTAAATATAAAGATACAACTTAAGTAAAAATTCAAGAGGGATAATCATATAAGTTGCTTGTAATAGAAATATAATAGGGGTACAAACATACACACAGCAAGGATATACAAAACTTTAGCCTCTGGAGAGGAAGAGAAGGGTGTAGAAGGAGGCCCAGTTTGAGTGGTGTCTCTTTTCCTCTCTTTAAAACAGAGAGGAGAACTCTGAAGCTAGTGCAACAAATGCTTAACATCTGGTAAATCTGGGTGGTCCATACTTGGGTATCTGTTATATTATTTTCATTGCTTTTCAGTATGTTTGACTTATTTCCTATAAAAATAAAAATGTTTTAAATAAAAACTGGCAATTTATTTACTTTTCCAGTTAAATGACATTTTTTTAATCTTCAAATGGCTGATTTCATTACTTTTAGGCCGTTAAAATATTTTAACGACTCTCACACCCAAAAAATGCAGCAATCTTTGCTTTATTTCTGCAAACGGTGATGGGGAAGGAGACTATTTGGCTTTGTCCGTGTGAGTGTGTTGCTTATAGGAAAGTCATAGCACATAAAAGATTGAGAACTTTTGGCAGAGAGAGCAGAACCCAGGATGGAAAGAAACAGATGGGAAGCAACAGACCGAGTGGAGTTATGCAGGTCCAACAGAGGGAAGGCAAAACTGAAGCTCGGAAAGGAAAACCAGCGTTAAGGGCAAGTTCAACAAGAGGCAGCAATTAAATCAATGTAGAGGGAGGTATACTATGCCATCCCCAGATTTTATGTCTGAAAAGAGGTGATCTGAAGATAGGACACTCAGCACTTGGAAATGGAGAAGATGGTGAGTCCTTTCTGGGACACGCTGGATTTCTTGTGACTTATGATTTTCTGATGTGACTGGTCTAGAATACAGCATTCCAATCTGTGGGATTTCAATAGCTTTCTTGGCATTCTGCTCTTTGTCAGGAATGTCCAGATCATGCCTATAAATCTCTCATATCATGGCATGCTGAAATGTAGGGAAATATTTTGATTTCTTCTATCATTCTGGCTTAACGTTCCCCCTGCCTTACATACAACTTAAAGACAGGAGATATTATTTGGCCTCAGAATTATTTACTCAATAAATATCTATGTCAGACAAAAATCTAGACACTGAGATAGAGTAATAAATTTTGAAAGATTGAAAATATATGCCCTTATAAAGTTTATAGGCTTCCCAGGTGTCTCAGCAGCAAAGAATTCACCTGCCAATGCAGTAGACACAAAAGATGTGGGTTTGATACCAGGGTCAGGAAGATCCCCTGGAGGAGGAAATAGCAACCCACTCCAGTAATCTTGCCTGGAGAATCCCATGGACAGAGGAGCCTGATAAACCACAGTCCATGGGGTCGTAAAGGGTCAAGCACAACTGAGCATGCATGAGTGAGTGCTGGAGTTTGCATATACATATAAACTCCTCTACTCAGAGTGACATGGGAGATCCTGAAGGATCTGACTAAAGGCTAATGACTTAGGCAGCTGGGTTACAAACACACTGCAGGGACAACAAGAGAAAGACGAGACCTACTGGAAAGCCTTTGAAATAGTGCACAGATGAGATGATAGTGAATTAGCTCCTAAAATTTGCAACAGAGGAGCTGCAGTGTATAAAAAATACACAAATAAAATACCAAGTAAATCAGTAAACTAAAGCAAGAAGAGAGAACAGGTATTCAGGAAGTTTCACCATTTTTTCACCAGGGATGGAATCAGAACATAGAATTGAGCAAAGACCTGTAAGATACAAAAGGGTTTCAGTTCAGTCACTCAGTCATGTCCAACTCTTTGTGACCCCACGAACTGCAGCAAGCCAGGCTTCCCTGTCCATCAACTCCTGGAGCTTGCTCAAATTCATGTCCATCCAATCATCTCTTTCTCTGTCATCCCCTTCTCCCACCTTCAATCGGTCCCCAACATCAGGGTCTTTTCCAATGAGTCAATTCTTCGTATCAGATGGCCAAAGTATTGGAGTTTCAGCTTCAGCATCAGTCCTTCCAGTGAATATGCAGGACTGATTTCCTTTAGGATGGACTAGTTTGATCTCCTTGCTGTCCAGGGGACTCTCAAGAGTCTTCTCCAACACCACAGTTCAAAAGCGTCAATTAGTAATTGACATAAGAGTGTTTGTGAGTGACTGATCAGGAGCAGTCTGCTCCAGGAGGGAAGCACATCCCACACAAAGGCCCTGAGGTAGGGCTTCCTCTGAGGGTGGAGGGACAGCAGTGATGCAGAAGTATCTGGAAACAGAGTGAAGGAGAGGGAGGCCTTTGATCGAGACACTGTTAGAGCGTGGCTGTCGACGTAACAGTCATTGAGACCACAGGAAAGACTTGGCCTTTGACTCAGAGTGAAATGGGAAGATATTGAAGGATCCAACTAAAGGCATACAGCTCAGGCTGCCGGTTTACAAACACACTGCAGAGGCAACAACAGAAGGAGGTGACCTACTGGAGAGCCTTTGCCACAGAGCATGGAAGAGCTGATAGCGAAGGAGCCCCTGGAATCTGCAGCAGAGGAGCAGTATTTTGAAGGGAGATTCAGAGTTTACTGATGGACTGAATGCAGACCGTGAGTGAAAGAGAAAAATGAAAGGTGAATTCAAGGTTTTCCTGACCTGAGCAGCCCAGAGGACGAGTTTGTCCCCAGCTGTGATGTGGAAGAAGAGACAGGGAGTGGGAGTAAAGACAAGCAGGTCCCTGCGTTCAAGATCAGACACCCACGTGAGCATGTGAGTGACAGTTTATCCGATTCTGGTGTTCAAGGAAGACTTGCCAAGTGTGGGTTTTTAATATACGGTGCAAAGCATGGCCGCCTAGAACTTCAGCAGGTGGACAGATCCTCCTCCAGTTTTGTGGCCAGAATGACCACCTCATCCTTTCCTGCTGTTGTTCAGAGACTCTCTGGTCTCCCATGATTATCCCCTGGACAAAAAATCCACGTGCCCTTGTGTAAGGGCATGCACACACACACACACCTCTTCCTGGAAAGTCATTCTCCAAATGTGTGCTAAATCGTCCAGTCATGTCCAACTCTTTGTGACCCCATAGGCTATAGCCCGCCAGGCTCCTCTGTCCACAAGATTCTCCAGGCAAAAATACTGGAGTGGTTTGCCATGCCTTCCTCCAAGAGATCTTCCCGACCCAGGGATCAAACCTGGGTCTCATGCATTGGCAGATGGATTCTTTACCACTGAGCCATGAAGGAAGCCCAATCCAAGTCCATGTGTAAGAAAAGCAACATTTCTCTAAGTACAAAAGATGAGAACGGCCATGCCACTTGATGTATATTTTAAGAAAGAAAACACGTAACAGTATGTATTGGTGTAAAACAAGGTTCCCGAGCAACTCTGGGCTGGTCCAGGTCCACATCTGCTGGCCTTCAAAGCTCGCCAAGCATCTCCTTCCAGAGTAAAGGGTGAGGATCCCAACACAAATTCTTGCTCACATCTCAGAATACAAAAGTGTTTACCGTTATACCAAGTAAGAAGTCAGAATTCCGCTTTAACCAATTGTGAGCTTTATTCTATATCAAGCAGTCTATTTTAACAACTTCAGGGGGAAAAATAACTGTCAAAACATAACCTAAATATTTTATCCAGTATAATAAGAGAGTCCCTTGGAGAGCAAGGAGATCAAACCAGTCCATCTTAAAGGAAATCAACTCTGAATAGTCTTTGAAAATATTGATGCTGAAGCTGAAGGTCCAGTACTTTGGCCACCTGATGCAAAGAGGTGACTCATTTAAAAAGACCCTGATGCTGGGAAAGATTGAGGGCAGGAGGAAAAGGGGATGACAAAGGCTGAGATGGTTGAATGGCATCACCAATGCAATGGACTTGAACTTGGGCAAATTGCAGGAGATGGTGAAGGACAGGGAAGCCTGGTATGCTTCAGTGCGTGGGGTTGTGAAGAGTCAAACACAACTTGGCAACTGAACAACAACAATAATTTAAAACGGATACTGAGTCTGAAAATAAGATCCTGAGAACACATTTGCATACGGAAAGGGAACTGCTCTGGAATGCACGTGCTGAGGTGGACTTGAGGTTTGTTACGCCAAATCTTGTCTGTAAGAGATTTAAAGTTTCACACTTGAGAATCTGCCTCCCTGAAATTCTCTCCCCATCTTGCTGTTGGATGTGCTTGGCTGGTTCCTTCAATGGGAGCCTCCCATTCTCTTATTTTTTTCCAGCTTTCCCTATTTTGGAGATGGGGTAGGATCAGCCCTGCAGGCTTCTCCATTCTTCGTGATAATTTCAGTTCTTAGTTCTTAATCTGCTAATGCTCATTCTGCTGCTGTTGCTGCTAAGTCGCTTCAGTCGTGTCTGACTCTGTGCAACCCCATAGATGGCAGCCCACCAGGCTCCTCTGTCCCTGGACTTTTTCAGGCATGAATACTGGAGTGGGTTGCCATTTCCTTCTCCAATGCTCATTCTAACTCCTTCTAAAAAGGTAATGAGTTTAAGGTTTAAATTCTCTACACAATAAGGAACTCTGTTATTTGTCTGTACTTTTCTTTCTTTCTTTTTGGTATTTCTGTTGAAAAGACTTCCATTATCCTCATGTGAGTGGGAGAAATTTGAAAGTACTAAAAGGACTACTTGTTAATACTATTATCAAGCTAACGCTGTCAGAGCTGGGTGTGTGCTCCTTTTCACTTTTAATGGAGCATTTATTGTCAGGCATTACTATATGCAAAAATATATCAGGGATGGTCAATTTCTTGAAAAGGTTCAGAAGCTAATGGTGGAGTGGTAGACATACACCCTAACAAAGTAACAAATGCCCCTTTGTCAAAAATATTTTTATAAAAATATGTAATACTTTTTAGAGAAAAATTGAATATAGCTTTCAGAGAAAGTCTCTAGTAATATGAAATATCTGAGCTGAGATTTTTCAGGTAAGTAGGTGTCTCCAGTCGGGGGACAGGGCATCTAGGCCGATGGAAGGCTCCACATATAAGCAGAGGAGTGGACAACCTTGGGAAGAAGTTCAGTGACCTAGTAGGGCTGAAGTAGAGTGGGGCTGGGAAGGGAGAGATGGACAGAATCTAGCTTCCTATCCAGAGAGTGAAGATTTCTGAAGGCTCAACTACATGCCCTGGAGTGTATCTACCTGATGAAAGGGAGTCTGCGAAGGCTTTTTTAAATTAAGAAGTAGTATGAGGTCACTCTGACCTGGTACTTCAGGAGAAGGGGGTGGGGGCTGCTGTGTGGTGATCATTGCTGATGTACCAGTTCCCCAACAAGGTTTCCCACAGTTTCCTCAGGCCATTCAGCTCTGACACTTGACTTTGATTATTTTTCCTTCCATTATCTCCTCAGGGATAAGCTTTTTAAATAACTACCTTTTATTAAAACAAGATAAAATAAAACAAAATACACATCCTATCTTATTTAAATATCCTCTAGAAATGAACGGATAACAATTGGTATATAAGTGTCATAAATATCTAGAAAAGATTTCACTGATTTTGGAAGACACATGTTGCTATCTTGGTCAGTTCTAGCTTTTCATTCTTCCTTGTGGGGCAAAGCAATATTTGGCCTAAGAGATCCTCATATCATCATGACCTCAGGCCAATGGACAGCATCTGATGGGTGCGACATGAGTCGAGGAAAAGAGGGAAGGGGGGCAAGGAGCGCATTGGTCAGATTTCCTCAGAGAAACTGAACTGATAGGGTATGTGTCTGCACAGAGAAATACTTATTTTAAGGAACTGGCTCACAGGACAATGAGGGCAGGCCCAAATTCTGCAGGCTCACCTGCATGCTGGAGACTCCAGGAGATCCACTGCTTCAATCCAAGTTCAAAGGCCATCAGGCTGGGGAATTTCCTTCTGGCTCCGGGGGTGGCAGTCTTTTGCTCTAGCCAGGCCTTCAACTGATTGGACAAGCCCCACCCACTTTATGGAGAGCAATCTGCTTTACTCACAGCGGTGGTTTAGTTGCTAAGTTGCATCCGACTCATATGAAACTGTGGGCTGTAACCCACCAGGCTCAGAATTCTCCAGGCAAGAATACTGGAGTGGGCTGCCATTTCCTTCTCCAGGGATCTTCCTGACCCAGTGATTGAACCTGGGTCTCTTGCACTGCAGGCAGATTGTTTACCTGAGCTACCAGGAAACTCAAAGTCCACTGACTTAAATGCTAATCTCATCTACAAACACCCTCACAGAAACATTCAGTATAATATTTGAGTATATAGCTGGGCCCAGTGATCAGCCAGGTGGACACATAAAATGAACCACCCCAAAGAGGAACATGAAGGATACCAGCAGAGGGTAGACAGCATCTGTAAGTCTGTATCCTCTTGTGTCCGGCCTGACAATGTTGGGCACACACAAGGCAGGGTTGGTAGGCTAAAATAGGTCATGTGGGACTTCACTGGCCATCCAGTGGTTAAGAATCCCTTTCCAATGCAGGGGACACGAGTTCAACCCCTGGTCGGGGAACCAAGATCCCACATAGTACATGGCAACTAAGCCCACACCCTGCAACTAGAGAGCCTGAAGGCCGTAGATACAGAACCCATGCTCTCCAGAGCCCGTGTGCCACAACTGATTTATTTATTTATGGCCAAAGAAGCCATAAATAAGTATATATAAAATTTAAAAATAACATGGAAGCATACACACTACCATATGTAAAATAGATGACCAATGGGAACTCACTGTATGACTCAGGAAACTCCAACTGGGACTCTGTAACAACTGGGGAGGGGTGGGCCGGGATTGGAGGGAGGTTCAAGAGGGCAGGGACATTTGTAAACCTATGGCTGCCTCAGGCTGATGTACAGCAGAGGCCAACACAGTATTGTGAGGTAATTATCCTTCAGTCAAAAATAAATGTATTTTTAAAATGAGAGAAATTGAAAAAGAAAAAAACCAAATAAGATTACCCATTAGTAAAGCATGATATTAGCTCAGTTTCTGAGTTAGCTTGAAGACTGAGATGAAAATAGACTTTCCTCTGACCTGATAGTGGATGCTGTAGAAATTGACTGTTGCTGGGCTAACTTTTCACAACATGTAGAGAAATACTTTTGCGGTAGTTTTTCAGAACACACATACTTTCTGTTAATATGCTATGTCTATGAAAAAAATAAAATATTTCTACTATAAAAAGATCATGAAAATTGCCATGGAAAGGGTTCAGCTATGACTTCCCTCCAGGCCTTGCTCCAATCTATAATCGTGTACTGGCATGGTCCATGTGGCTTTTAAGCATTTTTTAAGCTATATTTAGAGCTTCTTAGAAGATAAAAAGTTGACCATACATTCCTTTATTTTTATGCCCAAGTTTCCACTCCATCCCTCTCGCTTACTCTCCGCTTTGAGAAATGCCTCCCATCAGAAGTCTGCCACATGGAAAGCTTTCCTCTCTCCCCTTCAATGCAGTGAGGGAGACCTACATGACTCACTTTACACTCCTCTCCTCTCTGCACAGCAGGTTGACTGACCCAGAAGAACTTGAGTTCTGACCGAAGGGAGGAGAGTTCAGGCTTCCATTGTGTGGTTCCTCCACAGCGAGGACTTCCTGGAACCAAGGCAATGACATAAAGATGACCCCGATGCCCACGTGTTCACAGAGCCAAGAGGAGAGTCCGGAACTATTTCGGAAGAAAAATGGGCAAGTCTCTTGTTCCCGGACTGACACTTGATTAGGATGGGCTATCTTAAGGCAGCACGTGTGGGAAGTGAGTCTCTTGGCAACAGGATGCTATTTAAGATAAGAAATTAAAGGAGGGCCCCTCCGCCCTCCTTTACTTCCAGTAGCCCCTACATGCTGATCAATGTGATTAGGACCACAGACAGCCCTCTGAAAGATCAATAGTCCGATGCCCTTAACTTGCTTTATTTATTTATTTTTTTTAACTCAAGAGCAGATTTCACCTTTCCTTGATTCAAGAGTATGTAATGACCAATTATCAGGATAGGTGACGGTGAAACTAAAACTGTGTAAGAGGTTTTCACAATGGCCTGAGGAAAAAGAGCCTGTGAGAACACAGATAACTCCTAGACAGATGAGGAATGAGACACAATTACTTAAATAGCATCTCTTCCAACTGATGAGAGAGGGCATTCTGCCAATTTTTACTTGAGACTTCAGAGGAAAATGATCTTTCTTGTTCAATATAATCATTTTCAAGATTTCTTGACTATGAAGAAACGTTTCTGAAAGATTAAAACAAAATAGAGCTCTTTTAAAAATACATAAAAGGTGAATTGATAGCTGAATTGTTTTTAGTCTCCCTTTTGTTTTTCTGGAAAGCTGCGCTAAGGATGAGAAGGTGAATGACTGTGTCTACCTACTAGGGAAAAATGCCAAGAAATTTCCGCGAAAATCCTGGAATTTTATTTAAAAAATTAAGAGACTGTATGTGAACCATGAACTTCCTGATGTTTATGCTGGTTTTAGAAAAGGCAGAGGAACCAGAGATCAAATTGCCAACATCCGCTGGATCATGGAAAAAAGCAAGAGAGTTCCAGAAAAACATCTATTTCTGCTTTATTGACAGTGCCAAAGCCTTTGACTGTGTGGATCACAATAAACTGTGGAAAATTCTGAGAGAAACGGGAATACCAGACCACC
>SJYQ01104738.1:16617-37958 GCA_006410935.1 Redunca redunca
TTGTTGTTTAATATTAGACAAAATTTATTTAATGTAGTTATATTAGATCTATATATCTAATTAGTATATTAGATAGTATATAAGAGAAATAACCATAATACATTTCCAAGATGGAGATAACCAGCCAAGAAAACATTATATTCAGAGAAGAGACAGATAACAGTGAAGGAGACAGGTGACAATGGGGTAAAGTCAATAATTTTAATATTATTGCTTAAGTCTACATTGTCTAAGCAATATAGAAAATGGGCTTTTACATAGGAAAAACTTGACATTGGTTCTGATACAACGTTCTTCATTTGAGAAATAGTTTTTTAACTTTGACTGCCCAAACTGTCAAAGTAGGTTTGTCTCAATACCATTTTTCTAGACATTTTTTTGTTTGTTTTGTTTTTTAGGATTGAGATCTTTAGATACAGGGAAGGAAAAACTTTCAGAAGAGTTATTGTTTGTTTCTTAATTTGAAGGATACTGGACTTTATTATGATGAATACCTCAAGCAAGTGATTGATGTGCTGGAAACAGATAGTCATTTCAGAGAAAAGCTCCAGAAAGCAGACATAGAGGAAATAAAGGTAAATGTAATTAAATCATTGTTTGGCAAATATTTAAGCATGCCAGACACTGAGCTAAGTATTGGGATTACAAAGATGAGTCTCATTTGCAGCTCTTAAAGAACTCAAGGGAGACTAATACCAAGGAAAAGATTACTACAATGAATATATGATAAGTGTATAATGTATTTTGGAGATACAAGATTGGACACCTAATTCAGTATAAAGCAGTGAGGGAAGGTGGGTCATCTTTCTTCCTAGAGATTATGACTATTGCTTAAAGATGTGGCTGAGAAAAGGAGACAGACTGGGAGGCATCCCAGGCCAAGGTGCAGGATATATATAGGAACCTGGGAGTAGGAAATGTTTCTGGAAACTGGCCTGGGAAGTGGAGGCCATGATTGGCCTAAAGATGAGGTTGGAAGGACTCATGGGCTTGATGACAGAGGGTCTTGTACATGATGGTAAGAGACTCGAAACATGATGGGAGGCCAGCAGGAAGCCATTCAAAAGTTTAGAATAAGTTTGGTACTGGTGTTTAATCAGATCCAGATTAATAGAAGATGTAATGGCCCATATCTTATATCAATAGAGGAAGTTTAATTTGCCTTAGTCCTAAGAAACCTATTTATTAGACATTATCTTAGTCCTAGACCTCTCCTTAGTAATCACAATAAAGAAAAGAGGTTATAAAAAACAAGATCTGACATGAGAGATTCTTTTCAAGCCCATCCTTGAAGGGTGAAAGTGAAAGTGTAATCTCTCAGTTGTGTCCGACTCCTTGTGACCCCATGGACAACAGCCCGCCAGACTCCTCCGCCCATGGGGTTCTCCAGACAAGAATACTGGAGTGGATTGCCATTCCTTCTCCAGGGGATCTTCCTGACCCAGGGACTGAACCCAGGTCTCTTGCCTTGCAGGGAGATTCTTTACCATCTGAGCCACTAGGGAAGCCCATCCTTGAAGGGTAATGAATCCATTTAATTTGGTTTATGTTAGAGCCAAAATTAAAAAAAAAAAATCCAATGATTTAATTTTAAACTTTTAGTTGTATCTCTCAAGATAGTTTTATTGGCTTGCTTATGTTATTTTTATCTGTTTTTAACTTTCCTAAAAAATTATCTCAGCCATTTCTAGAATCAGAATTAGAGAACTTCATTTGAAGGAAACATTCTGGATCAAGCATCCTTCTTATTTTAGTTTCTGTCCCTGGTCTGGGCCCCTTTTGAAAGTCTGACCTGCATAAGGTTGTGGCTACTATCAGAGCCTGTGTGTGGCTTTTAGTTCACAGCTTTCCTCTTGGGAGCTGTGAACTTTTCTGGGAGAATGGTAACAGCCTTATGCCAATAATTTCCTTGAATTATCTTTATTTTATTTTAGAATTACCTTTTTTTTTTTTAAAAAAAAGGACATATATTTGACATATGGTATTATATTAGTTTAATATTTAAGACATAGTGATTTGACATTTGTATACTTTGGGAAATAATGACCACAATAGGTCTAATAACCATCTGTCACCACACAAAATTAATACAATATTATTGACTGCACACCACATGTAGTATATTACATCCCCATGGCTTATTTATTTTATATCTGGGAGTTTGTACCTCTTGATCCCCTTCACCCATTTCATTTCTTCCCCAACCTCCCTCCACTCTGGCAACCACCAATTTATTCTCTGTATGTGTCTGTTTTTCGTTGGGTTTAGTTGGTTTGTTCTGTTTTTTTAGATTCCACATACATCAGGCAGCATTTTTTCTTTCTCTGCCTGACTTATTTCGCTTAGATAATACCCACAATCCCCTGAATAATCTTGTGTTTCCTTGAAAAATTTATTTGAGCTATGGAACTAATTTCCTGGGATGAATGATATCTAAATATAGAGCTTTCAGTGTCTCTTATCTACAATACTTCAGTTAGGACTAAGAGCATTATTTGAGGGCTAACGAAAATGTGGATAATGGGAGTTACTATATAGAGATAACCAGGGAAAGAAAGGCAACTAGCTTGTCTTATTTGGTATGGGAATACTTTTATAACTGTCTCCCTTCCACATTCAGGTCCTTTTCTTTATGGGGTTGTATCGGGTAGGAGGGGGAGACAAAATGGAGTAAGTTAAACAGTTATTTAATGAAAAAGAAATGAGTAAAACTAGATAACAAAACCCAACCCAACCGAATCATTATTACAAACAGCTAGGCAATTCCTCTTTTCTCAGAAAAAACTGGAAGAAAGTTAGAAGTTGTCCTTTCCTTTTCAGCTAAGCATTTTGAAGGGAGACTCTTTCTACCTTTCTTCTCTTACTAAGCATTGCTAACTGGGAGGATCATGGCATTGCCTGGGCCGCTTCCCTGAGTGTGCTTTTGCAGAGATGTCATGTCTTCTTAATTGCCAGAGCTAATGCATACATTCTATTCCTCTTCTTACTGGACTCCTTTTATCTCAGTGGTTCTCAAAATTTTAAATTGTTAAAACAGATTTCTGGGCCCCACCTCCCAACTTTATGATTCAGTAAGTCTAGGGCCTGCGGATCTGAGGTTCCCAAGTGACGTTGGTGCTTCTCCTTGAGAACTATTGTTTTATCAATAATAGTGACCATCTCTCTTTGATATATACTACTCTTTTTGCTTCTGCAACAGACTATTCTCTTGGTTCCCTTTCCCCACTCTGAACATCTTTCTTGGTCTTCCTTGTGGAGTTTCTTTACCTTCCATTCCTTAGCAGGCCCCCTTGACTCAATCCTGAAGGGTTTGTGTGCCTGATTGCTAGTTAGACTTGCAGTTTATGATTGCAAATGCATTTATAACAAGAGAAAGTAAACCACTAACTGTTTTGTTTCTTAAATTTTGAAGCATGTATATATTCGTCTATGAAAAAAGTAATCAAAGGAGACAACCTAAAAAAGATGAATTTTGATAAGTTTTTAATATATGGAATGACTAAAGCTTAAGGAAGCTATGTTACTTTAAAAAGCTTTATCAAAATATAATTTTTTTTGAACTTTTTTTTTAATATAAAAAGCACAATTTATTAATACAAAGGAAATAAAGCAGATACACATAGTTGATTAAACTAGAAAAATGTATGTACAAACTTTCAAATCAGATTAACAGTTCAATCAAATCTGGGGGGAAATACAAAGATATAGTATACCTGCACCACCATCTCTCTGGGTCCTCTCCTTGCACCAGTCCCAAGCATCCTGCATCCTGCATCAGATAAAATATAATTAATATACCATAAAATTTGCCCCTTTAAAGTGTACAATGCAGTGGTTTTGATATATGTACAGCGTTATATAACTATCACCACTATCTAATTTTGGAACAATTTTGTTTCCTCTAAAATGAAACCCTATATCCATTAAACAATCTTTCCCCCTTTCCTCTTCTCAGCCCCTGGCCAACATTAATCTACTTTCTATCTCTGTGGTTTTGCCTGTTCTGGACATTTCATATGAGTGGAATTATACAAAATTTGGCCTTTTGTGCCTGGCTTCTTTGACTTAGCATAGTGGTTTCAATGTTCGGCATATTGTAGCATGTACTGGTATATTCCATTATATGGCTATTCCATATTTTATCAATTTATCAGTTGATGGACATTTGGGTTATTTCTACTTTTTTTAGTGTGAAAAATGCTGCTGTGAACATTCATATTTAAGACTTTATGTGAACATATGTTTCTACTCTTTAGGTATATATCTAGGAATAGATTTGCAGGATCATATGGTAACTCAGTGTTTAACTTTTTGAGGAATTGTCAAATTGTTTTCCAAAGTGGCTGTACCATTTTACAATTTAAGTTACTTTTTAAATTTCTTGTTTTTTGCTTTAATTATGGCTTTTAGATGCCTTAATTTAGAGTTACAAACTGAATTTCTTCTGAAAGAAATGTTGTTTGTAATATCAAATTTATCTCAATTAGTCAAAGTATTTATCACTATTTTATCATAACCCTATTTTAGATATATTATATCTTATCTAAAAGTGCAATGGAATAGATAACATTAATTTATCATTTTTGCTAACAGAGTGGGAGGTTAAGCAAAGAACTGGATTTAGTAAGTCACCACGTGAGGACAAAACTTGATGAACTGAAAAGGCAAGAAGTGGCAAGGTTAAGAATGCTGATTAAAGCTAAATTAGATTCTTTTCAAGGTAAGTGCTAAAGAAAAGGTCAGAAAATTCCAGTATTTGGTTTTGAGGTCAGTTTACAGACCATGTTCCTTTAGTCAAAATTTAATGTTAGAATTGATTTGGCTTCTCTTAATTTTTAAAGTGTCATTCAAAAATCAAAATGATTGCCCTTAAATAATTATATCAAAAAAGGAAGAATGAAAAATAATGAATTAAGCCATTGCTTAATTTTTTCTTCCTCTGCCTGACTTATTTCACTTAGATAATACCCACAATCCACTGAATAATCTTGTGTTTCCTTGAAAATTTTATTTGAGCTATGGAACTGACTAAAGAGGAAAAATAACATCAAAGAAGACCAAAAGAAAGTAGAGGAGAGAAACTAATTAGAACAATTTCCATAGATGAAATAGAAAAATTGTCAGAGCTAGCTCCACAAAAACACCAGGTTCAGACAATACCAAAGGTAATTCCACTAAACCATTAGAGGGCAGATTGTCAGTGCTATTTAAAGTATTCCAGAGCACAGATGAAGAAGGAAACTTCCACACTCTTATCATGTATTGATGCCAAAACCAAAATTATTGGATATTAAAAGAATACTCTGTCATAGCAAGTGGATTTATTTTAGGAATACAAGATTAACTTTTTAGGAAATCTAATATTATAAATTATTACATGTGTAGATACAGAATAAAAAATTTTTTGGTGATATAAGAACTTGCCAAGTCAAAGGACAAATAATTAATTGGAATAAATCTTTCAAGTTTGTATTAAAAATATTGTATTTATCTATTTATGCATTTCTTTGGCTGTGGCTGGTCTCAGCTATGGCATGGGGTATCTTTGAACTTCATTGTGGCACGTGGGATCTAGTTCCCTGACCAAGGATCGAACTTGGGCTCCCTGCATTGAAAGTGTGGGCTCTAAAACACTGGACCACTAGGGAATTCTCCTCAATTTTTTAAAAAAAAATTAAGATAATTATTTTTGGTACAATATAAGGTTCGTAGCAAGATTGAGGGGAAGGTACGGATATTTCCCATATACCCGCTGTTCCCAAACGTTCACAGTCTACCCCAATACCAACATCTCCCAACACTGATGACCCTACACTGACACATCATGATAGCTGCAAATCCATAGTTTATACTTCACTCTTGGTGTTGTACAGTTTATGGGTCCAGGTAAATTTATAATGACATGTATCTACCATTATAGTACCATACAGAGTAGTTTCACTGCCCTAAAACTCCTCTGGCTCTGCCTATTTATCCTCCCATATTCTAATTTTAGACAATGAGATTACACAGCTAAGAAGCGGAGTTTTTGAAATGTGACGCTATCTCAAAGAAAGTTCATACGATCACCTCCATATATTCAGAAAAGGCATTTGACAAGAATTAACACATCTAATTAATTTTTTTAAGTCAGAAAATAGTAATCAATAGATACTTCTGTAACATGATCACATATGTCCAGCTCAGCTACACATACTTATTGGAGAAACACAAATATGTATTTTAACTAAAATCAGAAATAAAACAATGCTCGCCGTGTCACCACTACTAATTAATATTGTATTGGAGGTACTAATCAAAGCAATTATGCAAATGAAAAAATTGGAGGTGAAGTAAATAGAAAGTAGGCAATAAAATCATCTCTATTTGCAGATAATAGGCACTTGGAGAACTCAATGTAACTGTCTGAAAAACTTAGTATATACAACAGGAAAATTCAGCAAGGTAAACAATATACAGAGGGCTTCCCAGGTGGTGCTAGTTGTAAAGAACCCTCCTGCCAATGCAGGAGATGTAAGAGACACGAATTTAATGCCTGTGTAGGGAAGATACCCTGGAGGAGGAAATGGCAACCCACTCCAGTATTCTTGCCTGGAGAATCCCATCAACAGAGAAGCCTGGTGGTCTATGGTCCATAAGGTCTCAAAGAGTCAGATCCGACTGAAACAACTTAGCATGCACACAAGCACTATATAGAAATCAATGTTATTTCATATGTGCAAACAACAGCCAGTTAGGAGATGGAATGGAAGAGAAGACTATTCACAATACCAATAAAAATAAAATACCCAAAATAAACCCATTAAGAGATGTGAAAGACTTACAGATAAAAACTTGAAAATGCTTCTGAAAGACACAAAAGTAGACTTGAAAAAACAAGGAAGACATAGCATTTTTCTGACACAAAACTCAGCATTATAAACATGTCCATTCTTCCTAGGTTAATTTATAAATTTAACATGATCCAAATAAAAAAGATGTACATTTTTCCCCTGGTACTGGCCAAGTTAATCTTAAAATTCATATGAAAAGGGAAACAAGCAAGAAAAGCAATATGCCTTTTAGGAAGAACAAAGAAGAAGGACTTGATATATTAGATATCAAAACATATCACTGAACATCAGACATTAGAACTCTATGATTTTGTCATGTAAGTAGAAGGACCAGTGAAACAAAAATTCCAGAAATAAAATTAAATACATATGGAATTTAGTTTGCATTAAAGGTGGTATCTCATTAGTGAGATAAGTGGTTTTAATAGAGTTGGATAGCCATTTGGAAAAAGGTATAGTTAGATTTATATCTCATATATATCAGGATAAGTGCTTATGTAAATCAAAGATTTAAGTGTAGAAAATAAAACCATAAAAGCAAAGTTGACAACATAAGTGAATTCCTTTATTGTCTTGGAATGGCCTTTCTAATTATGAATCAAAACCCAGGGGCCAGATTTGGCAAGTGAGATACCCTTCAAGCTGTCTCCTGTATAATATGCCCGTATAGGTTGGTTATCCAGGTGGTTCATTGTCATCAATAAATATCTGAACATTTAGTAAGGACAGAGCATCGGTTTTTAAACTCCAGTTGCATAAAAATCACCTGGGGAGCTAGTTTAAAAATACAAATTACTGAATCTAACCTCTATATATGCTGATTCTGGGGATAAGTAATATGCATTTTAAACATGTACCTCTAGTCAATGGATCATATTGGAGAAATTGTGTAGAGCAGTGGTTCCCTACCTTTCTGGTACCAAGGACCAGTTTCGTGGAAGACAGTTTTTCCATAGACTGGTGGTGGTGGGGATGGTTTCAGGATGATTCAAGTGCATTACATTTACTGTATCCTATATTTCTATTATTATTACATTGCCTCCACCTCAGATCCCTGGAGAAAGGAAAGGCTACCCACTCCAGTATTCTGGCCTGGAGAATTCCATGGGCTGTATAGTCCATGGGGTTGTAAAGAGCTGGACAGGACTGAGCGACTTTCATTCATTCGTTCATTCCACTTCAGATCATCAGGCATTAGGTCCTGGAGATTGGGGACCCCTTGTGGCTCAGACGGTAAAGCATCTTCTTACAATGTGGGAGACAGGGTTCGATGCCTGGGTCAGGAAGATCCTCTGGGGAAGGAAATGGCAACCCACTCCAATACTCTTGCCTGGAAAATCCTGTATATGGAGAAGCCTGGTAGGCTACAGTCCATGGGGTCGCAAAGAGTCAGACATGACTGAGCGACTTCACTTCACTTCTTCACTTCACTTCAGTGTAGAGGGTAAACTCTGCTGGTGAATAGACTTAGAAAACAAGTACCAGATACTCATTATCCTGAAACTAAGGACATCAGTGAGAGTTAAATTAACTCATACCATCCTCCTTCATGTAGTCAGACACACAAGGCAATTCTGTCCTTGAAGCCAGGCCTAAGGTGGTTTGAGATTTCTTTGCATTTAGACAACTTCCATCTCCTTAATCTTGGCAATGTTTTCTTTATTCCAAAACAGGGGCTATATTTCATTATCTAAAGTAAACTGTCTTACATCCTTAGAAAAGTTATAAATATTTTCTCCTTGATTCACAATTTATGGGTTAAAATTTCTGATAATTTGAAGAAGGGCTTAATTTGAAAGTGAAAGTCGCTCAGTCGTTTCTGACTCTTTGTGACCCATGGACTATACCGGCCATGGAGTTCTCCAGGCCAGAATACTTGAGTGGGTAGCATTTCCCTTCTCCAGGGGATCTTACCAACCCAGGGATCGAACCTAAGTCTCCTGCATTGTGGGTGGATTCTCTACCAGTTGAGCCATAGGGATTGGGGGGGGGTGTAATTTTTAAGGTAGGCAATAGATTCATATGGCTTAAAACAAGAGTATAAGAAAGTTCCTGGATAGTTTTGTACATTAGTTTCCACTGCCCCCGAATACCATCCTTCCTGAGTTTCTTTACTCATACATAAGCAAATACAAATAAAAGTTCACATTTTTCCTCTTTTTATGCAAAAGGTATATGCAATATACATTTTGTGCCGTATATTTTTCCTTTAATAATTTTGGAGATCTTTCTGTATTAATATGCAGAGATCATCTTTTTTTTTTTTAGCAGCTGCATATATTTCCATTATATAGATATATCATAACTTATTTACTAGAATCCTGTTGATGGATATTTGGGACATGGGGAGAGGGGAGGAGAGGGTGAGATGTATGGAAAGTGTAACATGGAAACTTACATTACCATAAGTAAAATAGATAGCCAACGGGAATTTGCTGTATGGCTCAGGAAAGTCAAACAGGGGCTCTGTATCAACCTAGAGAGGTGGGATGGGAAGGGAGACGGGAGGGAAGTTCAAAAGGGAGGGGATATATGTATACCTATGTCTGATTCATATTGAAGTTTGACAGAAAACAACAAAATTCTATAAAGCAATTATCCTTCAATAAAAAATAAATTAAAAAGAAGAAAAAAGTTTTTACTGTAAGTTACACTGAGAGTCAACTAGTCTTTCTTGAAATAACATTAAAATGCACACATTAAATTGTATTCCATTTCAGATTCAAGGATATTATCTTTGCCTAAAATAACAATGTGTACAATATTCTTAAAAAAAAATTAACCTTTAATCTAAAATGTTGAATTTTCTTATAAAATATGAATTTTTATTCTTATGTATCATTTATATTAATTTATGATTCTAGCTTCTAGTAACTTATTGTTTACAGTTTTCTCATTTTCTTTCAGATACAGGTATAGACCACCATGCTCTTCTAAAACAATTTGATCACTTAAACCACATGAATCCTAACAAGTTTGAATCTACAGATTTAGATATGCTAATCAAAGCGGTGAGAATAATTGTCAAAATGTATTATTTTTATTGGACCTTTGAGATTTTGTAATTTGACAAATTCCATGAAATGGTAGTATAACTTTTGTATACTCTCTAGAATATCTTTAAAGGGAGATAGTGTAACTCTTATTAGTACAGATAATAATGTGGACATTACAGATCTGTAATCCCTTGCCAACAATTCCAAAATCCAGCGTACTATAAAAATGGAAACCTGGCTTGAATTCTAGTAAGGCTATTTATATTTCTTTTCCTAGCTTACTGAATATGAGTACTCACAGATTTTGATAAGGAAGTACTAATCTATTTATACTCTTCATGGGTGCTACAAAATATTGCATATATGCCATATATCTTTTCTAAAATCTTGAAGATTTTGAAACACATCTGGCCTCAGGAATTTTAGATAGCAGTTCATAGACCTCCTGTGTTGTACTGTATGGAGTTAGCAGACTAGATGTTCTAGTCTGGGTATTCTTGTGTTTAGTTAAGTTGTTAGAAACCATTCTAGTTCTCTATATGGTACAGATTTGATACAGCCTCTTCCTTTTTCTTCTTTTTAAAGTAAGTTTATATATTACTTGCTTATGCGGAACTTCCTCAGGTTGAAACTAGCTTTGAACTTTTAGCTTCTTTGAATGCCTACACCTCTGATAGTGTTGATTGGTTTAGTTGCTAAGTCATGTCCAACTCCTTTTTGAGCCTATGGACTGTAGCCCTCCAGGCTTCTCTGTCCATGGGATTTCCCAGGCAAGAATACTGGAGTGGGTTGACGTTTTCTTCTCCAGGGGATCTTCCCAACCCAGAGCATGAACCTGCGTCTCCTACATTGGCTGACGGATTCTTTACCACTGAACCGCCTGGGAAGCCCATCTCTGACAATAATAATGACTAAATTAGAAGGGTAGAATTTAAAATAAAAGTCGAGTATGTTTTAGCCCTCCTATAGTACCTTCCGTTAGAGAGTATGCTATATGGAAGAAGCTTTTATTTATATTTTTAAGCACATCTTCTTATTTAATTTAAATATTGCTTTATAGGCTACAAGTGATCTGGAACACTATGATAAGGCTCGGCATGAAGAATTTAAAAAGTATGAAATGATGAAGGAACATGAAAGGAGAGAATATTTAAAAACACTGAATGAAGAAAAGAGAAAAGAAGAAGAATCTAAATTTGCAGAAATGAAGAAAAAGCATGAAAATCATCCTAAAGTTAATCATCCAGTAAGGACTGTGAATTTACCTATGGCTGATTGATGTTGATGTATGGCAGAAACCAACACAATTTTGTAAAGCAATTATCCTTCAATTAAAAATAATTTAATTAGTTAAAACAAAACAAAATATATATATAGAATCATAATTAAGTGAAGATACTTCTTTGTGCCAGATAGAATTTTATCATGTTATTAGTTCTTAAATCTTGAGTTAATTTTTTATACTTTTTCAGTTTTGCATTTGAGTCTTTATATATGGATTACAGTTTGTCTTATGTGTTTTTTTTTTATTGATTCACAGGGAAGCAAAGATCAACTTAAAGAAGTGTGGGAAGAGGCTGATGGATTGGATCCTAATGACTTCGACCCCAAGACATTTTTCAAATTACATGGTAACAGAGTTGATACAAATATTAATATTTATAGCTTCTGTCTGAAAAATAATAGATGCTTTAGTCTTAATTGATTTCTGCTAAACTTTTCTAATTGAGTCCTATTGGTAGTAAATATTTAGAGTTTTTCTCAAGGGTAGTATAATAGTCTTTATTACTGGTCTGCAGTATAAAATATTTTAGTTCAGTAGCTGTCTTTATACTTGCTTTTATTTTTGAATCATTATATGACTTACTGCAAGTTTCTCTGTAAAGTGAAGATATTTCTGTGACTAGCTAGGTTGCATCTAACAGACATTAGGCTGTAATATTAAAATATAGTCTTAAAGTACATTGCTTTATATTTTGGGAAAAATTGGTTAACATATATTTTTCTCAATAACTATGGTGAATTATGAGTAAGTAGTGAATTGTTATCAGTTGGGCTGATCGGAGGCTTCATAAAAAGAAAGAAACCTTTTTCTGTAGCATGTTGATGTTTTATCTACATAATATTTTTGCAAACCACTTGTATTTAGTTGTACTTTATCTATTTTCTAAGGCATTAAAATCAGTTTTTACATTTGTAACTTTTAAACTTTAGATGTCAATAGTGATGGCTTCCTAGATGAACAAGAATTAGAAGCCCTATTTACTAAAGAGGTAAATGAGTTCATTAAGTATTCAGTGGCTTTGCTCTCTCTTTTTTCCTTCTATTATCTTCCTTTCTTTTATGTTGGTTTTAAAATTTTCTTTTTAGTTGGAGAAAGTATATGACCCCAAAAATGAAGAGGATGATATGGTAGAAATGGAGGAAGAAAGGCTTAGAATGAGGGAACATGTAATGACTGAGGTATGTTTACCTGTTACTTCTGCGGATTATTCAAGTTCTTGCAATAAATCTTATTGTTAAATGGAAAACAAATATACAGAATAGATATATAATTGTATTTTGCATTTTTGATTCGTAATTGTCAGTAGATTCCCTTAGTGTAAATAAAATTATTTTGTAACTACTTTAAAATGTTTTAAAGATTAAGATGCTCTGCATATAAAAGAATGCTATAAAACATTCTTTAGAAGTAAAAAATTAATTTTTGCTAAGAAATTAAAAACTCAATGCCTTAATGGTTTATAACAACAAATATTTATTTCTTGTTCATGTTATTAAGCTAAAAACTCTGGAAGAGCTTTCATAGACAGGATAACTTAAGCCCACAGTTTTTGTTTTTGTCTGTACTGCACAGCTTGTGTGATTAGCTTGTGGGATCTTAGTTCCCTGACCATGGCTTGAACCCAGACCCTTGGCAGTGAAAGTGTGGGGTCCTAACTGCTAGACCACCAGGGAATTCCCCAAGCCCACTGCTTTGCTTCAGTGATTTTCACCTGATGTTTGAGCTTTTCATGGTAAACTAGGATTTTTGTTGAGTGCTGGCATCTTACATAACAAATGAATTTCTTTGGCCAACATAGAGTTCAATTTTGTAACTGAATTTGCCATAGTCTATAAGAGCCACTGAAAAGGATTTAGAAAGGTTGTCAACTTCATCTTTGATTTAGTTAGTTGTTTATTTTTAGGAAAAAAGTGCTGTGAGCATTTAACTTAAACTCCTTTATTCTTGCCTAAAAAAGTCCTCTTGCTGCAAAGATTGTTGCCCAAGCACTTAGCTTCAAAAGGAATTATAAATTCCTTTTGAATTTATAATTCCAGGAGGAAGGAAAATAATATTAGTCTAACCAGTCATATCAGCAGACTCAAACTTGGTGATCTTTGGGGATTTCAGGTATTTTCAAATTTGAATTATATACAAGAGAAAGTTATCTGTTTTCTGATTCTAGTATGATATTGAGTGTTGCTTTGTTTTTTTTTTCCTCAGTTTCTATGGATGTTAGGCTAATGCTAATTGCTGTATGTTTATGTAGCAGCATCTATTAGAAGAATTTCTAGTGTCTAAATAATGAGAAAGAGTTATTTTATTTTACATATACGTTTTCCTTTCATCAGGTTGATACTAACGAAGACCGACTGGTGACACTAGAGGAATTTTTAAAAGCTACAGAAAAAAAGGAATTCTTAGAGCCGGATAGTTGGGAGGTAAGAGAACCTACTTGAAATGAGATATAAGGTTCAAGAAATTTATATCAGTTTATTCCCTTTTTTTTTGTTTGGGCTCAGGAGACTTTTTTTTTTTTAATTTTTAAATTTTTATTATTCCCTTTCAACTTTTATTTGCCATTATGTTTGCAGGGATAGTTTTACCATCTTGGCTTTTCACATAAAATGTCACTGTAAAATAATGAACTCGATTTCTTGAAAAGCTGTGGCAGCTGATCTCTACTAGTAATCACATTGCATGTAATTAGAAGTCTTTTTCAAATTGTACTTAAGTGTAAAATAATGTTCATTCTTGAAAATTAAAAATATGGATACATTTGAAGAGTGAACTGGAAGTTACGTGTAACTGTACCATCCAGAAGTAGACACAAATTATGCATTGTGTTATGCAAGTTTGGAAATCCTTTGTATATTTAGTATTATGCATACATATAGCATACAGTGTATAAATAGTGTCTGTCCCATTTTTAGTTTACATATATGTATAAATTCATATCTATATATATTTTAAATGGCTTTATACTATATAAATGACTTTGTGAAATTCTGTTTTGTAAAATTTAGTGATAGTTCATGAAAAATTTCCAAAGCCATGTCTCAAAATCATCATTTAAAAAATGACCACTTAGTATGCAGTTGTGTGATAGCATAATTTTTATAGCCATTCTTCCAGGTTTAGACTTTTTTTTTGCTGTGATAAATAACATTGTGATAACTATCCATTTGTTCATGCATTTTAGAGCATCTGTGATGATTTCCCTAAGATTAATTCCTAGGAATAGAACTTTTCTCAAGTTTTATGAGCAGGTTTTAGTTTCTAAACATAGCTGCCAATTTGCTCCCCACCAAAGGTATTTGAATTTATATCATAGTTTATTGTGTATAAGTGAGTGCAGACACGTCTTGAAAAGAATGGTTGAGAGGTACCAACCAAAGTAGACTGAAAAGAGAACATTGTCTTTTCCTATATAAAATAAAATTACCTTTTTAGTTAGTTTGAAATAAGGTGGCCAACTATCCTGGTTTGCGTTGGATTGAGGAATTTCCCAGGATGTGTAACTTTTCAGTGTTTTAACCTGGATGGTCTTAGACAAATTGGGACAATTGGTCATCTTAGTTTGAAATTAAATAAATCAGCTTCTTTTTTGTTTTAAGTTTTTGTCTAACATTTGAACTATTTCTGGACATTGGTGAAGAAGAAGAATGCTCAGATTATTTGAACATGAATTCCCTTGAGTGCTTCTGGTGAACTGGATCAATAAATAATTACATACCTTTTTCACTTTGACTTAATTTCAGATTTACAAAAAAATCTGCAAGAATAAACAAGGAATTCCTGAACACCTTTTTTTTTTTGAGAGTTGCACATGATGCTGCTTTAACTTTAAATACTTGAGGGTGTTTTTTCTGCAAAGATTTATTTTATATAATCACAGTGAGATTATCAATGTTACACACAATACTATTCTCTAATCTCTAGATTTTACTGAGATTTTTGTCAATTTTCCCTGTATTGTCCTTTACAAAGGAAAATCCAAGATCATGCATTGGATTTAGTTGTACTGTCTTTCTAGTGAATCTGAAAGTTTCTGAGTCTTTGTATCTCATAGCATCAGTATTTCTAAAAAGTTGTTCAGTCGCCCAGTTGTGTCCAACTTTGCGACCCCATGGACTGCAGCACGCCCGGCCTCTGTGTCCCTCACCATCTCCCGAAGTTTGCCCAAGTTCATGTCCATTGTATTGGTGATGCCATCCAGCCATCTCATCCTCTAATACCCTCTTATCCTTCTGCCCTCAATCTTTCCAAGCATCAGGGACTTTTCCAATGAGTCAGTTGTTCCCATCAGATGACCAAAATACTGGAGTTTCAGCTTCAGCATCAGTCCTGCCAATGAGTATTCAGGGTTGATTTCTCTTAAGATTGACTAGTTTGATCTCCTTGCTGTCCAAGGGATTCTCAGGAGTCTCCTCCAGCACCACAGTTCAAAGGTATCAATTCTTTGGCACTCCGCCTTCTTTACGGTCCAGCTGTCACAGCCATTTGTGACCGCTGGGAAGACCATAGCCTTGACTATACAGACCTTTGTCAGAGGAGTAATGTCTCTCCTTTTCAACACGCTATCTAGGTTTATTATAACTTTCCTGCCAAGAAGCAAACGTCTTCGATTTCATGGCTACATTCACTATCCGCAGTGATTTTAGAGCCCAAGAGGAGGAAATCTGTCACTAGCTCCCTCTTTTTCTCCCTCTATTTGCATGAAGTAACTGATATTTTTTAAAAGTACAGACCAGTTATTATGTGGAATGACCCTCAGTCTGAATTTGTCTGCTGTTTCTTTATGATTTCTACTTTTGGTAGGAATATCACTGAAGTGATGTTAAGTACATCATATCAAGAAGCATATGCTGCTGACTATTTCTATAACTGGCTAGGTTAACTTTGATTATTTGGTTAAGGTGGTGTCATCCAAGTTTCCCAATGTAAAATTACTATTTTACCTTTGGTAATATGAAAAGTAACTTGTCTAATCCACTGCCAGAATCCTTAAAAAAGAATCATTCAACATTGTGTCAAAAGTATTGGTAAGCATTGTTTTAATAACTTTGGAGGTACTTCACGGTTTTCTGAGGGTTAGACATTTAGGTTATTTCCAGTCTTTTATTGTTACTTAAAAAGATAGTGCTGCTATTAACACATTTTTATATACAGTTTTTCTGTGTTCAGGTTTATTTTATAAAATAGATCCTCAGTGTAGTATTACCAGGACCAAGGGAATATTTGTTAGGTTTTTGATGGGAATAATATTTACTTATTTCTTCAATCATAGGATTTACAAAGAGTTTCAGAATTGCTAATCAATATCTCCGAAAAACCAGACTTTAATACTTGTTTACATTTTTTGTCATTGTTTTAGCCTAAGCGCATATAGTCCAAATACTGTGATCACAAGTTTCTTGGATTAGTTCTTTTTTTCCCCTCCCCATTCTGTGAAGTATTTTGTTCACTTAAAAGTATTATTTATTTGTTTCTATTTGTATTCAATATGGAGAAGTTTTCTGTCTTTATGGATTTTATTTATTTATTGAACATGTAAACATTGACATATTACCAGCAATCACATCTGTGCAAAAAAAGATTTATTCAAAGAAGTATGATTTTCTTTCTCACATTTTCTTTGTCCTTACCACCCAGTTCTCTGTTTATTCTGTAGGTGACCAATCTCATTCAGTTCAGTTCAGTTGCTCAGTCCTATCCGACTCTTTGCAACCCCGTGGACTGCAGCATGCCAGGCTTCCCTGTTCATCACCAACTCCTGGAGCTTGCTCAAACTCATGTCCATTGAGTTGGTGATACCATCCAACGATCTTGTCCTATGTTGTCCCCTTCTCCTCCTGCCTTCAGTCTTTCCCAGCATCAGGGTCTTTTCCAATGAGTCAATTCTTTGCATCAGGTGGCCAAAGTACTGGAGTTTCAACTTCAGCATCAGTCCTTCCAATGAATGTTCAGGACCGATTTTCTTTAGGATTGACTGGTTGGATCTTCTTGCAGTCCAAGGGACTCTCAGGAGTCTACTCCAACACCACAGTTCAAAAGCATCAATTCTTCAGCCCTCAGCTTTCTTTATAGTCCAACTCTCACATCCATACATGACTACTGGAAAAACCATATCCTTGACTAGATGGACCTTTATTGGCAAAGTAATGTCTCTGCTTTTTAATATGCTGTCTAGGTTGATCATAACTTTCCTTCCAAGGAGTAAGCGTCTTTTAATTTCATGGCTGCAGTCACCATTTGCAGTTATTTTGGAGCCCCCCAAAATAAAGTTAACCACTGTTTCCACTGTTTCCCCATCTATTTGCCATGAAGTGATGGGACTGGATGCCATGATCTTAGTTTTCTGAATGTGAGCGTTAAGCCAACTTTTCCACTCTCCTCTTTCACTTTTACCAAGAGGCTCTTTAGTTCTTCACTTTCTGGTGTCATCTGCGAATCTGAGGTTATTGATATTTCTCCTGGCAATCTTGATTCCAGCTTGTGCTTCATCCAGCCTGGCATTTCACATAATGTACTCTGCATATAAGTTAAATAAGCAGGGTGAAAATATATAGCCTTTATGTAATCATTTCCCAATTTGAAACCCATCTGTTGTTCCCTGTCCAGTTGCTTCTTGACCTGCATACAGATTTCTCAGGAGGCAGGTAAGTTGGTCTGGTATTTCCATCTCTTTTGGAATTTCCCACAGTTTATTGTGATCCACACAGTCAAAGGCTTTAGCATGATCAATAAAGCAGAAATAGATGTTTTTCTGGAACTCTCTTGCTTTTTCAATAATCCAACAGATGTTGGCAATTTGATCTCTGGTTCCTCTGCCTTTTCTAAATCCAGCTTGAACATCTGAAAGTTCACAGTTCACATACTGTTGAAGCCTCACTTGGAGAATTTTGAGCATTACTTTGCAAGCCTGTGAGATGAGTGCAATTGTGTGATAATTTGAACATTCTTTGGCATTGCCTTTCTTTGGGATTGGAATGAAAACTGACCTTTTCCAGTCCTGTGGACACTGCTGAGTTTTCCAAATTTGCTGACATATTGAGTGTGGCTCTTTAACAGCATCCTCTTTTAGGATTTGAAATAGCTCAATTGGAATTCCATCACCTCCACTAGCTTTGTTTGTAGTGATGCGTCTTAAGGCCCACTTGACTTCGCATTTCAGGATGCCTGGCTCTAGGTGAGTGATCACACCATTGTGTTTATCTGGGTTATGAAGATCTTTTTTGTATAGTTCTTTTGTGTATTGTTGCCCCCTCATCTTAATATCTTCTCCTTATGTTAGGTCCATACCATTTCTGTCCTTTATTGTTCCCATCTTTGCATGAAGTGTTCCCTTGGTATCTCTAGTTTTCTTGAAGAGATCTCTAGTCTTTCCCATTCTATTGTTTTCATCTATTTCTTTGCACTGANTATTGTTTTCATCTATTTTTTTGCACTGATCACTGAGGAATGCTTTCTTACCTCTCCTTGCTGTTCTTTGGAACTCTGCATTCAAATGGGTATATCTTTCCTTTTCTCCTTTGCCTTTAGGTTCTCTTCTTTTCTCAGCTATTTGTAAGGCCTCCTCAGACAACCATTTTGCCTTTTTACATGTCTTTTTTTGGAGGTGGTCTTGATCCCTGCCTCCTGTACAATGTCACAAACCTCTGTCCATAGTTTTTCAGACAATCTAATCCCTTGAATCTATTTGCCACTTCCACTGTATAATCATAAGGGATTTGATTTAGGTCATACCTGAATGGTCTAGTGGTTTTCCCTACTTTCTTCAATTTCAGTCTGAATTTGGCAATAAGGAGTTCATGATCTGAGCCACAGTCAGCTCCCAGTCTTGTTTTTGCTGACTGTATAGAGCTTCTCCATCTTTGGCTTCAAGGAATATAATCAATCTGATTTTGGTATTGATCATCTGGTAATGTCCATGTGTAGAGTCTTCTCTTGTGTTGTTGGAACAGGGTATTTGCTGTGACCAGTGCATTCTATTGGCAAAACTCTGTTAGCCTTTTCCCTGCTTCATTTTGTACTCCAAGGCCAAATATTCCTATTACTGCAGGTATCTCTTGACTTCCTACTTTTGCATTCCAGTCTCCTGTGATGAGAAGGACATCTTTTCTGGGTGTTCTAGAAGGTCTTGTAGGTCTTCATAGAATCATTCAACTTCAGCTTCTTCAGCATTACTGCTTGGGGGATAGACTTGGATTACTGTGGTATTGAATGGTTTGCCTTGGAAATGAACAGAGATCATTCTTGTCATTTTTGAGATTGCACCCAAGTACTGCATTTCAAACTCTTTTGTTGACTATGAGGATACTCCATTTCTTCTAAGGGATTCTTGCCCACAGTAGTAGATATAATGGTAATCTGAATTAAATTTGTCCATTCCAGTCCATTTTAGTTCACTGATTCCTAAAACGTCGATGTTTTCTTTTGCCATCTCCTGTTTGACCACTTCCAATTTACCTTGATTCATGGACCAATAACCAGTCTTAGTAGTTTCTGGAGTTTTCTTTCCTGTCATACTTTTTGCCCAGATAAATATAAGTATATATTTTCTTTTTCCCCTTCTTTCTTACCCCAAAGATATAATACTATAGATATTCTTTTGTAGTTTGTTAACCACAGAATTTGAAAGCTGAATCAGAGCTTTTTGTTTTATTTCTAAGGTTATTCTTTTCTCATTTTTTTTTTTTTTGTCTTTTAGACATTGGACCAGCAACAGTTCTTCACAGAGGAAGAACTGAAGGAATATGAAAATCTTATCTCCGTACAAGAAAGTAAACTTAAGGAAAAGGCAGATGAGCTTCAGAAACAAAAAGAAGACCTACAACGTCAGCATGAACAACTTGAGGCTCAGAAATTGGAATACCATCAGGTGGTATTTTGTAAAAGGCTTGTGGCATTAAAAAGGATTCTAGGGTCCTTGCTACATACCTTTGTTTTTGTACTGTAATATTTAAATTAGATGTTATATTTTAAATTTTATTATTTTTTAAATGGCATTGTTGACTGTCCTAAATTTTATTTTTTTAATATAAATTTATTTATTTTAATTGGAGGCTACTTTACAATATTGTATTGGTTTTGCCACACAGCAACATGAATCTGCCACAGGTATACACGTGTTCCCCATCCTGAACCCCCCTCCCACCTTTCTCCCCATACCATCCCTCTGGATCATCCCAGTGCACCAGCCCCAAGCATCCTGTCTCCTGCATTTATCCTGGGCTGGCGATTCGTTTCATATATGATATTATACATGTTTCAATGCCATTCTCCTAAATCATCCCACCCTCTTCCTCTCCCACAGAGTCCAAAAGACTGTTCTATACATCTGTATCTCTTTTGCTGTCTCGCATACAGGGTTATCGTTACCATCTTTCTAAATTCCCTATATATATGTTAGTATACTGTATTGGTGTTTTTCTTTCTGGCTTACTTCATTCTGTATAATAGGCTCCAGTTTCATCCACCTCATTAGAACTGATTCAAAAGTATTCTTTTTAATGGCTGAGTAATACTCCATTGTGTATATGTACCACAGCTTTCTTATTCATTCACCTGCTGATGGACATATAGGTTGCTTCCATGTCCTGGCTATTATAAACAGTGCTGCTATGAACATTGGGGTACATGTGTCTCTTTCAATTCTGGTTTCCTCAGTGTGTATGCTCAGTAGTGGGATTGCTGGGTCATAAGGCAATTTCCAGCTTTTTAAGGAATCTCAAACTGTTCTCCATAGTGGCTGTACTAGTTTGCATTCCCACCAACAGTGTAAGAGGGTTCCCTTTTCTCCACACACTCTCCAACATTTATTGCTTGTAGACTTTTGGATAACAGCTATTCTGACTGGCGTGAAATGGTACCTCATTGTGGTTTTGATTTGCATTTCTCTGATAATGAGTGATGTTGAGCAACTTTTCATGTGTTTGTTAGCCATCTGTATGTCTTCTCTGGAGAAATGTCTGTTTAGTTCTTTGGCCCATTTTTTGATTGGGTCGTTTATTTTTCTGGAATGGAGCTACAGGAGTTGCTTGTATATTTTTGAGATTAGTTCTTTGTCAGTTGCTTCATTTGCTATTATTTTCTCCCATTCTGAAGGCTGTCTTTTCACCTTGCTTATAGTTTCCTTTATTGTGCAGAATCTTTTAATCTTAATTAGGTCCCATTTGTTTATTTTTGCTTTTAATTCCAATATTCTGGGAGGTGGGTCATAGAGGATCCTGCTGTGATTTATGT
>SJYQ01104738.1:37968-72660 GCA_006410935.1 Redunca redunca
GTCCTCTTTGATTTCTTTCACCAGTGTTTTATAGTTTTCTATATATAGGTCTTTCGTTTCTTTAGGTAGATATATTCCTAGGTATTTTATTCTTTTCGTTGCAATGGTGAATGGAATTGTTTCCTTAATTTCTCTTTCTACTTTCTCATTATTAGTGTATAGGAATGCAAGGGATATCTGTGTGTTGATTTTATATCCTGCAACTTTACTATATTCTCTGATTAGCTCTAGTAATTTTCTGGTGGAGTCTTTAGGGTTTTCTATATAGAGGATCATGTCATCTGCAAACAGTGAAAGTTTTATTCTTCTTTTCCAGTTTGGATTCCTTTTACTTCTTTTTCTGCTCTGATTGCTGCGGCCAAAACTTCCAAAACTGTGTTGAATAGTAGTGGTGAGAGTGGGCACCCTTGTCTTGCTGCTGACTTTAGGGGAAATGCTTTCAGTTTTTCACTATTGAGGATAATATTTGCTGTGGGTTTGTCATATATAGCTTTTATTATGTAGAGGTATGTTCCTTCTATTCCTGCTTTCTGGAGAGTTTTTATCATAAGTGGATGTTGGATTTTGTCAAAGGCTTTCTCTGCATCTATTGAGATGATCATATGGCTTTTATTTTTCAATTTGTTAATGTGGTGAATTATATTGATTGATTTGCAGATATTGAAGAATCTTTGTATCCCTGGGATAAAGCCCACTTGGTCATGGTGTATGATCTTTTTAATGTGTTGTTGGATTCTGATCGCTAGAATTTCGTTAAGGGTTTTTGCATCTATGTTCATCAGTGATATTGGCCTGTAGTTTTCTTTTTTTGTGGCATCTTTGTCAGGTTTTGGTATTTGGGTGATGGTGGCCTCATAGAATGAGTTTGGAAGTTTACCTTCCTCTGCAATTTTCTGGAAGAGTTTGAGTAGGATAGGTGTTAGCTCTTCTCTAAATTTTTGGTAGAATTCAACTGTGAAACCATCTGGACCTCGGCTTTTGTTTGCTGAAAGATTTCTGATTACAGTTTCAATTTCCATGCTTGTGATGGGTCTGTTAAGATTTTCTATTTCTTCCTGGTTCAGTTTTGGAAAGTTGTACTTTTCTAAGAATTTGTCCATTTCTTCTAAGTTGTCCATTTTATTGGCATATAATTGCTGATAGTAGTTGCCCTAAATTTTTAGAATGTGAATATCTCATTTTGGAAAACAATTTTTAGTTAGTTTGTTGTCCTTTGGCAAAGGTCATCCATAGCAGAGAAAATCAATTAATACTTACTTTTAAGACATTCTTTTTCCATTCACTAGGTTGTACAGCAGATGGAACAAAAAAAATTACAACAGATTTCCCCATCAGCACCTGGTGGAGATTCAAAGATCTAGCCACGTATGTAATTTTGTTTGTTTGAGAAAAATTTTTTAAATGGAATAAATAGAAATTTACTTTTGTTACAAATACATATTCAAATCACTAATATCTGTGCTACTTTCTCTTTATGTGTAGAAACAGAGCAATTTGTATTATAGAAAAATGAAAACGCCTCTAAAATCTTTATATACTAGTACATTTCAAAAGCTATGTAATTTGATATCCATATACATGGTGAAATGATTTTTTTTCAATATTACTCATAATTCTTCCTAATCAATTACTGATATTATCAGAGAACATGTTTTTAGATTGTGATCTGTGATTAAGCATAGTTAAGAAACAAATACTCAATATGTATATGTATAAAATAATATTCAGAGTAAAGGAAGATACCTTTAAAATGAGGGCATATATTTTTCTTTTGTACAGACATTTCAAGTTTGAAGTCCACCAGAACTTGGAAAAACATTGTTGAATCATCATCTGTGTCATCTTTTTGCCTCCCTTCCTTCTCCTCTGCTCAATAAATATTTTAAAGCATATGTGGAATAAAGGAAGATACTTTTTAAATGGGAACATATTTCTTTTAACACAGATATTTAAGGATTGAAGCCTATCAGAACCAGGAAGGAAACAAACTCAATACCTGCTGTCATTTTCATACCTCCCTTCTTTTCCCCTTGTTCTCCTTTAGTTATTTAATTAAGCAACCTATGCCCTAATTTAATGAAATTATTAGTAACTATTTAAGTGAGAAAGTTCCATCCATTGCTTTTAAAATAAATTGCTTTCACTTATTCATAAAGATAGATACTCTTATGGGTGCTTATCATCCCCTCTCTCAATAAAAGTCTCTTTGATATTAATGATTCTTCTCCTGAGAATACCGTAGTATTTCCCAGTGTTTGCTGGTAACTTTTCCCTGAAACTTTAACTTTCAGCAATACTAACTGCTAGAAATTCTTCTAACAAACAGCTTCTCCTACCCCTTAAGGTCATTTTTCATTTACAATATTTTTGCATTATGCTCTGTCATTCAAGATCAGGCTTTGCTACATGTAACAGAAAAGCCAAAGAGAATGCTGGTTTAACTAAAGAAGAGTTTTGCCTTTTACATAAAAGAAATCTGTAAGTAGGCAGTGTCCAGGTTCCCATCTTTCTGCTCTGCTCTCCTCGTTGCATGGTTTTTATTCTCAAAGTTATTTCATTTTCATTGTCCAAAGTGGCTTTTGGAAGCAGTGGGCGAAGGGCAACCAAAGGAAATTTCCCCAGCTGAGTCAGCATCCTGGATTCAGTTTTCCCAGAGCATTTGAATTTACATCTCGTTGGCCAGAGCTGTGTCACATTGCCATCTAGCTGCTAGGGAAGCTGAGAAATACAGTATAAGTGAGACCAGCTAAAAATTAGGATTCTTTAACTAGGGAAAAATTCCGTTTCAGAAGGGAAAGGGGAATATTTGACGCGCAACTACAGCTCTGAAAACGTAATCAGCCTTTTGGTGACCTAAATATCTGTGTACATTCTTCTGAAACAGAGAACGCTGACTTCCCCCACCACAAAAGGAAACCACCAAAATCGAATCCATTAATAACTGTAACACAAAGCCTATGATATCTGAGTATAGTCCCCTTCATGAGGATAGAATGTGGTTTCTTACATTCCCACCACTTGCAAACTAAAAAGCAGCGTGTCTGCCCCCTGAGCCCCATAAGCATAATGAAATAGGTACAGGGTAACTGCAGTAAAATCAACCTGTTAGAAGAGAGGAAAACAGGAAACATAGCAGTCATACATCCATGGAAATTAAAAAACAATACTCTGTGGCAAAATGAGCAAGGTGCTAACAGCTCTCTGCTCTGTCCATAAATACATTCTTTGGCTTTTCTATCAGGCAACCCCTGCTTCACCTTTCTGGGAGGAACTCCCTCGTCTTATGTCCTCAGGGGCCCTTGGCATTGCCCTCTAGGATGTTCTTATTGCCCAGTAACCTTCAAGGACACAAGTGGCCTTTGGACAGTGTCCCCTTCTTGAAGAGTGGGCAGCTTTCACACTTTTCTTCCTGTTATTATGGGTTTAGGGCCTTGGGAATTGTTTTAGAAAGTTACAGGCTGTTTCAGCTTGGGCTTAGGGTTTTTGTGTTTTGTTTTCTTCTGCTTTTTGGCAAAACAGTTCCCTAAAAACTTAGTAGGTCTCTGGTCTGTTTTCTTTAATTATTACCATGACAAGATCTTATCATGATTGCTTTTAACAAAGAACCTCATCTTTTTCTTGCTGGCCTCTATGTTCTTTCTCTCCCTTTGGGTCTTAAATGAGTGGGACCTACTTAGTATTGTTTCGAACTGTAGGCTGGGATGGGATAACAACAGTCTTACTCTGATGTTTTTCTTTAGGATGGTTCCCATTACTTGGCAGAAAATCCTTGGGTTCTTGGAAAGGTTGTGAAAGCTTTAGCAGCTTCCTCAGAACCTTTATTTATAATTGTTTCAGTCTGGAGTATGGTAGTATAGTAGTTGCCTTTTTTAGTTCTTCAGGGCTCCAGATTTGGGACTTTATCAATTTATTTGGTAGATAGATAGCAGTTCTCTCAGCAAAGCTACATTCCCTTCCATCTCTCTAGACCTGACCATCCTTAGCCTAAGTCACATCTGTCTTGTTGGACTTTGCTGAAAGAGCCTACATGTGCTGGCATTCTGAAATTCTATTACCATTTTCTCTGATACCTTATCCTGAGTTTGCATGAGATATCACCACCCCAAACCTGACCTCCTCAACTAAGCAAGTTCCATTCTTAATATCTCTTTACTTGCTATACCTTACTTCTAGTTACCAAATTCTGTATAGGTTAAGATTGTTCATTGCAGGTCATTGAATCCTCTTCAGCTGTCAAACAGAATGAAATTAATGTGGGAGGGGTGTATAGATAGCTCACAGCATCTTTGGGAGCGCTAAAAGAATGGAACTTAGGCTGAACTTAGGCTGAGCTTCTAGGAACTGCATCACAAGAGTAGGCTGCCGAAGAAGCTGCTGCTTTGGGAACAATTGAGAAGCTGTCTGCTAAATCAGAAGGCCACCCGCTGGATTAGGAAGCCATGAAGTTACCAGTTCCAGAACACCACCACTGACACACTTTAGATCAGCACAAGTGGATGCTTCATGTCCTGCTTCTCTCTGCATGGGACTCAGCTCTGAGTAGAAGTTTCAAGTGAGTGCAGCCAATTGTTTGAACCAATCATATATGGAATCCTAGCTGCAAGGAAGGTTGGGAAATAATATTTAATTTCCTACCCCTATTGTAGCATGCTTACAGCTGCTAAGTGAACAAATCCACAGTAATACTTCAAAATTCCAATTGCTTCTCTTAACATTAATAATTTAAAAACAGTTCTCATTTTATAAATTTTAAAATAATCATTGCATACTCCTCCAAACACTTCAGATTTTTTCCCCTTAAATCATGGATCCTAGAATTGACTATAGCAATCTAGAAAAGTTCTACTTATATGTATCTTAAAAAAAACCCCACAAAAATCACTCAGCAGAGTAATACTATTTTTCTAGAGATGGGGAAGAATTCCTATCTCTGTTGTCTAAATTATAGGAAATATTTTTAAATGGTCTGGGGTATCCTTTTGTTGATGACTCTATATGTAACTGGTACTGTGATAAGACAGGGATTTACACAGGATAAAACTTTTTAGATGGTGGACTGGGGTCAGATCAGAAAGTAATGGAGACAATGATATTGTACTTTTATGTGACAAATATCAATACAACAGCAGTCGTATTGCATATGTGCTAAGTCTCTTCAGTCATGTCCAACTCTGCAGCCCTATGGACTGCAGCCTGCCAGGCTCCTCTGTCCATAGGATGCTCCAGGCAAGAATATTGGAGTGGGTTGCCAAGCCTTACTCCAGGGGATCTTCCTGAACCAGGGATGGAGACAGTGTCTTTTATGGTTGCATTGGCATGTAGGTTCTTTACCACTAACACCACCTGGGAAACCTAGCAGTCGTATTACAATACATCAAAGTAACACGTTTTACTGAAGAAGAAAAATGGCAACCCACTTTGGTGGAATCCCATGGACAGAGTAGTCTGGTGGGCTACAGTCCATGGGGTTGCAAAGAGTTGGACATGACTTTGCAACTAAACAATAACATGTTCTACATCTTAAATTTACACAGTGTCATATATCAAATATATTCAAGTAAAAAAATTGGAGGAAAGCATAGAGAACTTTTTAAAAATGCTTTTTTGGCATGAGTAGATAAGGGACAGATGTTAATGTAGACATACCTCAGTTTCTAATAAATTATAATTTATTAAAAATAGAATTGTTAGCCTAAGATTATTTATGAACATAAGGAATTCCAGTGATATGAGTGTTGGGCATTTATTACTGAGGGTTGTTTCTTAAAGAGTTGCTAATCCTGTTCTCTCCAGCTCTCTTACAAAGTATTGGTCCTCTGTTTGATTTACCTCATTCATTTTTATATTCTTTAGATATTAAAAAGTCTTTGGCTTAGTTGACTTAGTAGTATGTATAAGTAATTTGGAATTTTGTTTCACATATGAATTTCCATGAAGCATTTTATAGTATACTTGTTTTTATTTAGTTATTAAGTCATGTCCAACTCTTTTGCGATCCCATGGACTGTAACCCACTATGCTCCTCTGTCTATGGAATTTCCCAGGCAAGAATACTGGAGTAGGTTGCCATTTCCTTCTCTAGGAGAATCTTCCTGACCCAGGGATCAAACCTGTGCCTCCTGCATTGGCAGACGGATTCTGTACCACTGAGCCACTGGGAAGCCCTAGAGCATACTTAGCTATATATAATTAAAACTGTATTTTCAAAGACAATAGTCCTCTATAATATTTGACTCTCACTGAAGGAAACTGAAATTTAGAAGTTTAGAAGTAGTGGTAAAGGATCTTTTGGAGAGATGGCTCTTTTTTTTTTTTGTTTGTTTAACCAAGATTTGTTTACAATAGCATTTTTTCATGCTAATTGAACATATTTATATTACCATAAATCTGCAGGTCTGTTTTTCACATGAGGAAAAAGAAAAAGAAAAAATTTGTGATAATGTGATTTTTTTTTTAAGATAGTCAAGCTAATAAAAGGTGATGAGAAATGTGTGTGTGTTTAAATATTATTTATTTATTCTTTGGCCAGTTTGGGTCCTCATTGCTGTGTTGGGTTTTCTCTAGTTGCAGCAAAGGAGGCTACTCTCTAGTTGCTGCCGTGGGCTTCTCATTGTGGTGGCTTCATTGTTGCTGAGCACTGGGCTCTAGGGTGCACGGGCTTCACTGGTTGCAGCACATGGGCTCAGTAGTTGCAGTTTCTGGGCTCTGGAGCACAGGCGCAATAGTTGTGGCTCATGGGCTTAGTTGCTCCGCAGCATGTGGGATCTTCCTGGGCAGGGATGGAGTCTATGTCTCCTGCATTGGCACATGAATTCTTTACCACTGAGCCACCAGGGACGGCCAAAATGTTTTTTTTAGGGAGAAATATTGACAAGTCTGGGCTTTCCTGGTGGCTCAATGGTAAAGAAACTGCCTGCAACACAGGACATGTGGGTTCAAGCTCTGGGTCAGGAAGATCCCCTGGAGAAGGTCACGGCAACCCACTCCAATATTCTTGCCTGGAGAATTCCATGAACAGAGGAGCCTGGTGGGCTATAGTCCATGGGTTGTAGAGTTGGACACAACTGAGAGACTAAGCACATTGACAAGTCTAGTTCTGGTTAGTGCCTAAAGTTTAATTTCTCTTTTATAGCTGTACAGTAAATAAAGAAGAAATTGAAAAAGAGGCAGAGTTAGATGATGACTTTTATAATTTTCATGCAAGATTTGTGTCTCCTGAAAAAGCTGCTAGAGAAGATCATCTTTACCCTTAACCAAGTATGTCAACTTGATACTTTAATGCATTTGTTTTGTTGGAATTGAGAGACTAAGGTGTATTCAGTAAAATGCAGAGTTCCTGTGGATGATAACATGGAAGACTATAAGGACAGCTTGTTTTCAAAGTATGAGATTTGAAGGAAATCAGATCTTTTCTTTGCTTTTTGTTTTTTCTTTAACACAATATCATTAGCAGGACTTCAGTGTTTCCATACTGTTTTAATTAATCAATTTGTTAATGAAAATCCAACAACTTAGATCTAATAAATGGCAATTTTTTCCAGCTTTTAGTTTTTTAAATTTTATGTTGAACTGTAGTTGATTTACAGTATTGTGTTAGTTTCAAGTATATAGCAAATTGATTTATATATATATATATACATATGCGTTTTCAGATTCTTTTTCATTATAGGTTTTCACAAGATAGTGAATATAATTCCCTGTGGTATACAGTAAATCCTTGTTGTTTATCTATTTTATGTGTAGTGTTATGTATCTGTTAATCCCATATTCCTGATTTATCCTTCCATTCCTCTATTCCCCTTTAATAACCATGTTTGTTTTCTATCTGTGAGTCTGTTTCTGTTTTGTAAATAAGTTTGTTTGTATTAGTTTTTAGATTCCACATATGAGTTATATATTTATCTTTCTCTGATTTATTTCACTTAGTATGATAATCTCTTGGTTCATCCATGTTGCTGCCAATGGCAACGTTTCATTCTTTTTTATGACTGAGTAATATTCCATTCCATTCCATATGCCACATCTTCATTATCCATTCATTTGTTAATGGACACTTAGATTGCTTGGCTATTACAAATAGTGCTGCTATAATTTATTTGTTGTTTTCCATTAAAAATTTTTTATTAGAGTATAATTAACTTACAATATTGTGTTAATTTCAGGTGTACAGCATAGTGAATCAGTTATATATATATATATCCACTCTTTTTTAGATTCTTTTCCCATATAGGCCATAACAGAGTGTTGAGTAGAGTTCCCTGTACAGTAGGTCCTTATTAGTTATCTATTTTATGTATAGTAGTGGCTATATGTCGCTCTCAACCTCCCAATTTATCCCTCTATGCCCTCACCCCCTGGTAACTATAAGTTTGTTTTCTATGTCTGTTAGTCTGTTTCTGTTTTATAAATAAGTTTATTTGTATCATTTATTTAGATTCCACATATAAATGACGTCATTTGTCTTTATCTGACTAACTTCACTCAGTATGACAGTCTCCAGGTCCTTCCATGTTGCTACAGATGGCATTATTTCATTCTTTTTTATGATTGTATAGTTGTTATGAATTAGTAACCATGCTTAAAGATTCAAGAATTGAGCCAGAGCAAGCAGCAGCAGCAAGTGGTGAGGACACCAAATTGAAAAATTTGGACTTATGGTTACCAGCACTACCAATCTGTTTATTGAGACAAAAACAAAGCAAAACCAATAAAACCTTTTATTACATTTTAGAAATTTAGGATTTCCCTCCAAATATTTCCTATTAGAATTATGTAGAAAAAACTTACATTTCATGTTTCAGTTCAGTTCAGTTCCGTTGCTCAGTCGTGTCTGACTCTTTGCAACCCCATGGACTGCAGCATGCCAGGCTTTCCTGTCCATCACCAACTCCCAGAGCTTGCTCAAACTCATGTCCATCGAGTCAGTGATACCATCCAACCATCTCATCCTCTGTTGTTCCCTTCTCCTCCTGCCTTCAGTCTTTCCCAGCATCAGGGTCTTTTCCAATGAGTCAGTTCTTCACATCAGGTGACCAAAGTATTGGTGCTTCAGCTTTAGCATCAGTCCTTCCAGTGAATATTCAGGACTTATTTCCTTTAGGATTGACTGGCTTGATCTCCTTGCAGTCCAAGGGACTCTCAAGAGTTTTCTCCAACACCACAGTTCAAAAGCATCAATTCTTCAGCACTCAGCTTTCTTTATTGTCCAGCTCTCACATCCATACATGACTACTGGAAAAACCATAGCTTTGACTAGATAGACCTTTGTTGTCAAAGTAAAAAGCAGAGGCTTTTTATTATGCTATCTAGATTGGTCATAACTTTTCTTTCTTCCAAGGAGTAAGCGTCTTTTAATTTCATGGCTGCAGTCACCATCTGCAGTGATTTTGGAGCCCCCCCCCAAATAAAACATTTCATGCTTACAGATATCTATAGTTTTCACAGATTTATTTTGAATTTTAATTGATAGTCATAGTCTGGATAATGAATGCCATGTACCAGCTTGGTCAGCCAGCCCTTGACTGTGTATTTTTCTTACAGGCTCACCGTTCCAGTTGCCTTCCAAGCTCTGCCTGCCTTTAAACAAGGTTTTTTTTAAAAAAATAATTTTAAAAATAAGTTTTGTTTTGTTTATAATTTGTTTACAATCTACTATAAGCAATAGATATGACTTTAGCTGTGCCAATTTTCTTCCTTCCTTTTTTTTTTTTTTGGCCATGTCACACAATTTGTGGCATATTAGTTCCCCAGCCAGGATGAAACCCAGGCTCACAGCTTGAAAGTGTCGAGTCCTAACTGCTGGACCATCAGGGAATTCCTCCTCCTTTTGTTTTATCCTTAGTGATGAGTATGTTTCCTAAGACTGTCCAGGATTATGAAAATATATCTTGCAATTAATTGTTAAAATATTTCATTTTAAGAGACTGTTTACCCCCTCTCAGTGTCTATGTTGAGAGCTTTGTACTTTCCTTTTTAATAAATCCTATTCACTTGCCAAAAAAAATTCATTTTACAATTCTTAAAATTTTGCTACTCTGAAATTTTTTAATGAATAATTTATTTTCCATGTGATTTTAAAGTTCTAATTTTAAAGTTTCCTTGTCTGAGTGTTTTAAAAATAAGGGAGAAAAAAATAAAATTCCATCTATTAGTATTCTTTGCTACCTCCCGTGAATCATTGTATTAAAATGTTACTTTAAAATTTTAGTCCATTTAAAATTCTCTTTTTTAGTGATATGAGAATATGTGCCCTTTAATTAAATCCTTATCCTCACTTTAGATTCCCTGTGTATGGAGTAAGAAACATGTGTCAGCCTATGCCATTCTATATTTGTTTTGTTCCATGTGACTTTACTCATTGTGCTGTCCACTGTTACACTACATTTGTTAAAGTGATTTAAGTTTGCTTTACTTTTGAACTTTATCCTTTCTATTCTTGGTGTTGTTACTTTATAAATATTTCCTTATTCGAATAGTGATATTTTACAGATTATTTCCTTTTTGAGACATATTTGCCATGTCCCTTGATGTTTTAAACATTTTTAATGGTAGTATTGAAGCATTTTTTCCTTCTTGTTCTCTAGCATTGAGTAAGGTTATCTTAGAATCTGTAGTTTTAACTTTTTCCCTGACTAAAACTCAGTCCTAATCCTGCATTTATTTCTTGTTTCCTTTGATGTGTTTCACTCTCTGAAAACACACACACATCTCTGTTTCATTCAGAGTCAAGAGTTGATCTTGGGGAAAAGAAAACCATGTTTGCAGAAAAGTCAGGTTTTCTAGGGCTCATTAGGCAACAAGGCAATCTTCCTAGAGTGGTTTCTGAGCACTGCAGAGAGTGCTTCTAACCCTAAAGAAAGTTTCTGACTCACGAGTAGAGATGTCCTGACTCCCTCCCTTTAACAGAGTGGAACAGGTTATAGAGCAAAAGCATCCCCAATTCTTTAGCTTTTTGATACCCTCCTTAAATAATAATAGTGTTTATGAAAATACTTTGTGCATCCCAACAGACATTTTCCATCTTACAGTTGTTGGTAAAGGAAAATAAGTATTTTGGGGAACAGGAAGACCGGGACCTAAATTTGACAATCTCTGGTATGAAGAGAGGGATTTCCCAGGTGGCGCTAGTGGTAGAGCCCACCTACCTGTGCAGGAGACTTAAGAGATGTGGGTTTGATCCCTGGGTCGGGAAGATGCCCTAGAGGAGGGCATGGCAACCAGTATTCATGTCTGGAGAATCCCATAGACAGAGGAGTCTGGTGGGCTACAGTCTCTAGGGTCACAAAGAGCTGGACACAATTGAAGTGATTTAGCACATGCACTCACTGATTAGATGAGAAGTAGCATAATGTATTGTTTCATTATTACTTTTGCCTGGATGATCTGGGTTTTAATTAAGTTCTTTCCTCTCTAAGTATTCTACCGTTTTTCTACTGTTTTATTGACTTTTCCAGGCTTCCCTTGTAGCTCAGTCAGCAAAGAATCTCCCTGCAGTGCAGGAGACCCGGGTTCAATCCCTGGGTTGGGAAGATCCCCTGGAGAAGGAAATGGCAACCCACTCCAGTATCCTTGCCTGGAAAATCTCATGGACAGAGGAGCCTGGTGGGCTGTAGTCCATGGGGTCGCAAAGAGTTGGGCACGACTGAGCGACTAACGCTAACGCTTATTGACTTTTCCACTACTGTATTTCCAATGCACCTGCTTAATCATTAGAGAAAGCTTAGAGGGATACAGAAAGTTGTAGTACCATTGTTAAAATCTTAAGGTTTCATGGCCACCATCTTCATGGCATTTATTATCCAGTATTTCAAATAAATTCTCCTCTTCCCTTGTAATTCCAAACTATTAATCTTTTCTCTAAGGGAGTCTGTTGTATCACTAATTAAAATTTGGAGGTGATTTTATTAAAACAGGATTAATTTTCAAAAAAATTATATTAAAGATAAAATAGAGGCTAAATCTTTTAAGGACAACAATTTGAAGGCAGTTAATGACCAGAGGGACCTTCATTCATTTGCGATGGCTTTGGTGACTTACAGGTAGTTCAGTTTTCTCCTATCAATCCAGTTTAAGGGCCTAAGAATGGACGGGCCCTGGAGCCCGAAGGAGCCCCCTTCCCACTGAAGGTATTTCTTTCTCTGAGGTGGTTAATCCAGGATCTATTAGCACATGAAAGTTCCAAGCCCTTGCAATTTTCAAAGTATCGGGTATGTGTACTCATTTATATAGCCTCTAACCGAAAGTTCATAGTTTTGGAAGGAATATGTGTTTATGTGTAAGTTTGTGCCTAAAACAGGTGTGGAGGGAAGACCATTAGTTATCTTGTGTCTTTTGAAAAAAAATTGTCTTCTGGAATTAAAACATAAAAAAACATTTTTTTTCATTGTTGCCTTTTCTTCTCATGAAGGAGAACAATATTGCATAACCCATATTTTATCAATATTTATTATATTCTAAAAACCATTTAATAATAATGGTTTATATATCTATTTAAGGTCAATATTATAAAGACCTTTTATTTGTTACAATTAATTTGGGGGGATTTTGAAGTTTTCAAAAATTAAATGTTAAAAAGTAACCTTTTATAAGTATGTGGCCAAAAATGTTCTATTGATCTTAAACTTTGGGAAGAAATTTTACTAGTTTGAAGTATCTTCAGATGTAATTCTTCTTGGCTTATTTAGATATTTTGGGCTATTTTTAAGACTACAAATAAATACTTGGATTTTAATTTGATAATTAGGAAGACAAAGAGACTTTATAAAACTTTGCTATATTTGAATTTGTTTTTTGGCTATATGTTGTAAGAATTCTTCCAAAGAAATATTTGTTGGAAAGTATTATTCTGGTCATCATTTGTATAGGTTTATATTTAATTATATTAAATGTAAAATCAGAAAAATATGTAGTATTTGTTGTAATTTTCTGGGGAAAAAGAAATTTGACAACATTGAAAGAATGAATTATTTGCAGAACATTAAAGTTGCAGAGTCATGGAACCTCAGGGTCTTAGAAATTGTTTCCCTGGAAGGGAGCTCTTCTCCTATATTTCTTAGTAGACTTTTATCCAGTGATAGGATTGAAGTGGACATCATCTGGGCACTAGTGGTAAAGAACCTGCCTGCCAATGCAGGGGACATAAGAGAGGTAGGTTTGATTCCTGGGTCGGGAAGATTCCCCTGGAGGAAGGCATGGTAACCCACTCCAGTATTCTTGTCTGGAGCATCCCATGGACAGGGGAGCCTGGCGGGCTATAGTCTACAGGATTGCAAAGAGTCAAACAGGATTGAAATGACTTACCACTCACATATATGCTTCCAGGGACAGGACTGAAGTGAAAATCACAGTAGTTTCTAGGCTCTTGTCTTCAATACTGAAATCACCTAAGAGCTTCAGAAAAGACTGATTCCTGGGTCTCAGATCTCCAGTTCAGTTCAGTTCAGTCGCTCAGTCATGTCCGACTCTGCGACCCCATGAAGCGCAGCACGCCAGGCCTCCCTGTCCATCACCATCTCCCAGGGTTCACTCAGACTCACGTCCATCGTGTCCGTGATGCCATCCAGCCATCTCATCCTTGGTCGTCCCCTTCTCCTCCTGCCCCCAATCCCTCCCAGCATCAGAGTCTTTTCCGATGAATCAACTCTTCGCATGAGGTGGCCAAAATACTGGAGTTTCAGCTTCAGCATCGTTCCTTCCAAAGAAATCCCAGGGTTGATCTCCTTCAGAATGGACTGGTTGGATCTCCTTGCAGTCCAAGGGACTCTCAAGAGTCTTCTCCAACACCACAGTTCAAACACATCAGTTCTTCGGCAGAGACAGTGATTTCATTCTTCTGGAGTGCGATCTGGGCTTTGACATTTTTGAAAGATCTTCAGGTGATTCTAATGTGCAGACCAGTTTGGGAACTGCTGGTAAATTATGTGGAAATCAACCAACATTAGAGAATCTACACTGGGGAGGAAAGCTGACTGATGTTATGAAGGTTCTATAAGCATTTAAATGTCAGTTCAGTTACCTGCTTCTCCGGTGGTTCAGCTGGTACAGAATCTGCCTGCAGTGTGGGAGATCTGGGTTTGATCCCTGGGTGGGGAAGACCCCCTGGAGAAGGGAACAGCTACTCACTCCAGTATTCTGGCCTGGAGAATTCCACAGACTGTATAGTCCATGGGTCTCAAAGAGTCAGACTTGACAGAGCAACTTTCACTTTCAGCTACCTGCATGCACACACCAGTGTTTGTAACATGTAGGAAACATTTCCACCTAAATTCAAGAACAGTGACAAAGAATCTCTGATTATGGGGTAGTGGAAAGTTCTGGGGTCTGGGTGTTAGGACTTTGGTTCTGTCATTCTCCAACTATATGATTTTTCCCCTCCTAGAGTCTTGAGGAAAAACTCTAAAGTTTAGACTGTGAGATTTTACTAATTTTACTAAAATTTCCCAACTTTTCCACTTGAAATCATTTCAGGTTTGCAAAAAACTTGCAAAAATATGCCCTTCACCTAGCTTCCTCAAATGTTAACACCTTAAACAGAGTAAAATCAGGAAGTCAACATTAATATAATTTTATTAATTAATCTTTAAATTTTACCAATTATCCCACTAACACACTTTTGCTAGGCTAAAGAGCCAATTCAGGATCATACATTGCAGTTAGTTGTATATATGGATGTGTTTGTTAACTTTGAAAAAAAAAGCCTATCCAAAAAAGTTGCAACAATAGGTCAGCTAATTCTAAAATGCCCTTCCCCTAGATATATCAGTTGTTAGCAGCTTGCCACATTTGCTGTCAAGCTCTCTCTTTCTCTACAATTCTGATTTTTTACTGAAGCATTTCAGAAGTTTCAGACACTGTAAACCTTTACCATAAATCTGTGAGTTAGCATCTCTTAAGAACAAGGACATTCTTTTATAATAACCATCTTTTAAAAGTGGTCAAATTATCATCTTATTCAAATTCAGGAAATTTCCTGTGGACAAAGAATGTGGTCTGCCACTTCTGTAAATAAAGAATGTTGCATTACCACCATCATCAGCCTCCATAGCTGCCCTCTGTGCAGCTGTACATCCTGCAAGGAACTCAGGAAGGAGATGAACAGGATACCAGCCTTAGCGAGTTGAGGTGCCTATCAAAGACTTGATTTCAGTGAGCCCAGACTCTTGAATCTTTCCATACATAGAAAAGCACTAAATCCATTACTTGAGATGTATGGTTTTCTTTAGTTAATGGGAATCTTTTGCTATTCCAGGAGGCTCTCTCCTGGGCTTTAGTCCTCAGTAAGACTACTGAATAAAACACAATTCTCAATTTTTTGATTATGTATTTTTTTCAGTTGACATTACAAAGTATTGATCTAACATCTGGTCCATATTCAGATTTCACCAACTGTCTCAATACTGTCCTTCATGGTCAATTTTTTTTTTTGGTAATCTAGTATTTAACCCAGAATCAAGCTTTGCATTTACTTCTCGCATCTCTTTCATTTCCCTTAATCTAAAATAGCTCTTCAATCTTTCTTTGTCTTTCATGATGTTGACACTTTTGAAAAGCACAGGCCAGTTATTTTATAGAATGGCCCTCAACTTGCATTTGTCTAGACCATTATTTCTCAAAGTATGTTCTGTGACTGATGCTGTCTATACACCAGTGTCACCCAACAATGAGGGGTAAACATAGAAACTGAAATTAGTTGTGCCTTTGAAAATAATTTTACGTTTGTTTTATAGTAAAAATTGGAGGCTTAATTTTTATGTCTTTTGATTTTATTTTTCTAAGAATTCATTTTTATTGTATTTTATACAATATCACTCCTCAATAGGTTGGATATTCTCATTCTTTTCTTTTCCTTTAACTTTTTCTTTTATGTTGGAGTATAGCCAATTAACAATGTTGTGATAGTTTCACGTGTCATCAAAGGGACTCAGTTATACATATAATGTATCTGTTCTCCCACATACTCCCTTCCCATTCAGCCTATCACATAACACTGAGCAGAGTTCCTTGTGCTATACTGTAGGTCCTTGTTGGTTATCCATTTTAAATATAGCAGTGTGTACTTCTTGATCCCAAATTCCCTAACTATCCCTTCTTCCCCCCATCCTTCACCCCTGCAAACATTAAGTTCATTCTCTAAGTCTGTGAGTCTGTTTCTGTTTTGTAAATAAGTTCATTTGTATCATTTTTTTTTAAAGATTCTGCATATAAGGGATGTTATACAATATTTTAGGTTGAATTTTTTTTTTTTTTTGCAAAGGTCCTTTGTCTCAGTTATTTTGACAAGAAGTGTCTAGAATAGCCTTTTGAGGCTAAGGACCGTGCTTTAGTCACCTGAATCCATTACATTCAGACCAAACCTGTCAGAGTTCAGTGAATGGTTGCCTGTGGGGTGACTTAAAATGACCATTCCTTTATTGGAGAACTTTTTCTTATGCTGAGTTCAAATCTGTCTCTCCATAAATTCCACATAGGGACTGCTGCCTGGAAAAACATCATATAACACGTCTATGCATATCCTTAGGTGTTAGCTTTTTGAAGATTTTAAAAAACTGAGACACGTCTTAAAGCCTCAGTCTACTTCAAGCAAAAGTAACTCCATTTCTTTTACCATTTGTCACAGAGTCAGACATGACTGAAGCGACTTAGCAGCAGCAGCAGCAGTGATTAGGATTAAATTCTGCTGAAAATAAGAACACCTCAAATAAGAATGACTTATTGATTTTGTTTCTTATGTTCCGCAAGTTCTGGGGTGTCATCCTAGGTCTGGTAGGGAAGTTTCACAAATCATGAGGGACACAGCACCCCTCTATTTTGCTGTCGCATTGTCCCCAGTGCATGACTTCTACACTGTGGTCTAAGATATCTGCTTGTGCTCTAGCTATTACATCTGCATTCCTTCCAGCAGATGGATGAAAGGGTAAAGAGCATATCCCTCCCTTTAAGGACATTTCCCCAAAATAACACAAAACACTTCCATTTATTTCACTCATCTCACACGCTAGTAAAATGATGCTCAAAATTCTCCAAGCCAGGCTTCAGCAATACGTGAACCATGAACTTCCAGATGTTCAAGCTGGTTTTAGAAAAGGCAGAGGAACCAGAGATCAAATTGCCAACATCTGCTGGATCATTGAAAAAGCAAGAGAGTTCCAGAAAAACATCTACTTCTGCTTTACTGACTATGCCAGAGCCTTTGGCTGTGTGGATCACAATAAACTGTGGAAAATTCTGAAAGAGATGGGAATACCAGACCACCTGACCTGCCTCTTGAGAAACCTGTCTGCAGGTCAGGAAGCAACAGTTAGAACTGGACATGGAACAACAGACTGGTTCCAAACAGGAAAAGGAGTACGTCAAGGCTGTATATTGTCACCCTGCTTATTTAACTTATATGCAGAGTACATCATGAGAAATGCTGGGCTGGATGAAGCACAAGTTGGAATCAAGATTGCCGAGAGAAATATCAATAACCTTAGATATGCAGATGACACCACCCTTATGGCAGAAAGTAAGGAAGAACTAAAGAGCCTCTTGATGAAAGTGAAAGAGGAGAGGGAAAAAGGTGGCTTAAAACTCAACATTCAGAAAACTAAGATCATGGAAACCAGTCCCATCACTTCATGGTAAATAGATGGGGAAACAGTGGAAACAGTGAGAGACTATATTTTGTGGCTCAAAAATCACTGCAGATGGTGACTGCAGCCATGAAATTAAAAGCCGCTTGCTACTTGGAAGAAAAACTATGACCACTTAGACAGCATATTGAAAAGCAGAGACATTACTTTGCTAACAAAGGTCCATCTAGTCAAAGCTATGGTTTTTCCAGTAGTCATGTACAGATGTGAGAGCTGGACTATAAAGAAAGCTGAGCGCTGAAAAACTGATGCTTTTGAACTGTGGTATTGGAGAAGACCCTTGAGAGTCCTTGGACTGCAATGAGACCAAACAAGTCAATCCTAAAGGAAATCAGTCCTGGATATTCACTGGAAGGACTGATGCTGAAGGTGAAACTCCAACACTCTGGCCACCTGATGTGAAGAACTGACTCATTGGAAAAGACCCTGATGCTGGGAAAGACTGAAGGCAGGAGGAAAAGGGGATGACAAAGGATAAAATAGTTGGATTGCATCACCAACTCAATGGGCATGAGTTTGAGGAAGCTCCGGGAGTTGGTCATGGACAGGGAGGCCTGGCATGCTGCAGTCCATGGGGTCGCAAAGAGTCGGACATGACTGAGCAACTGAACTGAACTGAACTTCCACTTATATTACTTGGGTCAGAACTTTGTCATATGGCCACAGTGTGCTCCAAGAGAAGCTTGAAAATGTAGTCTTTTATTTTGGTGATCCCGGTACTCAGGGAAAAAATTGGTAACTTTTTTTAATGAAGAAGGAGAAAATAGTTGACTGACAAATAGCAGTCTCTGCCATCTTGTCCTCGTATGCATGTCTCTTCTTCAGTGTTTTTATTTCTTGTTGGATGTTTTCTTGAATTTAAATATGGTTCCAAGTTGTATGTGACTTCCAAAAACACATTGGACAGGATGTGTCTTATATAAATGGCCTCAGTATTAACCAGCATTTGAGGACCATGTCTCAACATGAGATGTCTAAGAATGTAAGCTCATTTCTTTTATTTATTCATGATAAAACTAATTTATTTATATATGATAAAAGAATAAGTTTATTACTAGTAAAAGCTACGTTTATGAGAAACCGAGATTTCTTACAATAAACTCCAGAATTATATACAGCCTTATACATCCCATTACAAGCTGTGCTGGACTACCCCATAAGAGACAAATCTTTGCAAAAATGGTCCTTCTTGGAGCAGCAGAGAGAGCAAGTTCTCCCAGTGGGAACCTGGTTTCAGAGAGAGACAGTGGGAGAAAATGGGGCCAGGCTATGTGAGTCAGTCATCAGAAAACCCTTCAGGAAGGCTGAGTGAGGCAAATCCTAGCTGTCAAGAAGAGTTGGGGATGGGTAGCCTCTGCTCTGTCAAAGGGCTCTGAACAAAGTCATTCTCCCTTTTCTTTTCATAATCAATGGATCCTTGCATAGTATAATATGCCTTATTATTTTTATTGGAATATAATTTTTTTACGATGTTAAACTCATTTGTTTTAGAAACATTTGTGAAGCATCTGCTGTGTGCTTTGGGGTTGAATGAAAGACTAGCAAACATATTAGAAGATATGTTTTCTTGTGTGTTTGCAGGAATTCAAAATATGTGAAATTGGAAAAGATGATAATATTAGACTTTTTTAATGTAAATTTGATTAATCTTTAAATGCTAATAAAAATGATGAAAGCTGCCAATTTTATTCTGCTTACTTTTTGAGGCAATTTCTCCAGGGTGATATGTATATGTCACAACTGTGTGCATTATTTTGGGCAGGTATAGGGATTTATCATACGTTTCCATAGAGGATGTTATTTAATGATGTCAGTAATACGAGAATCAAGATTGTTGGGAGAAATAGCAACCTCAGATATGCAGACATACCACTCTAATGGCAAGAAGTAAAGAGGAACTTAAGAGGCTCTTGATGAGGGTGAAAGAGAGTGAAAAAGCTGACTTAAAACTCAGCATTGCAGGTGGCAGTCCTAAGATGGCAGAGGAATAGGAAGGGGAGACCACTTTCTCTCCCACAAATTCATTGAAAGTTCATTTGAACGCTGAGCAAATACCACAAAACAACTTCTGAACGCTGGCAGAGGACACCAGGCACCCAGAAAGGCAGCCCATTGTCTTTGAAAGGAGGTAGGACAAAATACAAAAGATAAAAACAGAGACAAAAGTGTTAGGGATGGAGACCCGTTCATGGAGGAGAAGTTTCCAAACACGAGGACACCCTCTCACAGGCGGGTCTGTGGGGAGTTTGGAAGCTCAGAGGGCATCAGAACGAGGAGGAAAAAATAAATAAATAAAACCCACAGATTACACGCCTAACTGCGACTCCCAGCAGAGAAGTAGCACAGACGCTCCTGTGCACCACCAGCAAGAGGGGCTGAATAGGGAGGATCAGGCTGCATTGTTTAGGGTAAGGAGCAGGCCTGAATGAGGGGGCAATCTGAGGGAACTAACATGAGATAGCAACCCAAACCATGGGATAGCCAGGGGTTGGGGGGTGGGGGGAGAGGAAAGAGAGAGAGAGAGAGAGAACTTTCCAGTGAAAAGCTCTGACGTAACGTACTGCCAGGCCCGCTCACAGAACAAAGGAATGAGCAAATACCAGAGGAGAGTTAGCCGGCTGCTGACTGGCCCATCCCCCACCGGAGGCAGAGAGGCAGGTAGGCAACAGCCAGAGCCAGAAGGCAAGGGGTAAACTCGGCCCCAGAGATGGCATCCCCTAGGGAGAAGGCAATGGTACCCCACTCCAGTACTCCTGCTTGGAAAATCCCATGGATGCAGGAGCCTGGTGCGCTGCAGTCCATGGGGTCGCTGAGGGTCAGACACGACTGAGCGACTTCACTTTCACTTTTCACTTTCATGCATTGGAGAAGGAAATGGCAACCCACTCCAATGTTCTTGCCTGGAGAATCCCAGGGACGGGGGAGCCTGGTGGGCTGCCGTTTATGGGGTCACACAGAGTCGGACACGACTGAAGTGACTTAGCAGCAACAGCAAGTTTATCATGCCACCCTAAGTGGATCTTCCTGGAGCAGCGCCCGAGGCTATCGGATCCTGTCCGCTTTACAACGCGATCCTAGAGACAGCCCGCTCGTCAGCCCACCTGCCCGTCGGTCCGCGCGTCCGCCCCTCCGCCCTTGCGCGCGCCCCTCCGCCCTTGCGCGCGCCCCTCCGCCCTTGCGCGCGCCCCTCCGCCCTTGCGCGCGCCCCTCCGCCCTTGCGCGCGCCCCTCCGCCCTTGCGCGCGCCCCTCCGCGCGTCCGCCCCTTCCGCGAGCCCGACCCTCCGCCTCTCTGCCCGTGCGCGCATCCCTCCGCCCGTGAGCGCATCCCTCCGCCCCTCCGCCCCTCCGCGCGTCCGCCCCTCTGCCCGTGCGCGCATTCCTCCGCTCCTCCGCCCGTGCGCGCATCCCTCCGCCCGTGCGCGCATCCCTCCGCCCCGCCGTCCGTCAACCCGTCCGCCTGTCAGCCCCGCGCTGGGAGGTGGGGATTGCCTGTTCCCGGTCCGTGGCTCCCAGCCGAACCCGTTTCCCCGCGCAGCTGGTAGAAGTGCGACTGAGCAGGTGCTCGGCGAAACTTTTCCTTCTTCGTGAACGGAGTGACCAAGACGATATCGCAGAGTTCTGCAGAAGGGGCCCAGAGACCTAAGGAGGTGAACGTGCGCCCTTAGTTAAATACGCCTATAGTTCGGTCTGGACGCGAGAGAATACACTTTCCACCCACTTCTTAGGCACTGCTTACTCTTAAGAGGAGAAAGGAACAAAGAGGAAGTTCGAGGCCGCCTCGAAATACCTCTGAAAGGTAGTTGGGGAAGGAGAGAGATTGCACTCTGGTTCCATGGGTCTGAATCCTATTCTGTCTGACTTTGCTGCTTCCAAACTGAGTGACTGGTCAGCCATTTACTATCTTTGCCTGTGAATTTTTCCACTCAAAATGAGGTGATAAGTCTTACCTGCCTCACAGTGTTCCGAGGATTACATAAGATCATGTATGAAAATGCTCGGCCAGTGCTGTTTTAAGGCAGGTGCTCAGTCAAGACTTAACAACAGCAACGTTCTTCCCTAAACACCTTTCTGAACTCCTCTTTCTGCTATTATAAGTAGGTTGGATTCTCTGTGGATGGGTTGGGGGCTGCCATAACAAAACACTACTGACTGGGTGGCTTATACAACAGAAATTAATTTTCACACAATTTTGGAGTTTAGAAGTCTGAGATCAAGGTGACAGCAGGGCTGATTTCTTCTGAGGCCTCTTTCTTTGGCTTGTAGCTGGTTGTCTTTTTCCTGTGCTTATGTATCCTAATCTCCTTCTATAAAGACGTGAGTCAGATTAGGGCTCAACCTAATGATCTCTTTTAACTTACCAACAACCTCAATAAAAACCCTATCTCTCAGCTTTTGCTTGTCTGTAAAGCTTTTGATTTCTCCTTCATATTTGAATGAGATCCTTGCTGGGTACAGTAATCTGGGTTGTAGGTTTTTCTCTTTCATCATTTTAAGGATGTCCTGCCATTCCCTCCTAGCCTGCAGAGTTTCTATTGAAAGATCAGCTGTTATCCTTATGGGAATCCCCTTGTGTGTTATTTGTTGCTTTTCCCTTGCTGCTTTTAATATTTGCTCTTTGTGTTTGATCTTTGTTAATTTGACTAATATATGTCTTGGGGTGTTTCACCTTGGCTTTATCCTGTTTGGGACGCTCTGGGTTTCTTGGACTTGGATGGCTATTTCCTTCCCCAGTTTAGGGAAGCTTTCAACTATTACCTCCTCGAGTATTTTCTCATGGCCTTTTCTTTTTGTCTTCTTCTGGGACTCCTATGATTTGAATGTTGGGGCGTTTAACGTTGTCCCAGAGGTCTTTCAGGTTGTCCTCATTTCTTTTAATTCTTTTTTCTTTTTTCCTCTCTGCTTCATTTATTTCCGCCATTCTATCTTCCACCTCACTTATCCTATCTTCTGCCTCAGTTATTCTACTGTTGGTTTCCTCCAGAGTGCTTTTGATCTCAGTTATTGCATTACTGATTATTGATTGACTCTTTTTTATTTCTTCTAGGTCCTTGTTAAACTTTTCTTGCATATTTTCGATCCTTGTCTCCAGTCTATTTATCTGTAACTCCATTTTGTTTTTGAGATTTTGGATCATCTTTACTATCATTATTCTGAATTCTTTTTCAGGTAGACCCCCTATCTCCTCCTCTTTTGTTTGGTTTGCTGAGCATTTATTATGTTCCTTTACCTGCTGAATATTTCTCTGCCTTTTCCTCTTGTTTAGATTGCTGTGTTTGGGGTGGCCTTTCTGTATGCTGGAAGTTTGTGGTTCCTTTTTATTGTGGAGGGTCCTCCCTGAGGGTGGGACTGGACAAGTGGCTTGTCAAGGTGTCCTGGTTAGGGAAGTTTGCTTGCATCGATGTTCTGGTGGGTGGAGCTGGATCTCTTCACTCTGGAATGCAATGACGTGTCCAGTAGTGAGTTTTGAGGTGTCTGTGGGTTTGCTGTGACTTTTGGCCGCCTGTTTTTTTGTGCTCAGGGTTATTTTCCTGCCTTGTGGTAGAATTTTCTTGGTATGTCTTGCTCTGAAACTTGTTGGCTCTAGGGTGGAGCTTGGTTTCAGTGTAGGTATGGAGGCTTTTGGATGAGCTCTTGTCGATTAATGTTCCCTGGAGTCAGGAGGTTTCTGGTGTTCTCAAGTTTTGGATTTAAGCCTCCTGCCTCTGGCTTTCAGTCTTATTCTTACAGTAGCCTCAAGACTTCTCCATCCATACAGCACCGATGATAAACATCTAGGTTAATGTGAGAAGATTCTTCACCGTGGGGGACACCCAGAGAGGTTCACAGAGTTACATGAAGGAGAGAAGAGGGAGGAGGGAGATAGAGGTGACCAGGAGGAGAAGAGGGGGTATCAAAAGGGGAGAGAGCAATCTAGACAGTAATCAGTTCCCTATTTGCTCTCCACAGTCTGGAACACTCAGAGAGGTTCATGGAGTTACAAAGAGAAGAAAAGAGGGAGGAAGGAGACAGAGGTGACCAGGAGGAGAGGAGGGGGAGTCAAAAGGAGAGAGACCAATCTAGTCTGTGATCAGTTCCCTAAGTGTTCTTCGCAGCCCGAAACACCCAAAGAGATTCACAGCGTTAAGTAGAGAAGAGAATCGGGAGGGGGGAGATAGAGGTGACCTGGGGAGGAAAAGGAGAGTCAAAAGGGGAGAGAGCAATCAAGCCAGTAATCACACACTTAAGTAAAAATGAGAACTGAAGATTAGATTCTTAAAGGTACAAAATTGATAACAAATATCAAAAAGCAAATATTAAAAATCTAGAGGTTAGACTCTCAAAAATACAATATTAAAAATATAAAACAAAATCACAAAANTATATATATATATGAAATTTGTTTTAAAATAGGGTCTTTTTTGGTAAGGTAATAGTAGATTATAAAAATGAAAATTAAAGGAGTAATAAAGAACTTATAAAAAAATTCAAAAATGATAATAGTAAAATATATCTAGGAACTTCTCTGGAGCTGCTGAGGGCAGGGTGGGGTCAGTTCAGTTTCAGATAGTTCCTTGTTCCAGCTTGTACTTCTTCTCAAGGTCTATAGGCCCCTTCCAGTGCTTAGCCAGTGCTAACTACAGGGTTTTAATCTGTTACACCTGTCACTTCCAAAGCAGTTCCCTCTTCTTTGTTTATTTTGGCTTCTTCTGTTTGCAAGTCTCTTCAGTGTCTAATTTCTGCCCTGACACAGAGGGGCGAAGGTGGTCACTTATTTAGGATAAATAAGTGTTGTTCAGTTGTGCTGTGGGGAGGGAGGAACACTGAAAACAAATGTCACTGGCATGTGTGGGGAGTGCTTGCTTGTATGGACCACAATGGGTTTACCCCAGCTCACAGCGCAGGTGCTTATATGACCCAGCAATCCCACTGCTGGGCATGCACACTGAGGAAACCAGAACTGAAAGAGGCACGTGTACCCCAGTGGTCATCGCAGCACTGTTTACAATAGCCAGGACATGGAAGCAACCTAGAGGCCCATCAGCAGACGAATGGATAAGAAAGCTGTGGTACATATACACAATGGAATATTACTCAGCTATTAAAAAGAATGCATTTCAGTCAGTTCTAATGAGGTGGATGAAACGAGCCTATTATACAGAGTGAAGTAAGTCAGAAAGAAAAACACCAATACAGTATATTAACGCATATGTATGGAATTTAGAAAGATGGTAACAATGACCCAATATGCGAGACATCAAAAGAGACACAGATGTAAAGAGCAGACTTTTGGACTCTGGGAGAAGGTGAGGGTGGGATGATTTGAGAGAATAGCATTGAAATATGTATATTACCACATGTGAAATAGATCGCCAGTCCAGGTATGATGCATGAGACAGGGTGCTCAGGGCTGGTGCACTGGGATGACCCTGAGGGATGGGATGGGGAGGGAGGTTGGAGGGGGGTTTAGGATGGGGAACACATGTATACCCATGGCTTATTCATGTCATTGTATGGCAAAAACCACTACAATATTGTAATTAGCCTCCAATTAATTAAAAAAAAACTATCTCTAAATATAGTCACAGTCTGAGGGAATTAGGTTTAGGACTTCAACATATGAATTTGGGAGGGGATACAATTCAGTATAACTGGGGGGCAGTATCTGTGAGCCCTCCACAGTTTCACTGAAGACTTGGAATGTTTTGTACATATCAGTTTTGGAGGTAGGGATGTATATTAGAATTCCTCTGCAACTGATAGCCTAAAATAAAAGTTTTTTTTTTTTCCTTTCAAAAATTAAATAAATAAATAGACTTTATTTTTTTAGAAGAGGTTTAGATTTATGGAGAAATTGCAAAGATAGTACAGAGTTCCCATATTACTCTTGCCTCCGCACCCCACTTGCCCTATTAACATCTTGCATTTATGCTATATTTTTAAATTAATGAACCAATATTGATACATTATTATTTATTAAAGTCCATAGTTTATTTGCTTGTAGCTCAGTCGGTAAAGAATCTACCTGCAGTGCGGGAGATCTGGGTTGGATCCCTGGGTCGGGAAGATCTGCTGGAGAAGGAAATGGCAACCCAGTCCAGTATCCTGCCTGGAAAATCTCATGGACATAGGAGCCTGGTGGGCTGCAGTCTATGGGGTCGGAAAGAGTAGGGCACAACTGAGTGACTAACACTTACTTATATAGTTTATTTAGATTTTCTTAGTTTTTTCCTCCTGATAATTTCCTTTGCTCTGAAGGCTACTATTTTTTCAAAAATAGTTTTATTTAATTATTTGTTTTTGGCTGTGCTTGGTCTTCATCGCTCCACGGACTTTTCTCTAGTTGTGGCAAATAGGAGATGCCTCTCATTGCAGTGGCCTCTCAGTGTGGAGCCTGGGCTCTAGGGCACATGTGCTTAATCATTATTTAAAAGTCCCTATCTGATAATTCCAAAATCTGTGTCATACCCGAGTTTGGGTCTGATGCTTGCTTTGTCTTTTCATACGTTTTGGCATGCCTTCTAATTTTTTGTTGAAAACTAGATATTATGTATCAGATGATAGGAGCTGAGGTGAATAGGCTTCTGGTATGAGGATCTGTGTTTCTTTGGCTAGGAGTTGCACTCTGTGTAATGTTAATGCTGTGCCTGAAGGTGCCAGAGACTTCAGTTCCTTCTGGTGTCTTCCTCCTGCCCCTTGCCTTGTTTTCTTTGAGTTTCCTCATGAACTCCTTCTGAAATCGAGCCTGTGTTTAACAGCTCTCTCGGTTGTAATCTACTGTTATCATTGTGGGGCTCTGTTGATGTAGTAGTAAGGTTTCATAGAGGGGAAGCTGTTTATAATTTTCTGATTAAATCCATTCTTTGAGTTGCCTGAGCCCCTAGACTGTCTCACCTTCACAAGTGTTTCTAGGTGAGACAGGAAGGCTAGAGGGGGCTGGAGCTGGCTAAACATCACTATCCCAGGTCAGATAAGACTTTGGCAAATTCTTTTCCCTTGAGAGCATCCTTTATTTTGGAGAATGCACTGTGTGTGTGTGTGTGTGTGTGTGTGTGTATTTAATTTTTATTTAATTACTTGGTTTTGGCTGCTCTGGGTCTTTGTTGCTGTGCACCAGCTTTCCCTAGTTGCAGCAAGTAGGCGCCACTCCCGGGCTGTGGTGTGTGGCCTTCTTATTGTGGCGGCTTCTCTTGCTGCGGAGCACAGGCTCTAGGGTGCCCAGGCTTCAGTAGTTGTGGTGCATGGGCTTAGCTGCTCTGCAGCATGTGGAATCTTCCCAGACCAGGGATCAAGCCCGTGACCCTTACAGTGGCAGGTGGATTCTTAAACCCTGGACCACCAGGGAGTCCTGGGTATATTTTGAAATAGTTACTTTTCTTCTCTTCCCTGCTCAGAACAGGAGGGGATTTTTCTAGGATCTTCGCAGTGAGAGCCTGGTGGGATTCTTGGAGGTACAACTCATGAAAGTGTGTGGCCCCCCTCTAAGGCTGGGCCTCTAGGAGTTTTTTACTCTCAACCTAGTCCACACTTATCCTTTAGCAATTTGTCAGAGTTAGCGCTTATGTATGTCAACCTGTTTATTGCTCTAGTACCTTCTGCTTAAGGTTTTATGATCTTGGCATGATTCTGTCAATCTGCCTGTGTGTGTCTCTGGTTTACAGGGTGGTGGTTTGCCCTGTTACCTCAATTCTCTGATGAATCTAAAGAAAGCAGTGGATTTTCAGTTTGTTCAGCTCAGCTTTCTTTCCTGTTCCAAGGATAGAAATGATGACTTTCAAGATCTTTACATGTGAGAGGGGAAGCCAGAGGTCAGTAGTGCTTATAAGAAGGTGGCTTATTTTCCTTTCACAAAAATGTAGCCAACCCAGGGCAGATATGGGCGTGCTCGGATCATCTGGGACCCAGGATACTTTTATCTTGTCACTTTGCTGTCCTCATCCTGCATTTCCACCTTGTGTTTAGAAATGGCTTCTCTGTCCCCAGCCATGACGTACTATTCCAGCCATTCTGTAGAAAGAAGGAAGTGGAGGGGGAGAGACACTGTTCTTTTCTTTAAGATACCCTTGTTATTTCAGGATACTTCTTAGAAGTTGCTCTCGCCACTTCTGATTACAATCAAACTTTCAGACCCTTAGTTCACATGACTATATCCAGCTGCAGAGGAGGGTGGGGGAAGCAGCTTTAGCTTGGAGGTGTCATGGAAGAATGGAGACTGGCAGCAGTTAGCAGTCTCTGCCCACATCAGTGTTTATTCCAAGGGATTCCTCAGATTCCCAAAGGTATCTATGACACAGAGGGGCTTAAGAAACTCTGCTTTATAAAACTGCCTGAGATTCGGGGTCACAGCATACCAGTACCCTACTGGCACTGGGACCAACGTACCCAGAGCACTTAGTCTAAGCAGAATACCATTCAGTTTACTTCGCTTTCCTGAAGGCTTGCCATGGGTCTGACATTGAGCTGATGATAAGAAAATCTCTACCTACCCTCAAAGAATGATTTCTCTCCCCTGGCAGCTCAGCCAGTCAGCAACTTGTCTGAACAAGTCATGGTGAAAGATAGTGGAGACAAATATATTTTGTGTACATCAAGTGGGTTCTACCCAGAGCACATTAACATCACATGGAAAAAGTGGACCCAGAATGATCCCTACTTCCAGGAATTTTCCAAGAACATCAGCACTGACCACATGGTCAAGAATGAGGATGGTACATTTAATATCACTAGCCGCCTGAGGCTGAAGCCATCTCTGGAAGACAGTGGGACCGTCTATCAGTGTGTGGTATGGCATGTATCCTTGGCCACAATCCAGAGTTTCAACTTCCACTTGATTCTACATCCAGGTAAGCATCTTCCTGGACATCTCCCTTACTCTTCATCTTGAGGGGAGTATCATATAAACTTTGGTTAATAGGGAAGGGGGGAAAGATTGGTCAGATTTAGCTCAGCCCCAGAGTCGGCAGTCCAGATTAGGTCCCTAAGCCAGGACAGATGGTCCACTAGGTGGACAAATGGTCCACTAGGGGGACAGATGGTTCACTAGGTGGACAGATGGTTCACTAGGTGGACAGATGGTCCAATAGGTGGACAGATGGTCCACTAGGGGGACAGATGGTCCACTAGGGGGACAGATGGTCCACTAGGGGGGACAGATGGTCCGCTAGGGGGACAGATGGTCCGCTAGGGGGACAGATGGTCCAATAGGTGGACAGATGGTCCACTAGGGGGACAGATGGTCCGCTAGGTGGACAGATGGTCCAATAGGTGGACAGATGGTCCGCTAGGGGGACAGATGGTCTGCTAGGTGGACAGATGGTCCAATAGGGGGACAGATGGTCTGCTAGGTGGACAGATGGTCCGCTAGGGGGACAGATGGTCCGCTAGGTGGACAGATGGTCCGCTAGGGGGACAGATGGTCCGCTAGGTGGACAGATGGTTCACTAGGTGGACAGATGGTACAATAGGTGGACAGATGGTCCAATAGGTGGACAGATGGTCCGCTAGGGGGACAGATGGTCCACTAGGCTACCTGGATTCTGTGGTCTTGGCTCTGATCCTAGGTGGGGATGGCCCTGTTGGTCCAATGCATCTGCATAGAGCTGAGAGACGTAATGAAGGCAGAGGCTGACTGATGGCCCTGAGGGATGTGGTCTGGGTGTGCCAGATGGGGCTTGAGATGATCCTGAAGGGAGAGAAAAATTGTTCTTGGAAGTAAAGACCAGGGATTGTGTGGGTAGTGTGTGCACAGATCTGTTTAGGGTATCTCAGAAACAGGGGAATATGAAATTGAAATATGCTTTGTGTGTTTGGTATCAGGGATTTGTCTGTGCTGGATGATATGTATATATCTTGGCCCACTGCTGTTGGTTAGTCGCTAGGTTGTAGCCAACTCTTTTGTGACTCCATGCACTGTAACTTGCCAGGCTTTTCTGTCCGTGGGACTTCCTAGGTAACAATATGGAAGTAGATTGGCAGGCAGATTCTTTACCATCACCAGTCACCAGGTAAGCCCTCTTAGTCCATATGGACTGCTGTAACAAATTGCCACAGGCTAGGTGGCTTATAAGTGCCTCCTCAGGTGGTACAGTGGTAAAGAATCCACCTGCCAATGAAGGAGATGCAGGTTCAATCCCTGGGTTGGGGAGATCCCCTGGAGAAGGAAATGGCAACCCACTTCAGTATTTTTCCCTAGGAAATCCCATGGACCAGAAGAGCCTGATAGGCTACAGTGCATGGGATTGCAAAGAGTCAGCCATGACTGAGTGGCTGAGCACGCACACGCACGCAGGCGGGCGGCTTGTAAGCAACAGAACTTCGTTTCTCACAGTTCTAGAGGCTGGAGTCCCAAGGTTAGTGGCCAGCATGGTTGGGTGAGAGCCCTTTTGCAGGTTTCAGACTTCTCATGCTGTCCTCACAAGGTGGAAGGGGTGAGGGATCTCTCAGGGTCCTCCTTTATAGAGCACTGATCTCACTCCCGAGTGCCCCACCCTCATGACCTGATCACCTGTCTAAAGCCCTGTCTCCTAATGCTGCCATACTGGGCATTAAGATTTCAGCATTCAGACTTTGAGGGGAGAGTGACATCCCGTCTATAGTAGTATACAGGTGATACGGGATGGTATACTGGTATGGAAGCTTTAAACATGTGCCCAGCATGTGCATACCGTATGTGGTGTTTGATATTGCTGTATTTCTGATAAGTGCTAAACAGGCTGTTTGACGTCTGGAGGTATAAGTGATGGGATGGAGGAGGGCAAAGACATGTGGCAGAAGGTTGGTGGCACTATCTCTGACAGAAGATGACATGCAACCACACAGAGCCTAGAAGCAGTCATGTGGTCTCTTTGGCCCCTGCCAGTAGGCTTCCTCTTAACGTTTTCTTCCTTCTTTCTGCAGAATCTGAGAAGAAAACTGACTGGTTCTATATTGGAATGAATGTATTGATCATTGGACTGATCATACTTTTATGTTTTTTTCTTAAGAAAAGGTAAGGGGCTCCAAAGCAAAGTTTAGCCTTGTGTTTTGGAGTAGGCTCTGGGAGTTCAGAATTCATGGCCAGCGCATGGTGTTGGAGAGCCCTCAGGACTGATGCTGGGGTGTTCTAAGTATGTTTATGATGTATGGCTCTTTTTGATATGTTGGGGAGGAACTGTCTCATCTAGTCTCCATGTAGTGGCCTGGGACTCTGGGAAGACGTACTGTAAAGCCCCTTTGCCTCCTCCTGATGAACCGGTTCACTGTGAATCAAGCCTGACCTTGTTGTTCACACCAGGCCCGTGAATGATGTATGAGCTGCAGTATTGCTGTTGCATGTAGAGTCCTTGGCTCAGAAAGGGGATTTCCTTCCCCACCATTTGTGCATATTTTGTTAATAACTCAATGGGATAACTTACCACCCAAATTATACTGGTATAACCAAGAATTTCCAACCCTAGTGAGGGTGTTTCCAATCTAAAACATGTTTCCAAACATGCTATTCCCTATGGTCCAAAATAGGGAATAAAACAACTCAATATAGCAAATAAAACAACTCAAACTGTTGTTGAGGCCAGTTTAAATGCATTAGTTAAATGCTTTTGGGTAATAAAACTGCCCCCAATTATTTACAGGCCTGCCAACGCAGAATCTGTGCAATAGCTAGTATATCTCATTATAAATGCTTTTGGAAAAGCAGACCAATCCATTCGTCAAGAAAAAAGGCTGTTTGTCTAAAGTTGGCCAACTGATTCATAGGACTTACTCTCCTGATTTAACCCAGGTCAGTAAAATGCTGGAAATGGTCCCTGCAGGAGGATGAGAAGAGAAGGTCTGCGCTCATGTTGTCCAGCTCTAAAGACTGCCAGGCTCCTCTGTCCATGGAACTTTCCAAGCAAGAACACTGGGATGGGTTGCCATTTCCTTCTCCAGGGGCTCTTCCCAACCCGGAGATCGAACCCAAGTCTCCTGCATTCCAGGTGGGTTCTTTACTGCTTGAGCCACTGGGGAAGCTGGAGGATGAGAGACACTGTCATCAGAGACTTCTGGAGGATAAGAGACCCTCGGAGCTGGAACTGGATCAGATGACCACTTCCTCAATGCATCAGCAAATCTAGCTAAGATCATCAGTGCCAACAGAACTGACTCGTGAGTGCATGAGACTTATTTTTCAAAGCCACTTGAAAAATAAAGCAATAGAGTGGCTTGTTACACAGCGAAAGCTGACTGATACAGCTCTTCTGGAAGCTGGATTTTGACCCAAAAGTGTAGTTGCCATGGAGATGTGCTGTTGAGACTCCCTTCAAAAGAGCCTGCTATGAAGAGGGTACTTAGCCACCATGTCCCAGCTATGGCATCTCAGGCATCTGCTATAGTTTTCAAGCTTACTTGAAAGCTATGCTCTCCCTCACTTATCCCTTCTTCCTCCCTTCACAGATAGTGGACCTGTGTCAAAGTTGCAGTCAGAACTGTACTTATTTCCCTCTGATTTCAGTTCAGTTCAGTTCAGTCGCTCAGTCGTGTCCGACTCTTTGCAACCCCATGAATCGCAGCATGCCAGGCTTCCCTGTCCATCACCAACTCCCGGAATTCACTCAGACTCAGGTCCATTGAGTCAGTGATGCCATCCAGCCATCTCATCCTCTATCGTCCCCTTCTCCTCCTGCCCCAAATCCCTCCCAGCATCAGAGTCTTTTCCAATGAGTCAACTCCTCGCATGAGGTGGCCAAAGTACTGGAGTTTCCTGTATTTATTTATCTTCTCTTCCCCAATAACAATGGCATAGTGAGAAAAACTGGAATTGGTCAAGTGAAGTAAGAGTACGTAGAAGCAGGGTTCTGTAATGAATTGTGCAGTTGCATATGCACTTAGTATCACTGCTTCAATTATTGACATCAATGCCTGGAAGGACCTAAGGACAGGGGAAAGACAGAAGTTTATACTCCTGTACCCAAGGTGGCCAGTTTAGGTAGCCTGCCTTTCACATCACTCCAGAGTGGAAATAGAGTAGGGTGTAGGTAGATGAAGAAATACGATGCCCCAGGCAGGTGTACCTGGCAGAGAGGATGCCAATTGTAGGGAGAGAGCAATTGGCGGTGGCAGTAGTCAGGTTCTCTCTTGTTCCACAGCCTCTCGCTCTTGCCCCATGTTTGGTAAATGATTATGTAAGAGCTGAGATCACTTATAGCACTGTGCACGAATATCATGAGGTACTTCTTGGCCACAGGCTGCTTTTGTTCTGTAAGTATGTATAAGGTCCGCCTGAAAAGCCCTGGAGGCTGCATTAAGCCTACATTACGGCTATGTTAGAGTTATGTTATGGCTGCTGCCATGGATGCTGTGCCAGTCAGGAGAGAATAAATGTGTCTGCAGTTCATGGCTCCTTGCGTCTTCTTCCAGCCTCTTGGTTCACGCCTCACCTACCCTAGGTTCAGCGGTGCATACAATGAGATTCAGCAAGACAGCTGGTATAGTCAGCAGAATGCAGCGAGACACCAGTACTCTGGGTTCTAATGCAACAAGCTCATCCTCTGGAACCCATCTCTGACTCTAACCCCATTGTTTGGCCTTTCCCCAACTCCTTTCAAGTTGGAACAGATCTGTTGTTGTTCAAGCCTACCCTAATCTGGGGTCAGCAGTGATCACGTCTTCTTCCTCCAGGTCTTGTGCATGTCTTTGTACAATAAGGTGTCTGACACTGGCCCTGGGGAGACCTCAGAGGTGAACCCAGAGATGTATGGGGAGTCAGAGCTACTCTTTGCAGCAAGCACTCTAGGAAAGTTCTCCCTAAGAAAAGATGTTGGAGAGGAACTCAAGAGCAGGACAGAGCTGAGAGGATGATACATGAGGAGAGTGGATTCGTAGAAACTGGCTGAGTCCTCCCCAGCAGAAAGCCCAGAGGGCCACCTAGGTGGGCCACATGTGGGCTGTGTGGTGACTGGCTGGAGATGCCAAGCCCAGAGGCGTTAGGCCTGAGCAGTTTTTCAGAATGTCTAAGCAGGCTAGTTTATCCAGCCTAGCAGTTCAGTTTCACTACTGGAAGAGAGTGGCTTGGCTTCCCTTCTCTGCTGAGCTCAGGACTGAGACCCAGGACACATGTCACAACACCTGTGTGAGCTGGAGACAGGGATGGCAGATGTGCAACGTCAGTCTGCACTGCCACCTGACTGGCTGGAGTTGGGGGAGCCTGCAAGGTAGGGACCCCAGTCCACATGAAGAAGGCAGAAGATGGAGTGTTCTTCATGGACACCAGTGGGAAAAAGTGTCATGAGGTCCTGTAATAGGGAAGAAACTTTGTATTCTATTACAAATTAACCAATAAAGGGCTGTTGCCTGTAAGGTTGAATTATACATAACGGCCCATCCCTGGGAAGCCTGCCTTCCAGGTAACGAGTATTGAGCTGAAATACCTTGGTTTAGCTCAAAGGAAACGTCCTGATCACCTGTGAATGACTGCAGAAAGGAAGCAATGAGCACATCTCCTCTGGAGGATGACCAGAACCAGTAAAGATGTTTGACTTTTACTTCCTCCCGTTGCCTGAATTCTAACTCAGGCAAGATGGTTCCGAGGCGCATGAGTCCACCATCTTCCTGAGCTACTGACTTTCTAAATAAAGTCGCTATTCCTTGCCCCAACAACTGGTCTCTTGATTTCTTGGCCTCCCATGTGGCGAGCAATATGAGCTTGGACTCAGTAGCAGTCCCTCTGGCTCCTTTGGTGTTTGGACATGATCTGGGCTGACACTTACAGATGAGTTGGCATCAGTCTCAAATCTGGGACCTTCCTGAGTTACACTGTCCCTCTTGTTCTTGGTCTAGAGACATCTGTCTGCTGGTGGTGGTTTTTGACAACCAAGAGCAAGGTCACACCCCTAGTAAAAGCTGATGCTCAGGTCATTGGGACCGTGCAGCGGTGGGAAGGGAGAGAGCTTTGGTGTGAGACAGACTCAGGCCCAACGGGCCTGTCTTACTTCCTAGCTGTATGATCTTAGCAAGTGACCCCCAAGTCCAATCCCATTTCCTCATCTGCAAAGTGGGAGAGGAGCGCCTTCCTCAGCACTGGACCACAGTGACACGAGACACATCCTTTCTGGGGGATCTGCACACGGG